>JAOWBW010002038.1:0-139189 GCA_026119855.1 Campanula takesimana | reverse complement strand
CTTGGGGACGGAGTTTTATTTCGTCTAAAAACAACGAGTGGCATGTATATTTGAAGACATTAGTTTAGGAAATCTCGGCACATGGAAACGACTTGAGTCACGGAGTGTTAGACCCTAACTAGAATTGTGTGGTTTGTGCTCGGCTAAAGAGAGGCTTTGTTGGTCCCAAGACACAACAAGGGTATGAAAAGAGGCTAGAGGGGGGGGGGGGTGAATAGCCTATTAAAATTTTCAACCCTTTTTTCAAATTCAACCAAGTGCTTACTCTTGAATATGCGGTCAAGTTAAAACCACACGCGTCAAGGGTAATATGCACAGCGGAAGTTTTCGTTAGAAATGGGAAAGGTTGGTTTTGACTAAAATCTCTAAGTAGGAATACCAGCACTCACGGTCAACCAGGTTGCGGTCGAGTGAGTCCGGTCGAGGGTGAAGTGCGGTCAAGAGATTGCGGTCAAGAGGTTGAGATTGAAAGTTGTTGTCTTGGAGTTTTGGCAAAAGATAAGTTAGTCAGATTTTAACTTAGGCAATGTGGAGAACAAACAAACACAATTCTCAGCAAGTTATTAAATCTGAAAGATCAAAACACTAAACGACAAACAAAGTTAATATGAACAATGAAGAACAAGATGAACAATACTTGAAAGTAAATTTGCAGAAGGTAAAATGACACAAGTATTTGGAAAGGTTCGATCTGTTAAAAAGATCTACGTCCTTTACCAAGATGGTCAGTCTTGGATTTTGAATGGAGGTATATATTGATTCTTGAGTGTACAGATTACAGAGATGAAGTATTGAATCAACACCTACTTTCTATGAAGAAAAAATCCTAGACTTAGACCAGTGTATCCCTTTTGATTCAATCTAAGTGATTGATCAATTGGGGTGAGTGTGTGTAAGAATCTGAAGCTCTTTGAAATCTATATGATTTAGAGCCTAAAGAATCTTATGTGTTACAAGGCTTGAGATGACTTGAATGTTGCTGGAGATCTTTGAAGGTTTGAAGGTGAGTTCTTTGAAGATTCAAAGGATTCTGGAAATCTTGAGTATGATCTTCAATCACCAAGTATTTCAACAGCAATTTCTCTTTTAGAATCTCAGCTTTTTCAATGAAGAACTTAAGGGCTATTTATAGCCTTGAATGAGAAAATAGCTGTTGGATTTACTTGGGCTCCAAGTTGAAGGAGAATGAGCTGTTGAATTCTGATTGGAGCTCAATCTGAGTTTGTCCTTTTTTGCAGATAAGAGGTGGTCCCACTTAGATGAATTCAAATTTGAATTACTTGGGATCCAAGTTCTGCAACGTTCTAAACTAACCATAGTTTGACCATGGTTAAGTTTGAACAAACTTGGGTTCTTGAACTTCTGCTCCTGCGGTCGATACTTGCGGTCGAGACTCTTGCGGTCAATATGCCTAAGGGCATCTACGGTCGAGGAGTCAAATGTGACTGTCAAGATATGCCACAAAGCTCACGGTCACTGACTTCCGGTCAAGTGATTCACGGTCAAGTGAATTCACGGTCAAGGTCTTGACCACTAAAATTCCAGACTTAGAAAATTTTCAGCCTATCAATCTAAAGCCTATACTATCAAAGTGGACTATTCTAAAAATGAAGTTTAACACTTATACAATATATCCTAAGTCCACAAAAGATAAAATTAGGTTATGGGATCAATCAAATCTAGGTAATAGGAGTGGTTAATAATAAGCATACCCAACAATCTCCCCCTATTGATTGAGACCATTACCTACTATAACAAAGGCTAATTCATTGTACTTGGTAATAAACATGTTTTCAAGAAAATAATATTTTATTAATTTCATGCCCCAAGTCAATGCACACTCTAAGCCAGTGTCATAGATTTCTATCAGCCTAAAAAGATAAAAGGATACTAATCCTAGCAAGATAGACATATAAGGTTTGAATGCATTTTTAGAGAGAATAACAATAAGTATGCAAATGCATCAAACAATCATTCAAGAGGTACTCCACAAAAATATAACCATTGAAGTGAGGGGAGCAGACAAAAGAGAGATTAGAGTTTTACAACCCAAATAAACAGAAATAAAAATTGTTTAGACAAACATCAACAAATTGTTTCAAATGACCACATACGGTCATATTCAAATGGTGGGATTAACCAAGATATGGATCTCCTTTAAAGTAGCAAAGATTAGTTGAGAGGCCAACTCCAGGTATGATGATGGGGTCTTTGAGATCATTGATTTCGAGGAAGTCCATGTTCACGGTTGGAAATTCAAAGCTGTCTTCACCTTCATCTTCATCAGCAGCAAGTCTGTTCCCATGTCCGGTCGCTGGATTTTGAGATGAGGAGCCTTGAGATCCAGCAATGCTATCCACGGTTAATTGAAGAGTTGAAATTTTGTTAATAACTTCCTACACATTTGAGTTAGCAATCTCATAAACTCTATCAATCTTGGAAGTTTGACCTTCAAGCCGTTGGGTGTGGACTTGCATAGCTTGCTTCATAGCTTCTATCTTAGGCGTGAACTTTTCCGCGACCGATAACTAACCAACAGAAACACTTGCGTTGATTTCCGCTTTAAGAAAGGTCTTGACCTTATCCATCTTCTCAAATAGAAATTCTTGTTGCCTGTCATCACCTTTGACATTTCTTTACCAGCTTCATCAATTGTCTTGACCAGTGAACGGTCAATGGAATTGGATTGTGCCTTGAGTTCCTCTTTAAGATCAGCACGGGTGAGAGAAGCGGTAGAAGTGGATGCGGTCATGGCAATGTTGGGATTCACGGTAGCTAGGCTTTCAAGGATAGCCTTTGTTATGTTCTGACTCTCCCCCTTAATGGTCTCAACAACAGAAGTCTTGAGCTGATCAACCTCATTCTGCATCTTAATTTGGTTTGCAGCAAGCTTTGCAATCTCACCCTGAGTATCAAGGTTGATCTGAGTCAAGAACTCAATAGCAGTTAAAATGTGAGCCATTTGATCGACCGTACCAGAGGCGGTCGGTGGAGCTGGAGTAGAATGAGGGGGCGAGGGAGCAGGAGACTTGGTTAATACATCATCATGGTCACTGGGTACACGGTCGCCATCTTGACCGTGACCCTGAAGCTCAACATTAGTGGACTTGCCTTTTAGCGGTCGCCTTAACAGGACGCACTTGATCATCATTACTAAAATTAGGACTGTCTATATTCACAATTTTCTCAACATGTTCAACATTACCACTTTCAATATCTTGATTACCAGATTCACCACTTGATTCTACTAACTCCACATCATCTGGTTCATCAACTAAGTGAAGAGTGTGCTTTGCTCTTTGACGTTGAGGTTGAGTAGGAGGGACATCAATATCCTCATCACGGTCGCCTTGCATAGGTGAACCGGATGGAGTGAAGACTGGAGATGCGGTTGAAGGAGGTGGTCTTGAAATCTTGGATTTCTTTGCTGTTTGAACGGGACTTAGAGAAAGATCTCTTTTCTTGGATTTCTCCCCCTGAGACGAAGCGGGGAGTGCAGAAGACTTTGACTTGAAGGATTTTGATGGAGCGGTTGGTGAGGACACGGTTGGTTTGGAGACCGTTGATTTGGAGATGGGAGCGGTAGACTTGGTTTTTAATGGTGTGGTAGGAGGAATATTGGAAGGAGACTTATCGGTTGAAGGTTCCTTGATGACAACTCCAGTCAATGGTCTTGGTTTGGGAGGAGCGGTCGATGCACTGGCAATTCCTTTGCCTTTAACCTTTCTTCTAGATTCTTCCTCGTCCTCAGCTTCTTCATCATCATCATCATCATGGACAGATGAGGACTTCCTTGGTGCGTCAAGTCCTAAGGCTATTCTGGCAGCTTTGGTGTAGGCAGGAGGGATGTATTTTTCTCTTTTTGTGCTCAGGTTCACGATTTCTGTATTCCTGGTATTGATCATAACCAAAACGGTTGCGGTAGGTAGATCTCATGGTCTTGATATCAAAGACCTTGGATAGAGAGATGGGAACTTTGGCATCTTTATCTCGGTTGATATCCCTTCTGAGTTCAGGAATGAATTTAAACAACAGAGAAAGGAACCGTGAGTTTTTCTTGTATTTGGTGGCGGCCTTTTCAGACATCAGCTTCTTATAATCAGAAATGTGATCTAACAGGAGATCATATAGAATCTTGGGCCAGTTCATCTTCCTGCCCAGATAGATTGCAGTAGACAGCCTCCATTGAGTGGTATTGAAATTGCCATGGTTACCACTCTTGCAGAGCAGACCGTGGCCAACCAAGTGACCAATGTAATACATCACCTCTGGAAAGGTTTTCCGGTAGGGCTTGCACACGTCAGTAGATCCAATCAATCTCATTGCCAATCCATCATATTCTTCGTCAGATAGAGAGATAGGAGCCTCATTGTCAATGTCAAGGCCAAGTGTGGCAGCAATGTCAGTGTAGTCGATCTCTATCTTGTGACCGTAAACTTCTGCGGCAATCCAGTTAAGAGAATTGTTCTGCTCATCTCGTCCTTTGATTTCCTTCGCGGTAGAATAAAATTCTCCGACTGCGGCAAGGTAGTGACTGGTTTGATTCATAGTGAAATAATGAAGTATGTCTGATTTCTTCATTCTTTTGATCAAGTGCCTCCCAATAGCATCTTTCTGGAGGTCTTCATAATCAATAACGCAGCCAGGAATAAAAGATTGCTCTTCCTAAATAGATTAGAAGTTAGTAACACTGGTGCGGTCAACCAGTATGCGGTCGAATGACCGAGAGAATGCGGTCGACATGCATACGGTAGACAGAAAAGGCGGTAGGCGAAAACACTTGGAAATATTTCAATGATAATTATAAACACGCACAAACACCATATTACTATGTGTAAATGAATTTAAGGATCAAAAAGTGATGCACTCAAGAACATGAAGAACACCATAAGAACATGAAGAACACTGTTCATATCAGAAACCCAGAAACGATTTAGGGCACGAAAATCCATAAAAATTATACCAAAATGAACACAGAAACCGATTAAACATGAAAATATCATCAATTTGAACATCAAAAGCCCGATAATCTCAGAATATGAAAGGGCATTTAACCAAAAAAAATTATGGTATAACTAGATATAACAAGCCAAATGTGAATCTAAACATGTTAGAGAACTCGAAATCATCAAAGTAACAAGTTATAAGCATAATCAGAACACCAAAATAACCCAGGAATATAAAGGATTTAGACAACCATATCAAATGGGTTTAACCCGCCAAAACTAAAATATAAAACTCAAAATGTAAAGTTTGGGTCAAGAAATCATACCATTGAATCTTCAGAATGTAGTTCTAGCGATTTCTTTGATGATTTTGTAGGTTGAGAAGATTTGGGAGCCATATGTATATAGTGAGAATTTTTGAGAGAGAGTGGACAGAGAGAAAGAGAGCGAACTGGGTGAATAGAGAGAGAAAGTAGAGAGATGTAGAGAGAAGGTGTTTCTGAAAAAGTGTTTTGCAGAGAGGTGGAGGTTAAGGAAGTAGTGGAGCCGTTTATGCAGAGAAGTGGGAGGTTAACTCTGCAAATTCAGGGTTTTGACCAATGATGTCCTTTCGCCATAAATGCATGGATAGTGATGGCGGACATAAATAAGGGAATAAAATTAATTGCAAATGATTTGAATTAAATGAAAACGAGGGAAAAGAAATTACAAAATTACCCCTTTGGATGACTAGGAGGATCCTAAAAATTGCTAAGTTAGAAACACTTACCTGGTCACCAAACTTTTGCGGTCAGGTGCTTGATCGTGAGTATTTGCGGTCAAGAATGTTACCTTGGCCTATGTATGCTTCTTTAAAGCAGTGAACGAATATCATCATTTTCCCATGCGGTCGGCTTTTTAAAGCCTGAACAAATTTCATCTTTATATTCGGTTAATGAGGCGGTTGGCATATGAGCGGTCGACGTTTATGCGGTCAGCATTGATGAGGTCAGTAAGCTTTGATAGATTTTGATGCTTCGACCGGAATTCTTGACCGGTGAGATGGTAATCGACCGTGATTGATTTACCGGTAAAGGTGTTGACCGTGACCTACTGTTTTTTGAACTTGGATAAAACATAAAGACATTAGCACAATAAAAGTATATGGACAAGTAATTAAAGTTCTAGCATACCCATCTCTCCTAAGATACCTAAATCTCTTGGAATCCAGAGCCTTGGTGAGAATATCTGCAATTTGATTGTCAGTACTCACATACTCTAGATGGATATTACCTTTTTCCACATGATCCTTGAGAAAGTGGTATTTGATATCAATGTGTTTGGTTTTTGAATGCATGACAGGGTTGTTGGAGACAGCAATGGTAGATGTATTGTCACAAAAGATTGGACAATTTTCTTCGTTGATTCCGTAGTCAACCAATTGTTGCTTCATCCACAGCACTTGGCAGCAGCAGCTTCCAGCAGCTATATATTCAGCTTCTGTGGTAGATACAGAGACTGAGGCTTGTTTCTTGCTTGCCCATGAAACGAGTCGATTTCCAAGGAAATGACAAGTTCCACTTGTGCTTTTCCTGTCGATGGTACATGCTGCATAATCTGCATCTGAGTAACCTATAAGATCAAAATTTGAATCTTTGGAGTACCAAAGTCCCAGGTTAATAGTCCCAGATAGATATCGAATAATACGTTTAACAGCAATGAGATGTGCTTCTCTAGGATCAGCTTGATAACGAGCACAAACGCAAACACTAAACATGATATCTGGCCTACTAGCAGTTAAGTATAGGAGAGAGCCAATCATACCTCGATATAAGGTTTGATCAACCTTCTTACCTTTCAAGTCTTTGTCTAGCTTGTTACCAGTAGCCATAGGAGTGTCATATGCCTTTGCATTTTCAAGTCCAAATTTCTTGATAAGATCCTTTGTGTACTTTGCTTGGTTGAGGAAGATGCCTTCAGCACATTGTTTAATTTGAAGTCCAAGGAAGAATGTTAATTCTCCCATCATGCTCATCTCAAATTTGCTTTTCATTAGCTTCTCAAATCGCTTACACAACAATTCATTAGTAGAACCAAAAATAATATCATCTACATATATTTGAACGAGTAAAGTATGATCATGATATTTAGCAATAAATAGAGTTGTGTCGATCTTACCACGCTTGAAGCCTTTCTCTAGGAGAAATTTAGATAGAGTATCATACCATGCACGTGGAGCTTGTTTGAGTCCATATAAAGCTTTACGGAGTTTGTAGACATGATTTGGAAATTTGGGGTCTTCAAATCCGGGTGGTTGAGCAACAAAGACTGTTTCTTGAAGTTCACCGTTGAGGAATGCACTCTTCACATCCATTTGATATAGCTTGAATCTTTTGAAAGAGGCATAAGCTAAAAATATCCTTATAGCTTCAAGTCTTGCAACGGGGGCAAATGTTTCATCGTAATCAATGCCTTCTTCTTGTCTATATCCTTGTGCAACCAACCTGGCTTTGTTCCTTGTGATGCTTCCATTCTCATCCATCTTGTTTCGGAACACCCACTTTGTACCTATCACTCCTTGATCTTGTGGCCTTGGAACCAAGGTCCAAACTTTGCATCTTTCAAATTGGTTGAGCTCTTCTTGCATAGCAACAACCCAACTTGAGTCTTGGAGTGCTTCATCAACTTTCTTGGGTTCAACTTGAGATATGAATGCGGTAAGTGCATCATAGTTTGATCTTGTTCGAACTCCAGAATGCAAATCACCAATGATATTCTGAATTGGGTGATTTCTGACCTCACGAACTTCTTGAGGTATGTCTGGTTGAGTTGATGGTGGTTGTAAGTCTTCTAGTGGTACATCATTTGAGCCATCCCAATCATAAGTAATTTGAGGGATAGGTTCTTCCACATTGATGGGTGTTTCAACTTCAACTCCATTTGAGGTAGCAGCAGATGTGGTAGTTTCTGGTGCTTCAAATGAAGTAGATGGAGGTGCAGTTGAGGTAGATGGGTTTCCTTGAGTTGATTGATTTTATGGTTGATTTGTACCTGTCTCATTTATCTCAACAAAATCATCAGCAACATTTGGAGCCATATGTGGCTCAAGGAGAGAATGTTCATCAAATGTAACATGGACAGATTCAACTATCTTAAGAGTGGTTTTATTAAATACACGAAAAGCTTTTGAGTGTTTAGCATACCCAATAAATATACCTTCATCGGCCTTAGGAGCAAATTTACCTCGATGTTCTTTACCGTTGTAGAGTATGAAGCATTTGCATCCAAATATCTTGAAGTATGCTATATTGGGGGTTCTTCCTCTCCAAAGTTCATAAGGAGTTTTGTTGTAGGTCTTATTGATGAGGGATCTATTCTGAGTGAAGCATGCTGTATTGACGGCTTCAGCCCAAAAGTATTGAGGTAGCTTTGCTTCAGCAATCATTGTCTTTCCAGCCTCTATCAACGTTCTGTTCTTCCTTTCCACAACACCATTTTGTTGTGGAACTCCAACAGCAGAGAAGTTGTGGTCAATACCATGATCATCACAGTATTGAGCAACACCGTTGTTCTTGAATTCTGTACCGTTGTCGGATCGAACACTAACGATGTCATCTTCTTTTTGTGTTTGGAGCTATCTAAAGAGTGCGGTCAAAATTTCATAACAATCATCTTTGGAGCTCATCATCTCGACCCACGTATATCTTGAGTAGTCATCTACCACAACTAAGGAATATCTATTTCCTCCAATACTTGCGGTAGAAACAGGTCCAAACAGGTCCATATGTAGTAGTTGCAAACATCTAGAAGTTGAAGGTGTCGTCTTGCTGGAGAAAGACGCTTTTGGTTGTTTGCCTAGTTGACATGCTGTGCACTTCTCATCGTGGTGATCAGCTACTTTTGGTAGACCACGAACTAGATTTTCTCTACCAATCTTGGAGAGATACTTGAAGTTTAAGTGACTTAGTCTTTTATGCCACAGCCAACTATTCTCACTAACATTCTTTGCTACAAAACAGAGATTAGAAGAAATGCAAGATGAATTAAAATCAACAACATAAACATTTTTCTTACGAATCCCTTTGAGCAAAGTGACGCCGGATATGCCATCTTTGATGAGACAGAAATTTGAAATGAAGTGGCATTGCAATCCTTTGTCGCAGAACTGAGATATTGAGAGTAGATTGTGTTGTAGTCCAATAACTAGAGAGACTTCTTGGATGGTGATTTTTCCTTTACGAATGACTCCATATCCTACAGTCTTTCCTTTGTTATTGTCTCCGAAGGTTACTGATGGCCCTTTTTCTTCACGGACATCTTCCAATAAATTGATATCTCCGGTCATGTGCCTTGAGCAGCCACTGTCGAGATACCATAAACTTGATTTATCCTTGAAGTGTCCAGCCATTAAGCAGAGGACCTATAAAATAAACATTTAAGAACAAGGTCCCCTTTTTATTCTTTTGGGTCCAAAGGGTTAGCAACTTTTGACCACCCACACTTGCCTCACAGAAGGAGGGTTACTCTTTCTGGGATTGGGTGTGAATCTCAAAAGACATTCAGCAGCCTTGTGACCATAACCATCACACACAGAACAATGGTGGAAGCCACCCAACTGAGGGTTAACAAACTTCGTTGAAGTCTTGAGCACAACATTGTTTACTGGTATGGATGAGGTCTCCTTAACATAGTTCATCCTCTTGAACTTTGCTGCCTTGCCGCCACTTGCGGTCGCCGGCTTCCAGGATGCGGTCGCCAGCTTCCTAGGTGCGGTCGACTGACCTAGCGGTAAGTACATGCGGTCGGGAGACTTAGCAACCTTGCTGGTGCTTGCCGCAGCAGCAGGTTCATCCATGGAAATACCTTTCAACTTTGCCTTGCCAGTTTGTTTCTTAGGGTAGACATAATTAAACACTAGTTTCTTCTTTGGTTCTTGTCCTACACCCTTTGAAATATGATGTTTAGCCTTTGACTCTTCCAAAGTTTGCTGGGTAAATTTCTCATCTCTTTCATAACAAGATGCACATTTAAAGTTGTCACTAGTTTGGAATCCCAAGCCTTCCTTATCACCACTAGACTTTTGGGATACTAAGATTTGTTCCATAGTGACACGAGAATTGGTCCACTCATTTGTGATCCTTTTCAGGTCATTTATTTCAGCAACCAATTCTTCGTTTTTAACCTTAAATATAGCATTTTGTTCTTCTAAGAAACGGTTTCGATCAGTAAGAGGAGTCATACTCTTCAGCAACCATCCCCTTTTGCTTTGAGTATCTTGGATTGAAGTTGCTTTTCTTCTTCATATACTCATACTTGGGAATTGGGCATTCTAAAGCGAAATGACCGGGTTTCCTGCAATTAAAACAAACGAGATCCTCTTTCTTCTTGGAGAAGTTGAAGTTCTCTTTCTTCTTTGAAGGGCTGCTCCTTGAAAACCTTGTTGGAGCTTTGCTTGTTGATCCGGGTCTTGCTGTCTTTCTGAACTTTTGGAATCTTTTCACGAACATAGCAAAATCATCATCATCCATATCAAGTAAATCTGATGTGGAGATTTTTGGATCTTCTTCCTCGATCACTTCTTCCTTTTGTGCAACCAACGACAAGCTCTTTGTTTTTCCTTCCATTTCAGCAATGTTGTTAAGCTTGATATCAAAGACCTTGAGGTTGGCATAGAGGCTTTTGAGAGACATGTCATCTAGTAGCTTGGTATCTTCAAGAGTGTTTCCTTTGTGTAGATATTGCGAACCAAGAGCGGCAAGAAAATTAACATTGATTTCTTTCTTGGTAAGCTTCTTTCCCAGTGCTGTATAAGTACTTACGATCTCACAATAACGATCATAAGTGGCTCTTAGTGATTCACCGGGGATCTTAGAAAAGTTGTTGAATCTTCTTTGAATTGCAAACTTTTTGCTTTCCTTGCAAGCTTGATCTCCCTCGATGTAATCTTCAATTGCATCCCAAAGTTCTTTTGCAGTAGAACATTCCATGATCTGTCGACGCTGTGACGTACTCAAGGTACTTAGAAGTATGCTTTTTGCTTTCATATCCATTCCAACCAGTCTTTTCTCTTCATCGGTCCATTCAGCTTTTGGTTTCTTGATAGTCGGATTTGCACCATTGGTTTCTGGATCCGGATTAGCTTTCATTGGGAAGTATGGTCCAATGGTAAGACAATCACCAAGTTGCTCGTCCATGGAGTAGAACTGAGTTAGAATGCTGTGCTTCCATACGTCAAAATTATCTTCATCGAACGCTGGAACGTGAGTGAAGTTAACCGTTGCCATGGTTTTCTGACTTGCCATTTCGAATCGGCACCCAAGCTGTTAAGCTTGAAAAACAGAAGTTTTATAAAGGTGTTTGCTCTGATACCACTTGTTGGTCCCAAAGACACAACAAGGGTATGAAAAGAGGCTAGAGGGGGGGGGGGTGAATAGCCTATTAAAATTTCAACCCTTTTTCAAATTCAACCAAGTGCTTACTCTTGAATATGCGGTCAAGTTAAAACCACACGGTCAAGGGGTAATATGCACAGCGGAAGTTTTCGTTAGAAATGGGAAAGGTTGGTTTTGACTAAAATCTCTAAGTAGGAATACCAGCACTCACGGTCAACCAGGTTGCGGTCGAGTGAGTCCGGTCGAGGGTGAAGTGCGGTCAAGAGATTGCGGTCAAGAGGTTGAGATTGAAAGTTGTTGTCTTGGAAGTTTTGGCAAAAGATAAGTTAGTCAGATTTTAACTTAGGCAATGTGGAGAACAAACAAACACAATTCTCAGCAAGTTATTAAATCTGAAAGATCAAAACACTAAACGACAAACAAAGTTAATATGAACAATGAAGAACAAGATGAACAATACTTGAAAGTAAATTTGCAGAAAGGTAAAATGACACAAGTATTTGGAAAGGTTCGATCTGTTAAAAAGATCTACGTCCTTTACCAAGATGGTCAGTCTTGGATTTTGAATGGAGGTATATATTGATTCTTGAGTGTACATATTACAGAGATGAAGTATTGAATCAACACCTACTTTCTATGAAGAACAAATCCTAGACTTAGACCAGTGTATCCCTTTTGATTCAATCTAAGTGATTGATCAATTAGGGTGAGTGTGTGTAAGAATCTGAAGCTCTTTGAAATCTATATGATTTAGAGCCTAAAGAATCTTATGTGTTACAAGGCTTGAGATGACTTGAATGTTGCTGGAGATCTTTGAAGGTTTGAAGGTGAGTTCTTTGAAGATTCAAAGGATTCTGTAAATCTTGAGTATGATCTTCAATCACCAAGTATTTCAACAGCAATTTCTCTTTTAGAATCTCAGCTTTTTCAATGAAGAACTTAAGGGCTATTTATAGCCTTGAATGAGAAAATAGCTGTTGGATTTACTTGGGCTCCAAGT
Organism: Campanula takesimana; assembly: GCA_026119855.1. Classification (NCBI taxonomy): domain Eukaryota; kingdom Viridiplantae; phylum Streptophyta; class Magnoliopsida; order Asterales; family Campanulaceae; genus Campanula; species Campanula takesimana. The sequence continues at coordinate 126,872 of JAOWBW010002038.1, read as the reverse complement.
TGAAGGACAATGAGCTGTTGAATTCTGATTGGAGCTCAATCTGAGTTTGTCCTTTTAGCAGATAAGAGGTGGTCCCACTTAGATTAATTCAAATTTGAATTACTTGGGATCCAAGTTCTGCAACGTTCTAAACTAACCATAGTTTGACCATGGTTAAGTTTGAACAAACTTGGGTTCTTGAACTTCTGCTCCTGCGGTCGATACTTGCGGTCGAGACTCTTACGGTCAATATGCCTAAGGGCATCTGCGGTCGAGGAGTCAAATGTGAACTGTCAAGATATGCCACAAAGCTCACGGTCACTGACTTCCGGTCAAGTGATTCACGGTCAAGTGAATTCACGGTCAAGGTCTTGACCACTAAAATTTCAGACTTAGAAAATTTTCAGCCTATCAATCTAAAGCCTATACTATCAAAGTGGACTATTCTAAAAATGAAGTTTAACACTTATTACAATATATCCTAAGTCCACAAAAGATAAAATTAGGTTATGGGATCAATCAAATCTAGGTAATAGGAGTGGTTAATAATAAGCATACCCAACAGGCTTAAAGTTTACCGCTTCGGAAGAGTCAAGGTCGAGTGGAGCTTGAAACTTCCTAGGACGGGCCTCGACGGGTTTGGGGTTGGACTTGTGCGACTCGATAGTGAGCAGTTAATAGGAATTATGTGCGCGTAGTGTGAGGTCCATCACGTGACAAAAATATTTTTTTTTTCAAAGGAAATAGAAAAAACAAATAAGCACGTAATTTACAACTTTCGAATCACCCGTGTGACCGATAAAAATGAATAAACAAAAGTAAAAGGGGGTGTATGCAGGCCCGGTGCCCACACACTGTCAAAACTGCCCATTCTGTTCACTGTTCTGTTTACTGTTCTGTTCTGGAAAATGGCCTAGAAGCGCGCGACTCAGGGCAGTTACGTGGGAAGCGCGCGCATTGCGCCATGAATGTGGGAGGCGCGCGCATCTGGGGTACCTGTCAGAATGTCAGAAGAAACCGCGGACTCAGGGGATTGCCCTGGTCCCAAATTATGTAACGTTCTCCTGCAGAAACTTGTTAGCATAGAAATATGAAATTTGAAGGACAAGATGGAAGGTGTGTGATTCTGGTAATAAGGGTCGGACGCGCGCGCTTTAGGCCAAGAAGGCCGGAGGCGCGCGCTTCCTACCCTTTTTACCAGAATGCCCATAAAACAGATATAAGAACACCAAAAGTAGAAAATGCAAGTTTAACCCTCTATGTCCCCAGCAGAGTCCCCACTGTAGATACCCCGGGGGACCACGGCTTGGCTAGAGCGCGTGAATTACCTAGGATGTCTACTTGATTTTAAGAGTCGCCACCCACGTTTTAGAGGAACGCGAGAAAACCTAAGAAAGATAGCCTTTTTTGTACGAAAACCAGAGATTCGGGAGAGAAGGGTTCGGGGGTTAGGTGACGGAGTGGGAAGTACTTAAACACCCACTCCGCCCCGCTTACGCGGGTCTTGCTACTTTTGGTGTTCTAATGCTAAAAAGTCCTTCTATTGTTATTAAAATGTGATAACAATTATATAGTAAAGAAAAGGGGAATTAAAAGAGAATTGTTTTATTAATTAAATGTCAAAGGTTACATTAAGAGAAGAAGAGTAAATTAAACTAGAGTGTAAATGTAGGGAGATAACCTTAACCAACTTTAATATAGTAAAGTGATTATTTGGTCATGTCTCATTGATGGGGATTGCATACATTAGAAAGACATGTAAAATAGGAGAAGAAGAATAAAGTACCTTAAGAAAGAGGACTTCAACTTGGACTTGAAAATGGTGTTGTTGTAGAGAAATTGTTGTAGAACAATTTGTGTAGAGTCTTGTTACTAAGAACTCTTGTTGGGAGAATTTGTTTATAATGTAGTTTGTGAATCAAAGTTGGGGTCCAAGGTCCCTTTCTAAGGTAGAAGAACGGGTTTTATATAGGTAAAAAAGAGAGGGAAAGGTTGGAGGGAAAATGATCAATCCATGTGAGATGGAATTGACCAATAGAAAATAAGATAAATAAAATAATAAATGAAATAAATAAAAGAAAATCAAATAATAATAAAAAGAAATATTTTGTTTTTAAGAAATGACTAGAATAATGGGATTGGAGGTTATAAAACTAGGGGGGATGAATGTGGAGGTAAAAGAGATTCTTTTGTGATCAAGAAGAGATGTTTTAAATAAGAAAAGGGAGGGAAATAAGGTGCAATCCGTTACTGCCATAATGCGAGGCGCGCGAGTCCCATTTAGAGGCGAGACGCTCGCGCAGCCCACAAACAGTGTCAGAAGCGCCCGCGGGTGGAAAAGACAGAATGAAAGAATGACTCTAAAAGTTAACTCTGTTATGCAGTTTAGTCCAAAACTAATGGAATCAGTTAGGAACTTAATGGAAATAACAGAAATTAATAAAAACAAGTTAAATAAAAATACTATGTATGCAATCGGGGTGAGAGGTCCAAAGCGGGGTGTCTACAGTTCGGTACCTATTCGTGCGAAGATTTCCTGGTACGTTCCTGAGATCGTTTCATCCTCGGAGGAATTTGCCGCAACCCTCAGCCGCACCAGTAGGGGGCAATAGTTTATCTTAGGAGAGTCTATTACAGGCGACTCGATCTAAACTGATAAGTCTTTCTAACTCTCTTTTGTTTCTGCCTTTCCTGGATCCTGTTCTTGTGGGTACATTTCTGCTTTTGGCTTAATCTGATATTGTTATATGCTTACGTGATTGCCGTATTAATCTGATCGTTGCATATTTAATTCCAACAGTCTAAGAGAAACTAGAATTATTAATCATATCTGTTGCTAACGCTCCATTCAAGTCCCTTGTTGACACTTCTGATCTGCCAGAGAAGTTCGGTGGTAAGAACTTTAAGCGCTGGCAGGAACGGATGAAAATCTGGTTGTCAATTAAGGGGATGACTGGTATGCTAACTGAAAAGTGCCCCGCTATTGATGAGAAGGACCCTGCAACAGCAAAGGCTGCTGAGCAGTGAAGGGAGAGGGACGATGTTGTTTGTGGATGCATTCTTTCAGCTCTGTCGAATGTGCTCTTTGATGTTTATTGTTCTACTCCCCTCACTGCTGCATCGCTGTGGGAAACGCTTAACAGAAAGTATAACACTGATGATGTCGGTGTTGAAAAGTACTGTGTGTCTAAGTTCCTTAAGTATCGTATGGCTGATGGGAAATCTGTTACTGATCAAGTGCATGAGTTCCAGATCATATTGCAATTACTCAAGGATGGGGCTATGGAACTTCCTGATAAGTTCGTAGTCATGTCAATCATTGAGAAGTTTCCTCGGTCTTGGGAGGAATTTGGTATGACTCTCAAGCACCGTACAGGAAGCTTGACACTCAATGATTTGATGAATGCAATATCGATCCAGGAAGTGCACCATAGTAACGGTGTTAGTGTGCCTGTGGAGGCTAAGGCCAATGTCATAACTGCCAATAAGAACAAAAGGAAATTCGAGAAAATTGGCTCTAAGGATAATAATAATAATGATAAGCTGAAACCTAAGAAAAAATCCAGAAAAAGCCAAAAGCGAACAAAACCTGCTGGAATTGTGGAACAGTTGGACACTTTTCTAGGGACTGTCCCAAGAAAGGAAAAGTGGCACAAGGTTCCGCTGATCAAGCTCAGGCGAACATGGTCATTGGACCATCTGTTAATGATCCTGTTGATGATACACTTCAGCCTGAAGTTGATGCTATTACCTGCGACATTACCAAGTATGTAACCTCTAATCCTAAAATCTTTACTGTTTATGAACCCGACGAGTGGTTGGTAGATACTGGGGAAAATGTGCACGTTTGTTCTGATAAATTGCTATTTGTGTCTTACCAGCCTGAACGTGGTAGATCAGTGACGATGAGGAATTCTAGTGCTGCAAAGGTGCTTGGGACTGGACGCGTGGACCTGAAGTTTCCTAATGGGCGCATTCTGACCTTACAACATGTGCATCACGTTCCTGACATTTGTCGTAATATCATTAGCAGTTCTTGTTTAGTTAGAGAAGGATTTGAGTTTTCATTTAAATGTAATAAGTTTATTATTTTGGATTCTGGTAGTTTTATAGGAAAAGGTTATGCTTTGGATGGTTTATTTAAAGTTAGAGTTGAGAGTAATTTTGGTACTCATTTTATTAATGATAGTTTTATTGGTTATCATGTTTCTTACTCCATTGAATCTTCAAATATTTGGCATGGTCGTTTGGGACATATTAATTTTAAATCTGTTAAAAAGATGATGAATTTGGATATTGTTCCTAAGCATGCTATTGATAAGAATTCTAAATGTCATGTTTGTGTTGAAGCTAAATCTGTTAAAAGGCATTTTCATTCAGTTAATTGAGATTCTGAAATACTTGATTTAGTGCACACCGACATTTGTGAATTTAATGGCTTGTTGACCAAAGATAAAAAGAAATACTTTATTACTTTTATTGATGACTGCAGTAGATATTGTTATGTCTACTTGTTGAATGGAAAAGACGAAGCACTTGAAAAGTTTATTATATTTAAAAATGAAGATGAAAAACAAACTGGTAAGAAACTTAAACGGTTGAGATCAGATAAAGGTGGCAAATATGAGTCTAATCCGTTTATGCATTATTGCCAAGAAAACGGCATAGTGCATGAAGAGACTCCCCCTTACACACCTCAATCTAATGGTGTTGCTGAACGTAAGAATAGAACCTTTAAAGATATGATTAACAGCCTACTTATAAGTTCTGGACTACCTAAGTATATGTGGGGAGAAGCTTTGAATACGGCTTGCCATATTCTGAATAGAGTTCCTCCTAAACATAGAAATGAAAGTCCGTTTGAACTTTGGAGAGGTAGAAAGACCAACTTGAAATACTTGAAAGTGTCGGGGTGCCTTGCAAAGGTACTTGTCTCTGAACACAAGAGAAAGAAGCTTGGTCCTAAAACTGTTGATGCTATCTTTATAGGATATTCTGAAACGAGTTATGCACTGAGATTTCTAATTATCAAATCTGAAATTTCTGGCATAAATGTTAACTCAATTATTAAGTTACGTGATGTAACATTTTTTGAAGATGTGTTTCCCATGAAAACCGGACTCCGTAAAGAGTCAAATACCACGTCTAATTCAATTCCATCTCAAGTGGAAGAGATGACAAACGTGGGGGTAGATCCAATTGGTTCTTTATCTGATGATGAGGATGAACCAAGAAGGAGTAAACGGGCTAGGGTTACCAAGGATTATGGAAGTGATTACATCACTTACCATATCGAGGGTGATCCTAATACCTTCAAAGAAGCTATGGCATCCCCTGATACTAAGCAATGGAAGGATGCCATTAAAAGTCAAATTGATTCTATTGTCTCAAATGGGACATGGGAATTAGTTGAACTTCTTCGTGGTTGTAAAGCAATTGGATGCAAGTGAGTTTTTAAGAGGAAACTAAAACCTGATGGAACCGTTGATAAGTTTAAGGCTAGATTAGTTGCTAAAGGGTTTAAGCAGATGGAGGGAATAGACAATTTTGATACCTATTCACCAGTTGCTAGGATAACTACAATCCGCATGCTTATAGTATTGGCTTCTGTATATGATCTCCATATCCATCAAATGGATGTGAAGACTGCCTTTCTTCATAGTGATCTTGAGGAGGAGATCTATATGGATCAGACTGAAGGATTTATAGCATCTGGAAATGAAAGAAAGGTCTGCAAACTTGTTAAATCTCTTTACGGATTGAAATAATCCCCAAAGCAGTGGTATGAGAAGTTTGATAAAATCGTCTCATCGTTTGGCTTTATTACTAATGAATTTGACAAGTGTGTCTATTCTATGAGTAAAGGTGATAGTTGTATTGTCTTGTGCCAATATGTTGATGACATTCTGTTATTTGGAAATAATATAAGAATAATCGATGAAACTAAATCATTCTTGAAAAGTAAGTTTGAAATGAAGGATATGGGAGTAGCTGACGTGATCCTTGGCCTTAAGTTGACTCGGTCAACTAAAGGCATAACCATCTCACAATCTCATTATACACAGAGTGTAATTGAGAAGTTTGGTTATAAGGATGGTAAAATCATCAATACTCCGTTTAGTCATTCTCTGGCACTTGCTAAGAATGAGAATGGAGTACCCGTGGCTCAGTTGAAATATTCTCAGATAATTAGGAGCTTAATGTATCTTGCTAACTGTACTCGATCGGATATATCCTAGGTAGTTATGAGGTTGGCTAGATATACTAAGTGTCCGAATAGAGCTCATTGGGAAGCTCTAGGTAGAGTACTTCGGTACTTTAAGGGAACCATTTCCATTGGGCTGAATTATGGTAGATTTCTTGCTGTACTCGAAGGGTACAGTGATGCTAGCTGGATTGCCACAAACTCTGGAAGTTATGACTGTACTGGGTATGTTTTTACCTTAGGCGAAATTGCAGTTGTCTGGAGGTCTACAAAACAAACCCTGTTATCTTGGTCTACCTTCGAAGCCGAGCTAGTTTGCTCTTGACACTACTGGATTGGAGGATGAATGGCTTCAAGGACTTATGTCCGAGTTGCCTATAGTTAGCAAGCCTATTCCTGTGATCTCTGTACATTGTGACAATACTGCCACAATTGAGAAACTTAAAAGTGTCAAGTTCAACTGCAAAACAAGGAGACACATCCAAATAAGATTGAAATCTTTAAGGTATCTTGTGTCTCGAAAGGTGATAGCTGTAGATTATGTTGGTACCAAGGATAACACAGCTGATCCTTTAACTAAGGGACTCGATGCAGTCTTAGTTCAAAAATCCAGGTTGGGGATGGGACTGAACCCCGTCTGATTCACATGCGGTAGGAACCCAACCTATCTGAGTGGAGATCCCACAAAGAAGGTTCAATGTGGTAGTAACAAGCCGTAGGGTGGATTGGAACACCTAAAATAGATTGACATGTTACATGTCTGTGTCTGTCCCCTGAATAGCCTGAAAGGTGTTCATTACTGCAAGTATAGTAAAAGCTTTAGGCTTTGAATGGGATCAAGTCTTTTAGACAATATGGTAGCAATTCATCTTTGGAGATGCCCAACTAAATAAGTGTTATTGTTATCCGCAATTAGAGGAAATGGGTTATTCCTCAAAAGCACTTATGATAGAGGATAAGGACGTATGGCTTATAGGCGTCAAACATAATGATAGAGGCTGCTGTCATAGCCTTTGTCATATTTCTACCAACAAAGGCTCCTACACTCAAAGGTATCAGATTCAAGACACCCATTCATCTGGTCCTGTGGGGGTTTGCGTTGACTAGCTTAGGTAGGGGTTCAAGTCGGGAGACACCATCTACTGAAATCACGACATGGATAATCTCTACTAGTCTTATCACCATGGATTTGTGGGGGATTGTTGGAAATTAGGCTTGAAATGATAAACTTTGAGTGGGTCCCATTGGTGGGTCCCGTTGACTTTGACCTTGGTCAATGATTATATTTGTAGTATGTTATACCATGAACAATATTGGTGTTTTAGTGAAAGCCAAATAATGGATTAAATCCATAGTTCTAAGACTTCAAAGATGAGCTTTTGTAAGAGACTTTTTGGCTTCCAAGGATGAGATGGGTTGGTTGCCATCCCACATGGGAAAGGAAAGGCGGACCTTCCCTTTGCTTGGAAGTATAAAAGGCTTTTGGGCCATCCCACATGGAGTTGGAATGGGTAGTTGAAGTGCCATAAATTACTTGGCATATCATAGTCTCATGTTCAAGTTACATGTGAGGTGGGCTTGAACCTTTCCCCACACGCGCGCTCGCTCGCTCGGCTCGGCCGGGCCGGGCTCGAGCACGGGCTAAGAGCGTTTGGGCGAATGGTTCGGTTCGTGGGTCTATCTTTTTGGACAAAGTTTATTTGAAGTTTCCAATATTTGCGGAGTGGTCCCTGATGAAACTGTTAGGTCAGTTAGTTTCCTAACTGGACTCTAACAGTGTAGTTTCTTTTCCTTCAGGAATAAGTCACTGTAAATCGGGTAGGTTTTGGATTCCTCCTAGAATACCTAAACCGACTATATACCAGTATAAATATATGATCCCTATATCATTTTTAATCACGCAATCAAATTGCAATAAACTGTTCTCTCTCAAAATTCGTAATCTGTGGTTGATCTGAGAAGTGAGATTCCGGTGAAGTGGGATAGCAGTCGCAAGTGGTTCAGTACCTGTTAGTACGAAGATTTCCTTGTACGTTCCTGAGATTGTTTCATCCTCGGAGGAATTTTCCGCAACCCTCAGCCGCACCAGTAGGGGGCAATAGTTTCTCTTTGGAGAGTCTATTACAGGCGACTCGGTTTAAACTGATAAGTCATTCTAACTCTCTTTTGTTTCTGTCTTTCCTGGATCCTGTTCTTGTAGGTACATTTCTGCTTTTGGCTTAATTTGATATTGTTATATGCTTACGTGATTGCCCTATTAATCTGATCGTTGCATATTTAATTCCAACAGCCTGTTCTGACATTAACATGTCAGAAGTGTTTTGACATGCTTAAACTTTCTTTCTGGACTTGCAACTTGGTGTGAATAATGTTAAAGAGGTTATGAACAAGTCTCATGTTGGGTGTTTTCTCTAGTTCCCCCGTTTTCATGATGCAAATGATAGATATTTTGTGGGTGTGCACTATGTTTCCTGTTCTGACTGCTTTTGAGTGGATCTTGCATAACTTGTTTAGACATCATAAAATGCTCCTAAAATCAACCCAAAATTCATAGTTTATGTTTAACATGTTAGGAAGGATTAGTCACCCTTACGTTCCAGATTTCATGAGTTTTGAGACAGGTACATCAAAGAGAATGGACAACAGTCCATAAACTGGACAAAAACTTGGACTCAGACATTTATTCTTTTTCATAGGATTTGTTTCACATTTGTTAACCATTGTACATAATAATCCCCCACCCATTTTGTGCTTTCCTTTGCTTGATATGAATGCTCAAAACCATTTTCAAAACCAAGTGAGAGTCCACCCAAACCAACTCTCATTTGTGAGTTTAAGCAAACACACATAGAATAGGAAGACTCCTTTATACATAAAATCACCATTTTCGTTAAGGCATAAAAACAAGGCATAAAATGAACTTAAGAGGCATGAATGCTAGAGACCATCACGGGCGAGGAGAGTGCCTAACCCCTTCTATTCTCGTAACTTAGCCCCCGAACCCACATTCTCAAATAAAAGGTTTTTTCTTCATTTTTCCTAAAATAAAGTGAGATGACGACTCTTGCAATTTAATTAAAACTTCGAGAGGAAACCATTTGTGTGAAACCGAGCGCATCAGCACGAGGCATGACCCGAATCGCCCTCGCGAGCGATCATTTCGGTGTGCGGCTTCGAGCGCAGGCTCTCACAGTGGCGACTCTGCTGGGGACATTTTCTAAGTGGGCTAGACTCTAATTTTTGTGCATGCCATGCTTTATATGCTTTGCCTTGTTTGTATATATTATGCCTAACATCTTTTTTGTAGGGACGTTTCTTTTACCTCTTTTGTATATATATATATATATATATATATATGCGTGGTGAATGTTCCCTTTAAATAAAAAAAAATTGAAAAAAGTAAATAAATAAATAAATAAAAAAAGATTTTCTTTTTTCTTTCTTGCTTTCAAAAAATCATTTTCAAAAGTATAGATACCTCACACACATACACATTTTTTTGAAATTGCGATTTTAGAACCATACAAACCTTAGGGAGTGTTACCCGAGGACGTAAGGGAGCTCATCAAGTTCCCATTAGGGTCTGCGGTTAACATTCCCGTCCCAAACCTCGCCTGCTTGTCGTTGCGATGGGTGTAAGCCTTGTCTTCCCTTCCGAAGCCTCGAGTCCGTGTTTTAAAAAATGACACATCCTAGAATTCATGCCAGTTTTTGTCTAGCAATTTCCCTTCAATCCTATGCATTCCCAAAAAGGTTATAAATGACCTCAATTGTGGATATCATGTGGAATTCTTGGATTGACTTGAAATTGCCTTGACCTTCACATAGACCGTAACCGAATGGTGGATCCCAGAAAGAGTATAGGCCCTTCGCTAGGGGCTTGGATGGCCAATAGTACAGGTGAAAAACGTTGGTCCTATACTTTGGAGATGGTATCCACTATTCCAGGATTGAATGGAAAAACGTGTCAAAACGAAGCAAGGTGCTTGTCCAGCATTCATAGGTTTGTCAGTTTGTGTGTTGCTTGCGCTTCAAATTTTGAAAAAAACAAAAAAAAATAGCTTCTTTAGTTCATAAATTTTTCCCCATTTTGTACATAAAGCTTCTTCTCCCAAAAAATCTAAAATAGACTTCATTTTTCATCCATCTTGTAGAGGGAGAATTCTTCTTGGTTCTCTAGAGCGACATTCAAGGTCAGTTTTAAGCATCAATTTGATCAAAGCTCTGCTCCGGTCTTCATCATCAATTATAGCCAACAAAGGACAGACATCATCAAACTCGACTAGGGGCTTGCCGGACTTCAAGCTAGGATATGCAATGGAACAGTGGTTGGAAAGGCGCTTGAATGATCACACAAATAGTATGATTATCCTATTCTAGGGGCTTCAGGAAGAAATGTTGGACCTTGTGGCTACCCTTTTTAAGAAATTTGAGCTCAAAGATCTCCAAGCACCCCAGTCCCAGAGTGTCAATTTCAACCCAAACTTTCACTCCACCCGAGATATGGGATTCAAGACTTGTAATGATATCTGTGTGGGAGCTAACCAAATGGTGACAACAAACAATTTGAGCCCTACTGCCTCTCTAGAGATACATGAAACTCCAGTGAAACCCACAGGGATTTATTCGCCAAGCAGTTCACAAAAGACGGTCCATTACGATAAAGGATACTTCAACAATTTGAATGCCCCATTGTCTGTGGTTTTTCAAGAACTAACTCAAGTATTGCTAAAGCCAATGGAGGGTTATCATGCCAAAAATCCCACCTATGGAGACCGAAACAAGTTCTGTCAATACCACCAAACCCGTGGCCACGACACTGATTCATGTTAGACACTCAGGAAAGCAGTCCAAGACCTTATTGATGAAGGAATCATTGAGGATCCCATTGACGCCCAAAGGCCCGCAACTTTATGCTATGAAAACCCCCACTGGACTTTAAAGGCTCGCAACCCTACAATAATAGTCAAAGCTAAAGAAAAAGGCTTGGTACGGAATATGGATAGGCACTTCGATGAATTCGAGATCCCATTGTCCAATGTCTTCTATGGGTTGGTTGCTCAAAGGATCATGACACCTATTGAAGGTTACAAGCTACCCGAGTGATTACCCAAGAACTTTGACCCCACGGAGTTCTGCGTGTATCATTAAGCTGCGGGTCATGATACGAATTCTTGTTGGTCTCTCAAGCATGCTCTCTAGGACCTCATCGACAAGGAACTCATCCCAAAACCTTTACCAAGAGTTGAATTTTATCCTTGGGGCTCATCGACCCCCGAGGAAGGTGTTTCCCTTTGAATAATGATTGGAGCTCATCAACCCCGAGGAAAATAGTTCCTCTTTTGCTAATTACCGAAGTGTGTTGACTCGTAAGGTCATGTTTCTTTTTTCTTGTGACTAGGCTCACCGCCCCTACTCCTAATCTTGTCCCTTTTGCGTACCACTTCGTAATGCGCTCACATCTTCTCTGTCTTCTAAGTCTAAGAGTGTGTTGTTGTCTTCGTGATTTTATTTTATTGCTTGTCATGTGACATAGTCGTTTCAATGAATGAATTTGCGTTATTGTCAAATGCCTTTCGAATCATAAAATGCTCCTAAAATCAACCCATTTGGGTGTTTTCCCTAGTTCCCAGGTTTTCATGATGCAAATAATAGATCTTTTGTGGGTGTGCACCACGTTTCCTGTTCTGACTGCTTTTGAGTGCATCTTGCATAACTTGTTTAGACATCATAAAATACTCCTAAAATCAACTCAAAATTCGACACGCCCCCAAGTCCCGGGATTCCCTAATAGAACCTCGAACCTGGTGCGCGTGACTAACAAGAAACGAGAAACTGAATGACACCTGAATAAATCAACTGACATCATATATACTCAAAAGGAACGAGCTAAGATAGCTCACAACGAGTTCTATACCAAGAAATTTAAACCAAATGGTTGTACCCAGCGGAAAACATGCCTAGCACATACGCTGGCATTACAAGAACACTATACAAGTCTACCCAATATACTGAGTCTAAACAACTGATACAAGATCGTCCTCACCAAAACTGGAAAGGATAACAATCCCCAACAAGAACAACCTGCCAAGTAGGCCCCTGCTAAGTCGAGGCTCACAACGTATTACCACTTGCTTTCCTGGGGGGGGGAAACAAATAAACAAGGAACGGGGTGAGATAAATCTCAGTAAGTTACTAGATACAAGTACATAGCATGTTATCATGTAATCATGCAAATCAAGAAGATTATCAAGTAATCATGCTCAAGATGTCATCAAGTAACAAGTATATGAGAGGTTAAGCCAACTCATCAAGTAACTAGCACACAAGGCTAAACTAACACGTTACAAAGGATATTCCAACCTTATTCCTCCCAAGTAAACCATTGTTGTCGTTGCTTATTGCAGTTGACAAATCACGATCAATCAAGTTGCTGCTGTGCAGTACACAAGAGGACCCGGTAACCAGTGTCACTAACAAGAACAAGATTCACAACATGTTCACGAGTTTAGCATTCACTTTTATCAGGCGTATTGCTCTAATAAAGGAAGTTATGCCCTTACTATGGCCTGTAGTAAGGGGTCAAGCGCAGATACATAGGCACCCGATTATCACTTTGGCCCCAGCCTCATGATAAGCATGAACCTATACATCTCCGAGCAAGCAAGGTGACCAGCTGGACTCACACAAGAATGAACAGGTAGGTATTTACTTGAACTACGAGAGTATAGAACTAAGTCCAAAAGTAGTGGACTAGCTCTTCATGAACCATGTAATTATGTGCTTACCAAAACTAACGAGAATAGAACTAAGTCCAAAAGTAGTGGACCAGTCCTTCATGAACCATGTAATCATGTGCTCACCAAATACCAGTACACGTATGCAATATTTGCGAATACAAATCAGTATAACAATGGCACGTAATGTGTCCACGTAACACAATCAATCAAAGTTAGAGTCTATTAGTAACCGACCCCAAACAAGTAGTAGGATATGTCATACTATATCACTTTGTCATATGAAATATTTGCACGTACATATTCATATAACCTTTAACACACTAATGTGTCTATCACGATACCCTTACTTTCAAGTAGAGCCCAACATCTTAGACTCTAAGCGCGTAGTCGAATAGGTCATATTGTACCTAGTCACAATCATATCTCGCGTATATTTATCGCTAATCATCGAATACATTTTCCAACACATATTATGTTCTATAATCATTGTTTTATGAATTATCTTCATATTACACTAGTCCCTAATTCTTTAGGAACTCAACTCAAGAACAGGATATTTTCTTTATACTTTATATACTTCATTGAGTATATACACGATTAAAACCAATTACTAGCACATTAGTGCTTGTTCATAGCACTTTCAATACACACGTATTAGATTCAAGTATGTTCATTCTCTATCTAGTTCCATATTCAAATTCTTTGGTTATTCATACCATATATCAAGTAGTCAACAAGCCACATTCTTTCAAGTAATTATGTGCAAGATTTGCACATACACATCAAGGATAGTTCTAACACATTAGTGCTTGTTCATAGCATTTTCAAGTTCATTACCATACACACGTATTGGTTTCAAGTCATGAACAAGAGTTCTTCCTTTTATATTCAAGTTCACACTCCAATTCTTTGGATGTTCAAGCTAAGGATCTTGTCCTAATACTTCTAGTGTTCTATAACACCTACAAGATTACTACCATACACATGTATTGGTTTCAAGGCATGTACAAGATTTTATCATCTTACATTCAAGTTCTCAATCCAATTCTTTAGATGTTCAAGACATGTACAAGAATTAATTATCTTATACTCAAGTTATTATTCCAATCTTTGGATATTCAAGTCATGTACAAGATTTAATTGTCTTATACTTCAAGTTCAAGCTAAGTAGATGATTTATACATCTCATACTTATATGTTCTTAATCCTATACTTTGGATGTTCAAGATCAAGACATTGTTCTAGTGCCCCTAAGGTGCATAAACATTGGTTTCAAGACACATATAATACATTAGTGCTTGTTCATAGCACTTTTAAGACATATAAAAGAGTTCTTACTTTGATATTCAAGTTCTCATTTTAATTTAATGAGTAATCATGTTCACGATTCACTTCTGATACCCCTAAGGTGTCACAACAAGTGCTAGGACATCTTATACTAAGGCTATATACCTTAACTAGGGTTATTTCTAGCATAATCAAACTTTATTCAAGACTTTTGTTCATCAGGGTAGGTGTGCGGTCGCACAAAAGGATATGGGCGGTCGCCCAAAACCAGACTTTGCAAGAGAAAAATCTTTCAGATAAATGGGCGGTCGCCTGGCCAAACATGGGCGGTCGCCCAAGGTACTAAAATTTGAAATTTTATTTCTTTCAAGCAATTTATTATTTCACCGTCCCACAAGTAGGAGTATAAACTTACTAACAATCAAGTGGGATCTTTTAACATACCCGAACATTTATTTCAAGTTCATTTCATTTCTTTACCGTCCCACAAATAATAGGATTATTTCCTTTTATTCCATTTAAATATTTTACCGTCCTAAAAGTACGAGTATAACTTTCTAATATACTAATATACTCATTTAGGGATACTTTCATTCATTTCACCGTCCCACAAGTATAAGTATAATTTTCTAATATACTTGTATAAATATTTAATCAAGTTAATATTTCACCGTCTCACGAATAAGAGTATATTTTTTCAACATTCCCAGGACACTTTCAAGGCTATTCATTCTTGTAATTCATACTAATACTCCCTTCGTCCCAAATTTACAAGTATCACAAAATTCATTCCAATCACGAAATTAACAAGTACAAGTATCAAGAATAACATATAGGCATGTTATTACAACCAAAGGGGGAGCTAGTGACTTACCTAGTCCGAAATCAAATTCACCCAAACTAATTTTTGTTCGGTAGGAAATGCTCTACTCACCGCCCTGATCATTTATGCGGAGTCGGATTTTCGAACAGAGGCATAATTAAGTAAGAGGAGTCGAGAATAGGGTAAAAACCCTTTCTGAGACACAGAAGAACGTAGAAATTTGGGATGAATATCCTCTGACAAATGACAAGGCAAACCCAATATTTATCCTTATGATATTTTTAATAATTGCAATTAGACCCCTCAAGTTTCAACTTTGACAAAAGGACCTTTAAGTTTTAATTTGAGCATTTTAGTTCCTAAACTTTAATTTTCACAAATGACCCTAATGTTTCAACTTAAACAATTAGGACCTAAACTTGCTCAATTAGTTAAATAATTAACTCAAATAAAATAGCATATAATTATGCAAGTCAAGAATTTAACAGGAATTAGGACGGGCGTTACAAAATTCATAGTTTATGTTTAACATGTTAGGAAGGATTACTCACCCTTGCTTTCTAGATTGCATGAGTTTTAAGATAGGTACATCAAAGAGAATGGACAACTATTTTTTTCATGGGATTTGTTTCCCATTTGTTAACCATTGTACATAATAATCCCCCACCCCTTTTGTGCTTTCCTTTACTTGATATGAATGCTCAAAACCATTTTCAAAACCAAGTGAGAGTCCACCCAAACCGACTCTCATTTGTGAGTTTAAGCAAACATACCTAGAATAGGAAGACTCCTTTGTACATAAAATCGCCATTTTCGTTAAGGCATAAAAACAAGGCATAAAATGAACTTAAGAGGCATGCATGCTAGAGACCATCACGGGCGAGGAGAGTGCTTAACCCCTTCTCTTCTCGTAACTTAGCCCCCGAACCCACTTTCTCAAATAAAAGGTTTATTCTTCATTTTTCCTAAAATAAAGAGAGGTGGCGACTCTTGCAATTTAATTAAAACTTCGAGAGGAAACCATTTGTGTGAAACCGAGCGCATTTCCAAAAGCGCATCAGCACGAGGCATGACCCGAATCGCCCTTGCGAGCGATCATTTCGGTGTGCGGCTTCGAGCGCGGGCTCTCACACCATGAACGGCCTACACCGAACCGGAACCGGAACCGTTAGAAAACCGTCAAAAACCTTTAAATTGTTAGATTTCTAACGGTTTCATCATAGTTAACCGTTACTAACGGAAAGTTGACAAGAAAAGTTGACTTTTGACTGAATTTTTAGCCAAAAACAGTGAATAAAAATAATAAAAATTGTTGAGTATATAAAAGAAAAGATGGACGGAACCGGAACCGTTTTTCGTCGACCCTGTTTCAGAGTAGTTCCGTTCTCTTGTATTCACTACATTTCGGCTAACGATCACCCACTTAATTTATTTTTTTTAATAGTCATGCTATGGAAATATTGATACGAGTCTTTATATAGGTATTCTCCTATGCATTTTTTTTTAAGAAAAAAAATGATTTTTTATATATTCCCTCTGTCCCTGAAAGATAGTCCCATTTTGACTTTTAATGGGTAACAAAAATGAATTTTGACCAACCATTGGTGACGATCTAATCATTCTAGTGAAATTCTAAATTTTGTAATTTATAATCATTAAGTGATTTATCAATAACAATTTTTAGAATTTTATTGTGATCATTAAATTGACACTAATGTTTGGTCAAAGTTTATTTTTGTTGACCATAAAAAGTCAAAATGAGACTATCTTTCCGACCGAGAGAGGGAGTATATTCATATTCTGTGTTACCAAAATCACTCTGTATAGCATTAATGATTTAACTACTTAAGGGTGTCTTGAAGAGTCTCATAGCTTAGAAATACTATTATCACCTTATCTTTTACTCATTCCATCTTATAATTATTTTTTATCTGTTCCAAAATAAACGCGTGTTTCTAAACATGGAAATTGTGCAATGCAACTATACCATTGTGTAAGTAATATACAAAAAAGTAAAATACTTTCCTTAAAAATGTTGAAAAATCAAAGGCAATATCTATATCTATAGTAATATAAAAACAAGATAATCTTACCATTTTTTAGAATGAGGCTCATATGCACCTCTAAAATAGAAAAGTTTGGTAAATAAGATCAAATATGTCATTATCTTTAATTTGGTACAAATAGTCAACTTTGAATGTAGATTGATTTTTATATGATATTTTTTTTATTTAGTGAAAAAAATGGATTTTGATCAATGAAAAATTACTAATTGATCCGGACAAAAAGCGTTAATGTTTTTGGAATCATATGAGCGCGTGCGCAGAAACGAAAGTAATTTATGACTCCGGTTTATCCATGGAACGAACCGCATATTAAATCGAACGTCGGAGCGAGACAAACAAAAAGTCATTATATTTAATTCGGTAGAAGTAGTCAACTTTATTGGATATTTGCCCTTGAGAAAGGCCTATGTGTTACATCATGGTTTCATTGTTATAGAGATAACAAGATTAATTATTATATCTTTTGCATGTTTATTATAATAATCTCCATCCCTAGTACTTATGAAGAACTAGTATAAGTTTAATAAATGATCATATGATGATTATGTGCATTGGATGCAAATTAAACTTATAGGTACTTGTTAGAGAACTGTACTGGACTGGCCTGTTATGAGATTTATGTCATAGTCAAAATCTCATAATAGTCATACCATTTGAATCCTTAGACCTAAGATTATCATGGTCTTCCACATGATGAACTTTATGTTTGACATAGTCAAACGGTACCTTTAACATGGTAGTTATAACGCCTATGATTGTCATAATCGGATTCTTGTAGGGAATAATGATAAGTCAAGATGGGATTTGTCCTTCTCTCAAGAGAGATATCTGATTGGACACTCGATGAGTGAGATTGATGACAGTGCATGGCCATGCCCAAATGAATTGATGTGTTCAATGTCATTTGCTTATATCAATCTACTCAAGATCGAGAAAGCATTAGACAACATAAGTTGGCTTGGACCATGACTTATGTCCAATATGATATCGCGTGACAAAGGGATTGTGATATATTCTATAAGGTAACTTTGGACTTTCAAAGTTATACTATTTGGGTAGTCATAATGGCTTGTTAGAGTCCGCTTATGAATTACGAGTTCTGAATGGTTCAGACTCGTTGCCAACTTATTATAATCCTATTGGGTCACACACAATAGAACGAATTGAAAGGCTAAAAACCTGGGAACTGAAAAAATAGTTTGGTACGGCTCCATATGAGGAGTACAACTCTAATAGAGCCGTATGGCTACCTATCCCGGCCCAGATCAGAATGTTCAGTCTTCTTGTCTGACAAGGAATCCTGAGCCCAAATAGAATTAAGTCAAACCCTCATATAAATATATGCAGCCTGGATTGATAGCTTCAATGGTTGATTTTAGAAATCAATAACAATTGTTTGAGAAACAATAAAACATAGAGAGAGAGAGAGAGAGAGAGAGAGAGAGGATTATTTATTTTGAGATTTAGAATCATCAACATACAATAATCGATGAAGCAAAATAATTCCTACGAAGAAAGCGTTTCTTCATCATCAAGTCTTGGAATTAGCAATAAATCAAGAAGGTGTTCTTGAGTCCGTTCGACATGTTGATACTGATAGAGGGTGTTTTCTTTAGCACCTTAAAGTCCGTGTTCATGGATGCGATCTTCAAGGGTTAGTATTCTTTCATCTTGTATTTAATTTATTCAACATGCACGAATCCGGGCTCATGAGTGTTTGAATTCATGTTATTATTCCGCTGTGCATGATGCATCAAAACCCAACAGTGGTATCAGAGCCACATTCATCGTTGATTATTTTAATATACACATCATGCTTAAAATTGTTTAATTTGATTATATGATTTGCATGATAATAGGATGAATATGTGATTTTGTTTTATGATCATGATTAGATGGGGATTATGTGGTTGTTATATTGATAAGATCCATATGAATAATTACATGTTAGGGTTATCAATATATTATTGGATTATGTGTATTCATAATTTAGATCTAATTTATATATGTACTAAATTGTTTATTCATGATATTGATTAGATCTATTTAAATTCGTAATATGTGAATTCGTGTTCGTTTAATCTGATTAATGCATGAACACAATATTGAGATTAGTTGAATTTAATAAAAATTCTGGAAATCTGGATCTGAGACACAGATCCGTACGCCTAGCTAGTAGGTATACGACTTACTTGAAGCCGTACAGATCTTGCCTGTAGATTCCAGATCTATTTTCTGGTTTTCTGTTTAATGTTCTGCAATTGTTTAAGTTGGAGCTTACGATGGAGCGAACCACGTGGAGCGGACCGAGACCGAATGAAATCGACGAGTTTGACCAAGTCAACCAAGATCAAGTCAAATGAAGAAAGAATTAAGAGAAGATAAAGTAAAATAAAGATAGAATCAATAAATATATTTTACCTTATTAAGAGATATAGTTTACTTTATTTAGTTGATGTATTTTAGGAAGAGGAGTATTCCTCAAGAATAGGGTTTAGGCTTTAGTATAAATGTATGGTTAAGTCATAGTAATTATTTGAGAGAGTGAAAACATATTATAATCATAATCCTCTCCCCACACACCATTTCTTGACATGGTATCAGAGTGAAAACATATTATCATCACAATTTACCATGGCACATGCATAAACTATGAAGATACTACTTATGAATTTCCTACACTGGCACAGTCATATAAAATTCTAGCAGAGATAAATTAACCAGAGCAATTAGATTGATCAGGTCTAAAAACCCTAGCAATAAATCTAGATTAAGCACAAGTAAAATTATGAATAGAGATCAAAGATTGAAAAGAAAAATACCTCAAATTGATAAAAAAAAAAGGGGTTTCAAGAAATCAAACCTAAAGCTTGGATTTAGTTCCTCATCCTAAGCTTTGAAATCTCCATGAATAAATAAAGAAAAACTTAGATCTAAAATTATGTTCAAGTCACGAATGAAAAACAATAAAAGAAACTAGTTTAAATACCCTAGAACAAGTCCTAAAACAATAAGGAAAGAATAGGAATTAAAAGAAATAAAAAAAAAAATGGAAAATCTGGCCAAAACCGTAGCTTACGCGCTCCCACGCGCACTCACTCTCAGCCTCCAACCACTACACCACGCGCCAGCTCTTTGCACGCGCGCGTCACCGCCGAAGTCGCACCTGGTAGGTGCGCTTTACCTCGCCTTCACGCCTCGTGACAAATCGCACGACTCGTGCACATTTTCTTTCAATCGTGAGCACGATTGCACCATACGTGCTGTACTTTGGGCCAATACATGGGCCGGCTGGTGTTGGGGCCATGCATGGATGACCTTGGGCCGCCCCAGCTTCTCCTTGCTGTCTGGGCCTCGCTGGACTATTGCTTGAGCTTGGACAATTTCTCTTGGGCTTCTTCTTTTATTCTTTTCAACACCAATTGTTAAATCTTCACTCCATTGTAAATTTGGGCTCTTAATTTTAAATTCCATTTTGGAATTTCTTTTGAATAATAAAATATTTAATTTGGGTAAAAATATTAAAATACTAAAACAACCCCCAAATTACAATTAAACCCCAAAATTACATAATTGCCCCAAATGACATAAAAACTATCTAAAATACATAAAATCATTATTTTAAGCTCATAAAACCCTAGGAATTAATAGTATAAAATCCGTCTCATCAAATTCCCCCACGCTTAGACATTTACTCGTCCCTGAGTAAAATCCTAACTCTCCTCTAAACACCGGTCTATAAGCGTAGCATGGGGAAAACTAATTCCTAGTGTCTTCTAAACCACCAATCATATATCAATAACTAAAACCTGGAGTGCAGAAACTCCGTCTCCTTATAACTCCTCAAAGAAATAATAAAAATGACATTAGCTTGATACCAACACCATAATAAATGGTATCCAAACAAAATGTCCACTCAAAAGCCAAGGGGAACTAAAAATGTCCTAAATTTCTCCCACGCTTATCTCACACTACAATCTCCCTCATAAAAATAATGTTTTTGTATTGACTTATAATTAAACACAAAACTTACCTCGTAACAAAACACCAACACCCCCTTATATCTCCAAGAAAAGAACGAGGATTTTCTAACCTAATCTCCACTATCTGAACCTCCTACTCCAATAGTGTATAATCTACCCGAAAACTCCAAAGCCCCCTTATGTCTTCTCTCCAGTGGATGTAAGATATTTTATTACTCAAACCTCACCTTTTGCCTAAGCGCCCTTTTGAGTTTTCACTTAGCCTCTCATTTTTTTTATTTTTTTTCTCTTTTTTTTTTTTTTGTTTTTTGTTTTTTTGTTTTTTTTTTTTTTTTTTTTAATGAAAAGAAAAACTAACTATCTAGAAATAAAAATGCATACTATACAACTACAAATCATTCCCACATGTTTAAACTAAACAGTGTCCTCAGTGTGTAAAAGTGAATAAAAATAAGGACAATTTAAACGTAAGAGAGTAAATAGTACCTCATTAGTGCACACTCCACCCGATTTAAGAAACTCTTTCAAATGAACTATATGTCAACCACATATATAAGACTAGGAATAAGACTATGCTCCCACTATTTTTCTAGCAAACACAAGTCTCATCTTTGATGAATTTCAAACGATTTGAACACTTCATCAAAACGATTTGTTTCAACTCCAAGAAGCTTGCTTCAATCCATCCCATGGATTTCCGTAATTTACATAACTTATTAGAATTTTCTAGATTATCAAAACCTTTAGGTTGTATCTAATACATCCTTAAGTTAGTTCCCATTAAGGAACGCTGTTTTGACATCCATTTGCCAAATTTCATATTCCAAATATGATGATATGACTATGCGAATTCTAATATCTTAAAGCATGACTACAAGTGAGAAAGTTTTATCATAGTCGAAATATGAGTCAACCTTTCACATTTGGTCTTGCTTATAGAGTATGTACTTTGCCATCGATGTTAGTTTTCTCCAAGAAAACTCAATTCCATCCTTTGGTTTTTACACCTTAGGTTAGAATGATCAAGTTCCAAACTTGATTATTGTACATGGATTTCTTTTTAGATTTTATGACTCCAAATCATTAATCTAATATGGAGCGGACTTCGTATTTTGATAGGTTATAGATTTGTCATTCTCAATGAATTCTACCTTAATACTTTCTATTACGAGAAATCCAATATTTCTTGTCATCGATTGTATCCTATCATATATGCAAGTAACTTGTATCACTTGAACGGTTTTTCACAACTCCTTGTGAAAGTTTGTTCAATTTTCATCTAAGGTTCTGTTGTGGAATTGACCCTCCAACACCCAAGCAATATCCCAAGAAAATAATGGCACCAGAAACAAGCACAAGAAATAAAACAGAGAAAAGACACAAGAAATTGTTTACCCAGTTCGTCAATATGTTTGACTACGTCTTGGGGCACTACCAAGCCAGGATCTTGCACTATAATATGTTTGTATGAAGTTACAATGAGTTATGGGGCGGAACTTTATTTATATAGCAAACCTAGAATGAGACCTAAACCTAAACATAAGAGAAAACCCATAAAAACTGCAATTCCCCGAATTCACATCGGGGCACCGAGCGCCCGCTTGGGTTACCCCAAGCGCCCGCCTGAATTAATCTCGCCAAGAACCAAAGTCTTCTGCCCGCTAGGGCACCCGCCTGGTCTATACCAGGCGCCCGCTTGGTTGCTCTGCCAGTTTGACCTCCTCTTTGTTCCTTAGAAGATCTCTACTCCAACAATCTACCACCTAGAGATCAACCGCATATACAAACCTCGTATCCGTCTTCAACTCATCATTGGTGTCGTCCTAGTGCTCACCTCGATCATGGTAGTGCCTTCCTCCTCTCCTATTCTCCAAGCCCCATTGAAGCTATAGATAGCTTCAACTTTTCAAGGTTTACCACCTTGGTCAACATGTCAGCCGGGTTCTCCGATCCCAATATCTTCTCCAGCCTTAAGATCTTCCTTTCCAAGAGATGCCTGATGTAGTGAAACCTCAGCTCAATATGCTTCATCCTAGAATGAAACGCCGGATTCCTAGCCAAATGAATTGCACTCTGACTGTCACTGTAGAGAGCATTACCACTTCGCATCTTCCCAAGTTCACCCAAGAAGTTCTGCAACCATACCATCTCTTTGCTTGCCTCTGTCACTGCCACATATTCTGCTTCCGCAGTCGACTGAGCCACGATCTTCTGCAATTTAGAAGCCCAGGAGATAGCCGTACCACCCAATGTGAAAACATAACCCGTAGTACTTCTCCTCTTGTCTAGATCGCTTGATGCCAAATCCGCATCAACATAACCCGCTAACACGACCTCCTTGCTTTAGAAACATAGAGCCTTCCCAGCAGTACCCTTTAAGTAACGCAGGATCCATTTGACCGCTTCCCTATATTGCTTCCCTGGATTGCCCATGTACCGGCTGACTACTCCCACCACATGTGTAATGTCCGGCCTTGTACACACCATTGCATATATTAGACTCCCCACTGCCAAAGCATATGGAGTCCTCTCCATCTTGTCACGCTCCTCCTTGCCCTTCGGTGAGTCCTTCTCGGATAGCTTGAAGTTCATACCCAATGGTGTCCCTGTTGGCTTCGCCTCTTCCATGCAAAATCTTGCCAAGACTTTCTCAATGTATTCTGCTTGTGAAAGAACCAACTTACCCGACTCCCTATTCCGGTCAATCCGCATGCCCAAGATTTTTCTGGCCTCCCCCAAATCCTTCATCTCGAACCGTTCTGACAACTGAGCCTTCAATCTGTTTACCTCTCTACTGCTAGAGCCCGCTATAAGCATGTCATCCACATATAACAGCAAGATTATGTACCCGTTGTCCGTGTTCTTGAAGTAGCAACAATGATCCGCCTCACATCTGATAAAATCAATATCGTGCATGAATCCATCAAACTTTCTGTACCACTGCCTAGGAGCTTGTTTAAGGCCATACAAGCTCTTAGTCAACCTGCAAACCAGTTCCTCGCTACCCTTAGACAATTAACCCTATGGTTGTACCATGTAAATTTCTTCCTCCAAATCCCCATGAAGAAAGGCCATCTTTACATCCATCTGTTCCAGCAGCAAATTATCTGCCACTACTATACCCAGAACCATTCTGATAGTGGTCATCTTCACAACATGAGTGAATACCTCGGTGTAGTCAATACCGTATTTCTGTTGAAACCCTTTTATAACCAACCTTGCCTTGTAACGTTTACTGCCGTTTGCTTCCTCTTTGATTCTGTAAACCCACTTGTTATGCAATGCCTTCTTCCCCTTTGGTAGTTTAATCAACTCCCAAGTTTTGTTGGCCTTTAATGAGTCCATCTCATCATCCATCGCAGCCTTCCACTTATCACAAAGTACACTACGAACAACCTCCACATAGCATTCCGGCTCACCACTATCTGTCAACAACAAATAGTAATTTGAAGGAGTATACCTGTCAGGTGATCCACGCAATCTACTGGATCTAGGCAGAGGAATATCCGGTTCTGGAGTATGTGGTTCATCTTCAGTGACCCCCTGACCTTGGTCATCATGAACTGTCCTGCTCCCACCCGAGTTTGGAATATCCACCTCAACAAATTCTGGTTCCGAACTAACCCCTTCAGATGACCCCTTTCTGTCCTTGTACAATACCTGTTCATTGAATACAACATCTCGACTACGAATAACCCTATGATTTTGGTCATCCCAAAACTTATACCCGAAGTCATCCCTGCCATAAACAATGAACGTACATTTTACAGATTTAGCATCTAATTTAGTTCTATCAACATAGTCTATATGAACATATGAAACGCGGCCAAATATGCAAAGAAAGGACAGATTTACCTGCTTTCCACTCCATGCTTCCTCTGGAATTTCATTCCCCAATGGTACCGATGGTCCCCGCTTGATCAAGAAAGCTGCCATGTCAACTGCATATGCCCAGAACGTCTTCGGAAGTCCACACTTCAACCTCATACTTCTAGCCCGCTCGTTCAATGTCCTGTTCATCCTCTCTACAGCCCCATTGTGTTGTGGTGTGCCCTTTGGAGTCTTCTCCATGCGAATGCCATTCGCTGCACAATATTCCTTGAACTCCCCGAGCTCATACTCCCCACCATTATCTGATCTCAAGCATTTAAGATTAAGACCCGTCTGATTCTCCACCAAAGCCTTCTATTTCTTAAACACCTCGAATGCCTCATCTTTGTGTTTCAAGAAATAAACCCAGACTTTCCTTGTCGAATCATCAATAAACGACATGTAATAAGATACACCACCCAGAGAAGTTACTGGGGCCGGCCCCCACAAATCCGTGTGAACCAGTTCCAACTTTGCTTCCCTTAAAGTCCTACCTGTCCTCGAGAAATTACTCCTCGCCTGTTTGCCAAACACACAATCTTCGCAGATTCCCATGTCGACTGTCTTCAAACCCGGTAGTCTTCCCTTTGAGCAAAGTACCTTCATCCCCTTCTCACTCATGTGACCCAATCAACAGTGCCACAAGTCCGTATCACCTTTGGCTGACGCCACCGCGATACTATCCTTGGTGTTATTCACCAAATACAATGTCCCTTCTTTATTACCCCGAGCGATCTCAGAATCCTCCTTGGTAATAACCCAGTTCCTGCAGCCAAAAGTTACCTTGTAACCTTCTTCATCCAACTGCCCAACTGATAGCAAGTTCTTTTTCAAACCCGGAATGTGTCTGACCCCATGTAGATGTAGGACTTTCCCGTCCGATGTTCCTATTCTGACATCCCCCTTCCCCTTAATTTCAAAAGGCTCGCTATCCGCCAGATAGACCTTACCAAAATCACCGGAAGTATAATTTTCCATCTCCTTTGCATGCCCGCATGAGTGGAATGATGCCCCTGAATCCAGCAACCATGATTCTAGCGCTCTACTAACACTTAGAACCAGTACATCATCACCTTCGACTGTCATATTCACCGATTTATCCCCTCGCATGGGACAATCTTTCTTGTAGTGTCTTAACTCCTTACAATGATAGCATTGAACCGATCCTTTCGCGACCCTTGGTTTGTCTCTGATCTCCACGGCCTTGCCCTTACCACCCACTACGTTTTCCCTTGATTCAGTTTTCCCTTTATTGCTAGTACCCGGCCTTCCCCTGCTAGTAGTAGCTAAGGCCGATCCCGAAGTAGACGATGTCCCCAATTTCTTCAAACGATTTTCCTCGCTCAACAGAAAGTCTTTAACATCATCATACTTCAATTTGTTCTTACCCGCTGAAGCATTGATCGCTGTCACCGTTCCGCTCCAACTTCCTGGTAAAGACGCTAGCAACAAACACGCATGAACCTCATCATCAAACGTAATATCCAATGCAGTCAATGATTCTATAACATCCATAAACTCATCGTTGTGTTTAGCTAAGGATCCTAAGGATCCTCCCTCTTGCATCTTGAGACTACCCATCTTGCGTATCAAATCAACCTTATTTGCAGCAGATGGAGTTTCAAATCTCTCAGTAAGATAATCCAATAGTTCCTTTGTAGTTTTTGCCTTCTTGGTAGTCTTCGCGATCCACTTTGACAAAGTAGATCTAACCACCCCTAGGGCTTTCTGATCCATGAGATCCCAATCTTCCTGCTTTTTTCCTTCCGGCTTAACTCCCTTTAGAGGCTTATAGAGATGTTTGTTGTACAAGCGATCCTCTATTTGCATCCTCCAAAACCCGTAGTCAGACCCATCGAATTTCTCCACCGCTTGTTTATCCTTGCCCATTCTTGATTGCTGGAACAAACCCTAATCGCCCTATAACCCAGAACGATAAACCAGATCTCTGATACCAGTTGTTGTGGAATTGACCCTCCAACACCCAAGCAATATCCCAAGAAAATAATGGCACCACAAACAAGCACAAGAAATAAAGCAGAGAAAAGACATAATAAATTGTTTACCCAGTTCGTCAATATGTTTGACTATGTCTGGGGGCACTACCAAGCCAGGATCTTGCACTATAATATGTTTGTATGAAGTTACAATGAGTTATGGGGCAGAACTTTATTTATATAGCAAACCTAGAATGAGACCTAAACCTAAACATAAGAGAAAATCCGTCAAAACTGCAATTCCCCGAATTCACATCGGGGCACCGAGCGCCCGCTTGGGTTACCCCAAGCGCCCGCCTGAATTAATCTCGCCAGGAACCAAAGTCTTCTACCCGCTAGGGCGCCCGCCTGGTCTATACCAGGCGCCCGCTTGGTTGCTCCGCCAGTTTGACCTCCTCTTTGTTCCTTAGAAGATCTCTACTCCAACAGGTTCTATGTTATTTTCTAGGTCTCAAACCATTCAAGATATATTTTACTCCCACTAGTTCTTTTAGAGATAAAAAATTTATCTAGAAAAGTATCATCATAAGCAACAAACAATTTGTTTCTTAGAAATAAAATAATATCCTCACGTTTTCTTAGGATATCCCATGAAAACACATTTATTAGATTTAAGTGTGAGCTTGTCCTAGACAAGTCCTTTCCAAAAGGTCTCACTTTCTTAAATTTTCATGAAAGACAAACCAAGTTTTCTTTCATTCCATATCACATATGGTGCCTTTGAACCTATTTTGATGGAACTCAAATTAGTGTGATTATAGCGGTTTCCAATATATAACCCCAAAGTAAATAATGGAAGATCAATTTGACTCTATCATCTAATGAACCATATCCAATAAGGTTCTATTCCTCCATTTAGACACATCATTCCAAAATGATGTTGTTGGGTATGCTTATTATAAACCACTCCTATTACCTTAATTTGATTGATCCCATAACCTAATTTTACTCTTTGTGGACATTAGGCTATATTGTAAGAAGTACTTGTACTTCATTTAGAATAGTCCACTTTTTAGTTTGATAGGCTTAGCAGATTAGGACCCTCAATTTTTCTAAGTCTAGAGACATGCGGTCAAAGCATTGTCTACCGCATGAAGCTTGCCGCATGACCAAGGTTACCTCATTCCATCCAATTTTCCGCATGGTTGAAGCCTGCCGCATGAATCCTCTGCCGCATGTAAACTTAGTTGAAGAAACTTAAGTTTGGTTCAAACAAACTTAACCATGGTCACACTAGTGTCCAAAACCTTGGTTAGTTTAGAACATTGCAAATTCAAATTTTAAATTTGAATACAACTATCATCATAGTACAGTTGGACCACCATGACTCTGCAACTAAAGGACAACTCAGACTGAGCTCCAATTAAAATTCAACAGCTCATTGTCCTTCAACTTAGACCCCAAGTATTTCAAACGGCTAGTTTCTCATTCAAGGCTATAAATAGTCTTGAGTTCTTCATTGAACATAAGCTGAGATTCAAAGAGAGAAATTGTTGTTGAAATTCTTGGTGATTGAAGATCATACTCAAGATTTCCAGAATCCTTCGAATCTTCAAGTACACATCCTTTAAGACTTCAACAAATCTCCAGAAACCTTCAAGATCATATCTCAAGCCTCAACACAAGATTCATTAGGATCTAAAATAATATAGATTCCAAAGAGATTTTGTTTCTTACACACACACTCACCCCGATTGATCAATCACATAGATTGAATCATTAGGGATACACTGGTCTAAGTCTAGGATTGTTCTTCATAGAAATAGGTGTTGATTCAATACTTTATCTCTGTAATCTGTACACTAGCGAATCAATATATACCTCATTCAAAATCCAAGACTGACCATCTTGGTAAAGGACGTAGATCTTTTAACAGATCGAACCTTTCCAAATCATTGTGTCATTTACTTACTGTTGGTCCCAAAGACACAACAAGGGTATGAAAGGAGGCTAGAGGGGGGGGGGGTGAATAGCCTACTTAAAATTTCAACCCTTTTTCAAAATTCAACCAAGTGCTTACAATCTTGAGTTTTGCGGTCAAGTAATAAACCGCGCGGTCAAGGTGTAATATGCACAGCGGAAGTTTTCGTTAGAAATGGGGAAGGTTGGTTTTGACTAAAATCTCTAAGTAGGAATACCAGCACTCACGGTCAACCAGGTTGCGGTCGAGTGAGTCCGGTCGAGGGTGAAGTACGGTCAAGATATTGCGGTCAAGAGGTTGAGATTGAAAGTTGTTGTCTTGGAAGTTTTGGCAAAAGATAAGTTAGTCAGATTTTAACTTAGGCAATGTGGAGAACAAACAAACACAATTCACAATACGTTTGAATATCTGTAAGATCAAACACTAAACGACAAACAAAGTTAATATGAACAATAAAGAACAAGATGAACAATACTTGAAAGTAAATTTGCAGAAAGGTAAAATGACACAAGTATTTGGAAAGGTTCGATCTGTTAAAAAGATCTACGTCCTTTACCAAGATGGTCAGTCTTGGATTTTGAATGGAGGTATATATTGATTCTTGAGTGTACAGATTACAGAGATGAAGTATTGAATCAACACCTACTTTCTATGAAGAACAAATCCTAGACTTAGACCAGTGTATCCCTTTTGATTCAATCTAAGTGATTGATCAATTGGGGTGAGTGTGTGTGTAAGAATCTGAAGCTCTTTGAAATCTATATGATTTAGAGCCTAAAGAATCTTATGTGTTACAAGGCTTGAGATGACTTGAATGTTGCTGGAGATCTTTGAAGGTTTGAAGGTGAGTTCTTTGAAGATTCAAAGGATTCTGGAAATCTTAAGTATGATCTTCAATCACCAAGTATTTCAACAGCAATTTCTCTTTTAGAATCTCAGCTCTTTTTTCAATGAAGAACTTAAGAGCTATTTATAGCTTTGAATGAGAAAATAGCTGTTGGATTTACTTGGGCTCCAAGTTGAAGGACAATGAGCTGTTGAATTCTGATTGGAGCTCAATCTGAGTTTGTCCTTTTTGCAGATAAGAGGTGGTCCCACTTAGATGAATTCAAATTTGAATTACTTGGGATCCAAGTTCTGCAACGTTCTAAACTAACCATAGTTTGACTATGGTTAAGTTTGAACAAACTTGGGTTCTTGAACTTCTGCTCCTGCGGTCGAGACTTGCGGTCGAGACTCTTGCGGTCAATATGCCTAAGGGCATCTGCGGTCGAGGAGTCAAATGTGACCTGTCAAGATATGCCATAAAGCTCACGGTCACTGACTTCCGGTCAAGTGATTCACGGTCAAGTGAATTCACGGTTAAGGTCTTGACCACTAAAATTCCAGACTTAGAAAATTTTCAGCCTATCAATCTAAAGCCTATACTATCAAAGTGGACTATTCTAAAAATGAAGTTTAACACTTATTACAATATATCCTAAGTCCACAAAAGATAAAATTAGGTTATGGGATCAATCAAATCTAGGTAATAGGAGTGGTTAATAATAAGCATACCCAACAATCTCCCCCTATTTGATTGAGACCATTACCTACTATAACAAAGGCTAATTCATTGTACTTGGTAATAACATGTTTTCAAGAAAATAATATTTTATTAATTTCATGCCCCAAGTCAATGCACACTCTAAGCCAGTGTCATAGATTTCTATCAGCCTAAAAGATAAAAAGATACTAATCCTAGCAAGATAGACGTATAAGGTTTGGATGCATTTTTAGAGAAAATAACAATAAGTATGCAAATGCATCAAACAATCATTCAAGAGGTACTCCACAAAAATATAGCCATTAAAGTGAGGGGAGTGCAGACAAAAGAGAGATTAAAGTTTTTACAGACCCAAATAAAAGACATAACAGAAATAAAAAATTGTTTTGAGACAAACATTAACAAATTGTTTCAACATGACCACACACGGTCAGTTCAAATGGTGGGATTAACCAAGATATGGATCTCCTTTAAAGTAGCAAAGTTTAGTTGAGAGGCCAACTCCAGGTATGATGATGGGGTCATTGAGATCATTGATTTCGAGGAAGTCCATGTTCACGGTTGGAAATTCAAAGCTGTCTTCACCTTCATCTTCATCAGCAGCAAGTCTGTTCCCATGTCCGGTCGCTTGATTTTGAGATGAGGAGCCTTGAGATCCAGCAATGCTATCCACGGTCAATTGAAGAGTTGAAATTTTGTTGATAACTTCCTGCACATTTGAGTTAGCAATTTCATAAACTCTATCAATCTTGGAAGTTTGACCTTCAAGCCGTTGGGTGTGGACTTGCATAGCTTGCTTCATAGCTTCTATCTTAGGCGTGAACTTTTCCGCGACCGATAATAAACCAACAGAAACACTTGCGTTGATTTCCGCTTTGAGAGAGGTCTTGACCTTATCCATTTTTTCAAAAAGAAAATTTTTGTTGCCCGTCATCACCTTTGACATTTCTTTGCCAGCTACATCAATTGTTTTGACCAGTGAACGGTCAATGGAATTGGATTGTTCCTTGAGTTCTTCTTTAAGATCAGCACGGGTGAGAGAAGCGGTAGAAGTAGATGCGGTTAAGGCAATGTTGGGATTCACGGTAGCTAGGCTTTCAAGGATAGCCTTTGTTATGATCCGACTCTCCCCCTTAATGGTCTCAACAACAGAAGTCTTGAGCTGATCAACCTCATTCTGCAACTTAATCTGGTTTGCAGCAAGCTTTGCAATCTCACCTTGAGTATCAAGGTTGATCTGAGTCAAGAATTCAATAGCAGTTAACATGTGAGCCATTTGATCGACCGTACCAGAGGCGGTCGGAGGAGCTTGAGTAGACTGAAGGGGTGAGGGAGCAGGAGACTTGGTCAAAATATCATCATGGTCACTGGGTACACGGTCGCCATCTTGACCGTGACCCTGAAGCTCAACATCAGTGGACTTGCCTTGATCAGCGGTCGCCTCAACAGGATGCACTTGATCATTATCACTAAAATCAGGACTATCTATATTCACAATTTTCTCAACATGTTCAACATCACCACTTTCAATATCTTGATTACCAGATTCACCACTTGATTCTACTAACTCCACATCATCTGGTTCATCAACTAAGTGAAGAGTGTGCTTTGCTCTTTGACGTTGAGGTTGAGTAGGAGGGACATCAATATCCTCATCACGGTCGCCTTGCATAGGTGAACCGGATGGAGTGAAGACTGGAGATGCGGTTGAAGGAGGTGGTCTTGAAATCTTGGATTTCTTTGCTGTTTGGATGGGACTAAGAGAGAGATCCCTTTTCTTGGATTTCTCCCCCTGAGACGAAGCGGGAGTGCAGAGGATTTTGACTTGAAGGATTTGGATGGTGCGGTTGGAGAGGGCACGGTAGGCTTGGAGACGGTTGATTTGGAGATTGGTGCGGTAGACTTGGTTTTCAATGGTGCGGTAGGAGGAATGTTGGAAGGAGACTTATCGGTTGAAGGTTCCTTGATGACAACTCCAGTTAATGGTCTTGGTTTGGGAGGGGCGGTCGATGCACTGGCAATTCCTTTGCCTTTAACCTTTCTTCTAGATTCTTCCTCGTCCTCAGCTTCATCATCATCATCATCATCATGGACAGATGAGGACTTCCTTGGTGCGTCAAGTCCTAGGGCTATTCTGGCAGCTTTGGTGTAGGCAGGAGGGATGTATTTTTCTCTTTTGTGCTCAGGTTCACGATTTCTGTATTCCTGGTATTGATCATCACCAAAACGGTTGCGGTAGGTAGATCTCATGGTCTTGATATCAAAGACCTTGGATAGAGAGATGGGAACTTTGGCATCTTTATCTCGGTTGATATCCCTTCTGAGTTCAGGAATGAATTTAAACAACAGAGAAAGGAACCGTGAGTTTTTCTTGTATTTGGTGGCGGCCTTTTCAGACATCAGCTTCTTATAATCAGAAATGTGATCTAACAGGAGATCATATAGAATCTTGGGCCAGTTCATCTTCCTGCCCAGATAGATTGCAGTAGACAGCCTCCATTGAGTGGTATTGAAATTGCCATGGTTACCACTCTTGCAGAGCAGACCGTGGCCAACCAAGTGACCAATGTAATACATCACCTCTGGAAAGGTTTTCCGGTAGGGCTTGCACACGTCAGCAGATCCAATCAATCTCATTGCCAATCCATCATATTCTTCGTCAGATAGAGAGATAGGAGCCTCATTGTCAATGTCGAGACCAAGGGTGGCAGCAATGTCGGTGTAGTCGATCTCTATTTTGTGACCGTATACTTCTGCGGTAATCCAGTTAAGAGAATTGTTCTGCTCATCTCGTCCTTTGATTTCCTTCGCGTTAGAATAAAATTCTCCGACTGCGGCAAGGTAGTGACTGGTTTGATTCATAGTGAAATAATGAAGTATGTCTGATTTCTTCATTCGTTTGATCAAGTGCCTCCCAATGGCATCCTTCTGGAGGTCTTCATAATCAATAACGCAGCCGGGAATAAATGATGGCTCCTCCATTGAATCTTCAGAATGTAGTTCTAGCGATTTCTTTGATGATTTTGTAGGTTGAGAAGATTTGGGAGCCATATGTATATATTGAGAATTTTTGAGAGAGAGTGGACAGAGAGAAAGAGAGCGAACTGGGTGAATAGAGAGAGAAAGTAGAGAGATGTAGAGAGAAGGTGTTTCTGAAAAAGTGTTTTGCAGAGAGGTGGAGGTTAAGGAAGTAGTGGAGCCGTTTATGCAGAGAAGTGGGAGGTTAACTCTGCAAATTCAGGGTTTTGACCAATGATGTCCTTTCGCCATAAATGCATGGATAGTGACGGCGGACATAAATAAGGGAATAAAATTAATTGCAAATGATTTGAATTAAATGAAAACGAGGGAAAAGAAATTACAAAATTACCCCTTTGGATGACTAGGAGGATCCTAAAAATTGCTAAGTTAGAAACACTTACCTGGTCACCAAACTTTTGCGGTCAGGTGCTTGACCGTGAGTATTTGCGGTCAAGAATGTTACCTTGGCCTATGTATGCTTCTTTAAAGCAGTGAACGAATATCATCATTTTCCCATGCGGTCGGCTTTTTAAAGCCTGAACAAATTTCATCTTTATATTCGGTTAATGAGGCGGTTGGCATATGAGCGGTCGACGTTTATGCGGTCAGCATTGATGAGGTCAGCTTTGATAGATTTTGATGCTTCGACCGGAATTACTTGACCGGTGAGATGGTAATCGACCGTGATTGATTTACCGGTAAAGGTGTTGACCGTGACCTACTGGTTTTTGAACTTGGATAAAACATAAGACATTAGCACAATCAAAGTATATGGACAAGTAATTAAAGTTCTAGCATACCCATCTCTCCTCTAAGATACCTAAATCTCTTGGAATCCAGAGCCTTGGTGAGAATATCTGCAATTTGATTGTCAGTACTCACATACTCTAGATGGATATTACCTTTTTCCACATGATCCTTGAGAAAGTGGTATTTGATATCAATGTGTTTGGTTTTTGAATGCATGACAGGGTTGTTGGAGACAGCAATGGTAGATGTATTGTCACAAAAGATTGGACAATTTTCTTCGTTGATTCCGTAGTCAACCAATTGTTGCTTCATCCACAGCACTTGGCAGCAGCAGCTTCCAGCAGCTTCCAGTAGCTATATATTCAGCTTCTGTGGTAGATACAGAGACTGAGGCTTGTTTCTTGCTTGCCCATGAAACGAGTCGATTTCCAAGGAAATGACAAGTTCCACTTGTGCTTTTCCTGTCGATGGTACATGCTGCATAATCTGCATCTGAGTAACCTATAAGATCAAAATTTGAATCTTTGGAGTACCAAAGTCCCAGGTTAATAGTCCCAGATAGATATCGAATAATACGTTTAACAGCAATGAGATGTGCTTCTCTAGGATCAGCTTGATAACGAGCACAAACGCAAACACTAAACATGATATCTGGCCTACTAGCAGTTAAGTATAGGAGAGAGCCAATCATACCTCGATATAAGGTTTGATCAACCTTCTTACCTTTCAAGTCTTTGTCTAGCTTGTTACCAGTAGCCATAGGAGTGTCGTATGCCTTTTCATTTTCAAGTCCAAATTTCTTGATAAGATCCTTTGTGTACTTTGCTTGGTTGAGGAAGATGCCTTCAGCACATTGTTTAATTTGAAGTCCAAGGAAGAATGTTAATTCTCCCATCATGCTCATCTCAAATTTGCTTTTCATTAGCTTCTCAAATCGCTTACACAACAATTCATTAGTAGAACCAAAAATAATATCATCTACATATATTTGAACGAGTAAAGTATGATCATGATATTTAGCAATAAATAGAGTTGTGTCGATCTTACCACGCTTGAAGCCTTTCTCTAGGAGAAATTTAGATAGAGTATCATACCATGCACGTGGAGCTTGTTTGAGTCCATATAAAGCTTTACGGAGTTTGTAGACATGATTTGGAAATTTGGGGTCTTCAAATCCGGGTGGTTGAGCAACAAAGACTGTTTCTTGAAGTTCACCGTTGAGGAATGCACTCTTCACATCCATTTGATATAGCTTGAATCTTTTGAAAGAGGCATAAGCTAAAAATATCCTTATAGCTTGAAGTCTTGCAACGGGGGCAAATGTTTCATCGTAATCAATGCCTTCTTCTTGTCTATATCCTTGTGCAACCAACCTGGCTTTGTTCCTTGTGATGCTTCCATTCTCATCCATCTTGTTTCGGAACACCCACTTTGTACCTATCACTCCTTGATCTTGTGGCCTTGGAACCAAGGTCCAAACTTTGCATCTTTCAAATTGGTTGAGCTCTTCTTGCATAGCAACAACCCAACTTGAGTCTTGGAGTGCTTCATAAACTTTCTTGGGTTCAACTTGAGATATGAATGCGGTCAGTGCATCATAGTTTGATCTTGTTCGAACTCCAGAATGCAAATCACCAATGATATTCTGAATTGGGTGATTTCTGACCTCACGAACTTCTTGAGGTAT
Source organism: Campanula takesimana (assembly GCA_026119855.1). Classification (NCBI taxonomy): domain Eukaryota; kingdom Viridiplantae; phylum Streptophyta; class Magnoliopsida; order Asterales; family Campanulaceae; genus Campanula; species Campanula takesimana. Next base: position 90,997 of record JAOWBW010002038.1, on the reverse strand, counting down.
GTCTGGTTGAGTTGATGGTGGTTGTAAGTCTTCTAGTGGTACATCATTTGAGCCATCCCAATCATAAGTAATTTGAGGGATAGGTTCTTCCACATTGATGGGTGTTTCAACTTCAACTCCATTTGAGGTAGCAGCAGATGTGGTAGTTTCTGGTGCTTCAAATGAAGTAGATGGAGGTGCAGTTGAGGTAGATGGGTTTCCTTGAGTTGATTGATTTTGTGGTTGATTTGTACCTGTCTCATTTATCTCAACAAAATCATCAGCAACATTTGGAGCCATATGTGGCTCAAGGAGAGAATGTTCATCAAAAGTAACATGGACGGATTCAACTATCTTAAGAGTGGTTTTATTAAATACACGAAAAGCTTTTGAGTGTTTAGCATACCCAATAAATATACCTTCATCGGCCTTAGGAGCAAATTTACCTCGATGTTCTTTACCGTTGTAGAGTATGAAGCATTTGCATCCAAATATCTTGAAGTATGCTATGTTGGGGGTTCTTCCTCTCCAAAGTTCATAAGGAGTTTTGTTGTAGGTCTTGTTGATGAGGGATCTATTCTGAGTGAAGCATGCTGTATTGACGGCTTCAGCCCAAAAGTATTGAGGTAGCTTTGCTTCAGCAATCATTGTCTTTCCAGCCTCTATCAACGTTCTGTTCTTCCTTTCCACAACACCATTTTGTTGTGGAACTCCAGCAGCAGAGAAGTTGTGGTCAATACCATGATCATCACAGTATTGAGCAACACCGTTGTTCTTGAATTCTGTACCATTGTCGGATCGAACACTAACGATGTCATCTTCTTTTTGTGTTTGGAGCTGTCTAAAGAGTGCGGTCAAAATGTCATAACAATCATCTTTGGAGCTCATCATCTCGACCCACGTATATCTTGAGTAGTCATCTACCACAACTAAGGAATATCTATTTCCTCCAATACTTGCGGTAGAAACAGGTCCAAACAGGTCCATATGTAGTAGTTGCAAACATCTAGAAGTTGAAGGTGTCGTCTTGCTGGAGAAAGACGCTTTTGGTTGTTTGCCTAGTTGACATGCTGTGCACTTCTCATCGTGGTGATCAGCTACTTTGGGTAGACCACGAACTAGATTTTCTCTACCAATCTTGGAGAGATACTTGAAGTTTAAGTGACTTAGTCTTTTATGCCACAGCCAACTATTCTCACTAACATTCTTTGCTACAAAACAGAGATTAGAAGAAATGCAAGATGAATTAAAATCAACAACATAAACATTTTTCTTACGAATCCCTTTGAGCAAAGTGACGCCGGATATGCCATCTTTGATGAGACAAAAATTTGAAGTGAAGTGGCATTGCAATCCTTTGTCGCAGAACTGAGATATTGAGAGAAGATTGTGTTGTAGTCCAGTAACTAGAGAGACTTCTTGGATGGTGATTTTTCCTTTACGAATGACTCCATATCCTACAGTCTTTCCTTTGTTATTGTCTCCGAAGGTTACTGATGGCCCTTTTTCTTCACGGACATCTTCCAATAAATTGATATCTCCGGTCATGTGCCTTGAGCAGCCACTATCGAGATACCATAAACTTGATTTATCCTTGAAGTGTCCAGCCATTAAGCAGAGGACCTATAAAATAAACATTTAAGAACAAGGTCCCCTTTTTATTCTTTTGGGTCCAAAGGGTTAGCAACTTTTGACAACCCACACTTGCCTCACAGAAGGAGGGTTACTCTTTCTGGGATTGGGTGTGAATCTCAAAAGACATTCAGCAGCCTTGTGACCATAACCATCACACACAGAACAATGGTGGAAGCCACCCAACTGAGGGTTAACAAACTTCGTTGAAGTCTTGAGCACAACATTGTTTACTGGTATGGATGAGGTCTCCTTAACAAAGTTCATCCTCTTGAACTTTGCTGCCTTGCCGCCACTTGCGGTCGCCGGCTTCCAGGATGCGGTCGCCAGCTTCCTAGGTGCGGTCGACTGACCTAGCGGTAAGTACATGCGGTCGGGAGACTTAGCAACCTTGCTGGTGCTTGCCGCATCAGCAGGTTCATCCATGGCAATACCTTTCAACTTTGCCTTGCCAGTTTGTTTCTTAGGGTAGACATAATTAAACACTAGTTTCTTCTTTGGTTCTTGTCCTACACCCTTTGAAACATGATGTTTAGCCTTTGACTCTTCCAAAGTTTGCTGGGTAAATTTCTCATCTCTTTCATAACAAGATGCACATTTAAAGTTGTCACTAGTTTGGAATCCCAAGCCTTCCTTATCACCACTAGACTTTTGGGATTCTAAGATTTGTTCCATAGTGACACGAGAATTGGTCCACTCATTTGTGATCCTTTTCAGGTCATTTATTTCAGCAACCAATTCTTCATTTTTAACCTTAAATATAGCATTTTGTTCTTCTAAGAAACGGTTTCGATCAGTAAGAGGAGTCATACTCTTGATCTGCTCCTTAAGGAGGGTGAGTTCAGATCTTAATAGAGATTTCTCCGTCTTAAGCTGGGAAATTTCTTCAGTTGAAAGTGCTAAAGCTTCCTTCATGCAGAGAATTTACTAATTACCTGTTCAGCTTTTGCAAACATCTTTTCTTGTTCATCGGGGGAAATGTCGAATTTGACTTGAGGTGTGGTAGACAGAACTTCCTTCACTTTGGGGTTTAGTAGAGCCTTCTTTGCTGCACTTACATCACATCTTGAAAATAGAAGATCACCATTTTTTTGAACCGGAGTTAGGAATCCCTTTTCTGCAAGTTCATCGGCCGTATAACTTATCCGTTTAGGTTTTGCATTTGGTGAGCGACGACTTTTATTATCATCCTCATCATCGGACTGAACGACCAAACAGATGTGACCTTCTTCAGAATCCTCGTCGCTTTCATCAGAATCTGACTCGATCCAGGTAGCTAACTCTTTTGTGGTAGAGTCCTCTTCAGCAACCATCCCCTTTTGCTTTGAGTATCTTGGATTGAAGTTGCTTCTCTTCTTCATATACTCATACTTGGGAATTGGGCATTCTGAAGCGAAATGACCGGGTTTCCTGCAATTAAAACAAACGAGATCCTCTTTCTTCTTGGAGAAGTTGAAGTTCTCTTTCTTCTTTGAAGGGCTGCTCCTTGAAAACCTTGTTGGAGCTTTGCTTGTTGATCCAGGTCTTGCTGTCTTTCTGAACTTTTGGAATCTTTTCACGAACATAGCAAAATCATCATCATCCATATCAAGTAAATCTGATGTGGAGATTTTTGGATCTTCTTCCTCGATCACTTCTTCCTTTTGTGCAACCAACGACAAGCTCTTTGTTTTTCCTTCCATTTCAGCAATGTTGTTAAGCTTGATATCAAAGACCTTGAGGTTGGCGTAGAGGCTTCTGAGAGACATGTCATCTAGTAGCTTGGTATCTTCAAGAGTGTTTCCTTTGTGTAGATATTGCGAACCAAGAGCGGCAAGAAAATTAACGTTGATTTCTTTCTTGGTAAGCTTCTTTCCGAGTGCTGTATAAGTACTCACGATCTCACAATAACGATCATAAGTGGCTCTTAGTGATTCACCGGGGATCTTAGCAAAGTTGTTGAATCTTCTTTGAATTGCAAACTTTTTGCTTTCCTTGCAAGCTTGATCTCCTTCGATGTAATCTTCAATTGCATCCCAAAGTTCTTTTGCAGTAGAACATTCCATGATCTGTCGACGCTGTGACGTACTCAAGGTACTTAGAAGTATGCTTTTTGCTTTCACATCCATTCCAACCAGTCTTTTCTCTTCATCGGTCCATTCAGCTTTTGGTTTCTTGATAGTCGGATTTGCACCATTGGTTTCTGGATCCGGATTAGCTTTCATTGGGAAGTATGGTCCAATGGTAAGACAATCACCAAGTTGCTCGTCCATGGAGTAGAACTGAGTTAGAATGCTGTGCTTCCATACGTCAAAATTATCTTCGTCGAACGCTGGAACGTGAGTGAAGTTAACCGTTGCCATAGTTTTCTGACTTGCCATTTCGAATCGGCACCCAAGCTGTTAAACTTGAAAAACAGAAGTTTTATAAAGGTGTTTGCTCTGATACCACTTGTTGGTCCCAAAGACACAACAAGGGTATGAAAGGAGGCTAGAGGGGGGGGGGGTGAATAGCCTACTTAAAATTTCAACCCTTTTTCAAAATTCAACCAAGTGCTTACAATCTTGAGTTTTGCGGTCAAGTAATAAACCGCGCGGTCAAGGTGTAATATGCACAGCGGAAGTTTTCGTTAGAAATGGGAAAGGTTGGTTTTGACTAAAATCTCTAAGTAGGAATACCAGCACTCACGGTCAACCAGGTTGCGGTCGAGTGAGTCCGGTCGAGGGTGAAGTGCGGTCAAGATATTGCGGTCAAGAGGTTGAGATTGAAAGTTGTTGTCTTGGAAGTTTTGGCAAAATATAAGTTAGTCAGATTTTAACTTAGGCAATGTGGAGAACAAACAAACACAATTCACAATACGTTTGAATATCTGTAAGATCAAACACTAAACGACAAACAAAGTTAATATGAACAATAAAGAACAAGATGAACAATACTTGAAAGTAAATTTGCAGAAAGGTAAAATGACACAAGTATTTCGAAAGGTTCGATCTGTTAAAAAGATCTACGTCCTTTACCAAGATGGTCAGTCTTGGATTTTGAATGGAGGTATATATTGATTCTTGAGTGTACAGATTACAGAGATGAAGTATTGAATCAACACCTACTTTCTATGAAGAACAAATCCTAGACTTAGACCAGTGTATCCCTTTTGATTCAATCTAAGTGATTGATCAATTGGGGTGAGTGTGTGTGTAAGAATCTGAAGCTCTTTGAAATCTATATGATTTAGAGCCTAAAGAATCTTATGTGTTACAAGGCTTGAGATGACTTGAATGTTGCTGGAGATCTTTGAAGGTTTGAAGGTGAGTTCTTTGAAGATTCAAAGGATTCTGGAAATCTTAAGTATGATCTTCAATCACCAAGTATTTCAACAGCAATTTCTCTTTTAGAATCTCAGCTCTTTTTTCAATGAAGAACTTAAGAGCTATTTATAGCCTTGAATGAGAAAATAGCTGTTGGATTTACTTGGGCTCCAAGTTGAAGGACAATGAGCTGTTGAATTCTGATTGGAGCTCAATCTGAGTTTGTCCTTTTTGCAGATAAGAGGTGGTCCCACTTAGATGAATTCAAATTTGAATTACTTGGGATCCAAGTTCTGCAACGTTCTAAACTAACCATAGTTTGACCATGGTTAAGTTTGAACAAACTTGGGTTCTTGAACTTCTGCTCCTGCGGTCGAGACTTGCGGTTGAGACTCTTGCGGTCAATATGCCTAAGGGCATCTGCGGTCGAGGAGTCAAATGTGACCTGTCAAGATATGCCATAAAGCTCACGGTCACTGACTTCCAGTCAAGTGATTCACGGTCAAGTGAATTCACGGTCAAGGTCTTGACCACTAAAATTCCAGACTTAGAAAATTTTCAGCCTATCAATCTAAAGCCTATACTATCAAAGTGGACTATTCTAAAAATGAAGTTTAACACTTATTACAATATATCCTAAGTCCACAAAAGATAAAATTAGGTTATGGGATCAATCAAATCTAGGTAATAGGAGTGGTTAATAATAAGCATACCCAACACTTACTGCTCTTTACATTTTTGCAAATTTACTTTAAGTCTTGTTCATCTTGTTCTTAATGTTCTTCATTTGTTCATATTAACCTTGTTTGTTGTTTAGTCTTTTGATCTTTCAGATTTGTGAACATTTGTGAATTTTGTTTGTTTGTTCAACTTATTGCATAGGCTAAAATCTGACTAACTTATCATTTGCCAAAAATCTCTAAGACACAAACTTTCAATCTCTCAACCTACCGCACTCTAACCTACCTCACTTATATCTACCGCGTACCTCCCTACCGCATTTATAACCTACCGCATTTAACTTATCAAAAACAAATCTTAACTTGTTTCATTGAAAACTTCCGCTGTGCATTTTACACTTGACCGCGTGGTTTATCATCTACAGTAAAACTCAAGTGTAAGCATAAGGTTGAATTTTGAAAAAGGGTTGAAATTTTAAATAGGCTATTCACCCCCCCTAGCCTCTTTTCATACCCTTATTGTGTCTCTGGGACCAACAAGTGGTATCAGAGCAAACACCTTCATAAAACTTCTGTTTTTCAAGCTTAACAGCTTGGGTGCCAATTCAACATGGCAAGTTAGAAAGTTATGGCAACTGTTAACTACACGCACGTTCCAACATTTGATGAAGATAACTTTGACGTATGGAAACACAGCATTCTAACCCATTTCTACTCCATGGACGAGCAACTTGGTGATTGTCTTACCATTGGACCATACTTCCTAATGAAAGTTAATCCAGACCCTGAAACCAATGGTGCTATACATTCAATCAAGAAACCAAAATTTGAATGGACCGATTAAGAGAAAAGATTGGTTGGAATGGATGTGAAAGCAAAAAGCATACTCTTGAGTACTTTGAGTACGTCAACGTCGACAGATCATGGAATGTGCAATAAAAAAAGATCTTTGGGATGCAATTGAAGATTACATTGAAGGATATCAAGCTTGCAAGGAAAGCAAAAGGTTTTCAATTCAAAGAAGATTCAACAACTTTGCTAAGATCCCCGGTGAATCACTTAGAGCCACTTATGATCGTTATTGTGAGATCGTGAGTACCTATACAGCACACGGAAAGAAGCTTACCAAGAAAGAAATCAATGTTAATTTTCTAGCCGCCCTTGGTTCTCAATATCTTCACAAAGGAAACACTCTTGAAGATACCAAGCTTCTAGATGATATGTCACTCAGAAGCCTCTATGCCAACATCAAAGTGTTTTATATCAAGCTCCATAACATTGAAGAAATGGAAGGAAAAACAAAGAGCTTATCGTTGGTCGCTCAAAAGGAAGAAGTGATCGAGGAAGATCCAAAAATATCCACATCAGAGATACTTGATATGGATGATGATGATTTTGCTTTGTTCGTGAAAAGATTTCAAAATTTCAGAAAGACAGCAAGACCCGGATCACCAAGCAAAGCTCTAACAAGGTTTTCAAGGAGCAGCCCCTCAAAGAAGAAAGAGAACTTCAACTTCTCTAAAAAGAAAGAAGATCTTGTTTATTTTAATTGTAGGAAACCAGGTCACTTCGCATCAGAATATCCAATTCCCAAGTATGAGTATATGAAGAAGAAAAGCAACTTCACTCCAAGGTATTCAAAGCAAAAGGGAATGATAAGAGCGATGAGGATTCTGAAGAAGGTCACATTTGTTTCGTCGTTCCTTCCGATGATGAGGATGATCATGAAAATCAGTTCTTACTAAATGTAAAACCCAAATGGAAGAGCTATACAACTGATGAACTTGCAGATAAAGGATTCCTAACTCCAGTTCAAAAGAATGGTGATCTTCTATTCTCAAGATGTGATGTGAGTACAGCAAAGAAGGCTCTACTAAATCCCAAAGTGAAGGAAGCTCAATCTACCACACCTCAAGTCAAGTTTGACATTTCCCCCGATGAACAAGAAAAGATGTTCATGAAAGCTGAACAGGTAATTAGTAAGTTTTCTGGCATGAAGAAAGTTTTAGCACTTTCAACTGAAGAAATTTCCCAGCTTAAGATGGAGAAAACTCTACTAAGATCTGAACTCACCCTCCTTAAGGAGCAGATCAAGAGCATGACTCCTCTTACTGATCGAAACCGTTTCTTAGAAGAACAAAATGCCATATTTAAAGTTAAAAACGAAGAATTGGTTGCTGAGATAAATAACCTTAAAAGGATCACTAATGAGTGGACCAATTCTCGTGTCACTATGGAACAAATCTTAGAATCCCAAAGTCTAGTGGTGATAAGGAAGGCTTGGGATTTCAAACTAGTGACAACTCTAAATGTGCATCTTGCTGTGAAAGAGATGAGAAATTTACCCAGCAAACTTTGGCAGAGTCAAAGGCTAAACATCATGTGTCAAAGGGTAAAGGACATGAACCAAAGAAGAAACTAGAGTTCAACTATGTCTACCCCAAGCCACTTCTTTGATGAGTTCTTGCATGTTATCACTCTCTAACGGTTGCTCTTCACCCACAGTAAATTCACCATTGTCGATCAAATCTTGGATGATGTTTCGGAGAGTGAAGCATCCCTCAGTAGTGTGGCCGCTATGTTTGTGGTAGTCGCACCATTCACTATGTGCATGATTCTTTGGTATCATCTTGGGATTGTATCCTTCTAAAGGATTGATCTTTCCACTTGCCACCAAAGTTTCAAATGCTTCGGCTTGGGTTACTCCTAGGAGAGGAGTGAGAACTCGGTTGTTGGCGGGCACCTTTTTGAATTTCGAGGGACGGGCCACTTGAGCATGCTTTACTGTTGACAACTCTTGCAGACGGGCCCTAAGTTCAGACACTTCTTCCTCGTGAATTCTCCTCTCGAGATCAAAATGGGCTTGCCACAAATCGTCTTTTCGGCGGGCATCCTCGGTAAGTCTATCCATATGTTTCCCCATGGCTCTCATTATGTCAAATAGCTTTTCGTTGGACATGGGAAAATACCCACCGTTGTTGTTTTTGCCGTTGGAAGCCATTAGACCTATTGGAAGAAATACGGTTGATCTTAGATTGGCCCACAAACACCTTTTTGGGTAAAATAATTCAACCCACAAACAAGAGAAAAGACTCAACCACATAAGAAAAAGACTTTTTTATTTATTTATTTACAAAAGTCGGAAGAACGGAGTCCTTTTTGGGGTTTCTAGAAAAATAGTGGAATCGTCACACTAATATATAGACATTCTCGCGGTCCCATATACTCATCAGATTCCACCATGCTTGTGATACCTACATGTAACAGAATTAAACTAAATTAATGTCATAAATAATGCATGTGGGGACGGAGTTTTATTTCGTCCATAATAACCACTTGGGGACGGAGTTTTATTTCGTCCATAATAACCACTTGTTTCTCTGGGAAACGGCATGTATGATTTGATGACATTAGTCTAGCGAAATCTCGACACACGAAAACCGACTTGGTCACGGAGTGTTAGATCCTAACTAGAATTTGTAGACACCCCGCCTTGGACCGCTCACCCGATTGCACACTTGATTTTTTGTTTCTCCCTCTTTTAAATGTTTTCTGTTAGTTTCTGTTACTTTGGTTAAGTTCCAGACGGGCTCCGTTAAGTCTAGGGACTAAACTGAATAACAGTTCTAACTTTCTAGTCCATTCTGTCAGATTTTGCCTTTCAGAGTCGCGCGCCTCCGCCCCTTGAGGCCAGACGCGCGCGCCTTCCGCCGCCTAGGTGGGATGCGCGCGCTTCTGGGGTGCGTCAGTTACAGATTCTGCCCAAGAATCTATCCCTTGCTCATTATACATGATTTTGCCCGGGAAAGATTTCTTAGAGACACCGTTCGGCTCCAAAAACTCCCCTCTTTCAACTATATAAACCCCTCAAATCCATCATTGGAGAGGACCTTTTTTTGACCTCTTTTTGCCCTTAAGAATTTTCGACTTTGAACTTTGAACTTTCTCCCTACACAAACTCTACACCATTCTCCCTACACAAATTTCCCCAACAAGAGTTCTAGCAACTAAACTCTTCACAAATTTCTACACAACAACTTCTCTACAACAACTCCAAGTCAAAGTTTGAAGTCCTCTTTTCTAATGGTACACTTCTTCTTCTTCTATTTTATTCATGTCTTTTTAGATGTATGCAATCCCCACCAAATGGGACATGACCAAATGACCACTTTATTACATTAAAGTTGGTCAAGGTCATCTCCATACATTTCAATCTCTACTTTAATTTCCTATCCATTTCTTAATATAATTGTTTAGTATAATTGTAACATGTAATCTTTAGCATAAATTAAGAAATAAAACAATTCTCTTTTATTTCTCTTTTATTTTCCCCTTTCTTTTCTCTTTAATTGTTAGCACTTTTAATTGAAGGACATTTAACATTAGAACACCAAAAGTAGCAAGACCCGCGTAAGCAGGGCGGAGTGGGTGTTTAAGTACTTCCCACTCCGTCAACTAACCCCCAACCCTTCTCTCCCGAATCTCTGGTTTTCGTACAAAATTGGCTTTCTTTAGGTTTTCTCGTATTCCTCTAAAAACGCGGGTGGCGACTCATAAAATAAAGTAGACATCCTAGGTAATTCACGCGTTCTAGCCAAGCCGTGGTTCCCCGGGGTATCTACAGTGGCGACTCCGCTGGGGATATAGAGGGTTAAAACTTGCATTTTCTGCTTTTGGTGTTCTTATATCTGTTTTCCTGGGCATTCTGGTAAAAAGGGTAGGAAGCGCGCGCCTCCGGCCTTCTTGGCCTAAAGCGCGCGCGTCCGACCCTTATTACCAGAATCGCCCCACCTTCCATCTTGTCCTTCAAATTTCATATTTCTATGCTAACAAGTTCTGCAGGGGAAAGTTACATAATTTGGGACCAGGGCAATCCCCTGAGTCCGCGGTTTCTTCTGACATTCTGACAGGTACCCCAAATGTGTGCGTGCCTTCCACAGTCATGGCGCAATGCGCGCGCTATCCCACGTAACTGCCCTGAGTCGCGCGCTTCTGGGCAATTTTCCAGAATAGAACAGTAAACAGAACAGTGAACAGAATGGGCAGTTTTTGACAGTGTGGGGGCACCGGGCCTGCATACACCCCCTTTCTTACTTTTGTTTATTCATTTTTATCGGTCACACGGGTGATTCGAAAGTTGTAAATTACATGCTTATTTATTTATTTTTCATATCCTTTGAAAAAAAAATATTTTGTCACTTGTTAAATCTCACACTACGCGCACAATTCTTATCAAACTGCTCACTATCGAGTCGCACAAGTCCAACCCCAAACCCGTCGAGGCTCGTCCTAGGAAGTTTCAAGCTCCACCCGACCTGACTCTTTCGAAGCAGTCAACCTCAGCCCCTGGCGTATTTCATGACTACATGACGGGGGTGACCTTTAAGCCTCTCTTTAAGCCGAGCACAAGCCACACAATTCATAGTTTAGGTTCTAACACTCCGTGACCAAGTCGGTTTTCATGTACCGAGATTTCCCTAAACTAATGTCTTCAAATCATACATACCACTCGTTGTTATGGACGAAATAAAATCCATCCCCCAAGTGGTCATAATGGACGCTAATAAAACATCCGTCCCCGCATGTATGCTTTAACTACATTAATTTAGTTTAATCCCGACACATGTAGGATTCACAAGCTGGTAGAATCCGATGAGTATATGGGACCACGAGAAGGTCTATATACTAGTGTGACGATTCCACTATTTTTCTAAAAACCCCAAAAAGGACCACGTCCTTTCGACTTTTGTAAATAAATAAAAAAAAAGAGTCATTTTTCTTATGTGGTTAAGTCTTTTTCCTTTGTTTGTGGGTTAATTATTTTACTCAAAATATGTTTGTGGGCCAACCGACCGTGTTCTCTCAATAGGTCCAAATGGCTTCCAACAGCAACAACAAGAAGGGTGAGAATACTTCCGTGTCCAATGAAAAGGCTCTTCAACATAATAAGAGCCACGGGGGAACAAATGGATAGACTTGTCGAGGATGCCCGCCGTAAGGATGATTTGTGGCAAGACCGTCTTGATCTCAGAGGAAAATTCACAAGGAAGAAGTGTCCGAACTTAAGGTTCGTTTGCAAGAGCTCACCGACAGCAAGGCAAAGGTCCACGGTAAAGCACGCTCAAGTGGCTCACCCCTCAAAAGTCACAAAGGTGCCACCAACGACCGTGTCTATACCCCTCTCAATGGCATGACCGTCACCAATTCCTATGAAGATCTCAAAGCAAAGGGACAAATTTCTTCTCTCCAAGGGTACAAGCAACCACAACCATTGCGTCGCAACCATGCCCACCACAAGTGGTGTGACTATCACCTATGCAAGCGGTCACCTCACCGAGGATTGCTTCTCCATCCGCAACATCGTCCAAGACTTGATTGACAATGGTGAGTTTACCGTGGTTGAAGAACAACAGTTAAAGAAGGGGCTCAGATTTGAAATGGGGCATTAACAAGGGATTATGCCGCAATGAAGGCTACAACGACAATGGGGACTATAGAAACAATCTCCGTTTCTCTTTCTCTACCTAGAAATAGGATAAAAAAAGAGTCGAAGGTCCTCTTAAGTGTGCATCAATGTTTTCTCTCGTCCTATGTTAAATGTTCGAGTCCATTGAGTCATCAAATAAAAGTCGTTCTTATCCTCATACACTCTTCCAAGTTGTTCAATTAATTATTGGAAAAATGATGAAAAAATGTCTAAACAAGTTTTGGAATGAAGGCCATCGCTTGAACGCCTAGGGGCTAAACATCAACGACGGCATCAACAACGAAGACATCAACAACGACGAAATCAAGACAAAGAAAGGTGGAGCAACGATCATGAAGCAAAGTTTTCAAAAGGGGATTAAAAAAAAGGCTCGCTAGGTTGAAATCCTCAATTCAACCTGGGCAAAAGTTAGAGCACAAAAAAAAAAAAAAAAAAAAAATTCCCCCTCAATAAAAGAAGTACAAGATCAACATCATTCCCCCAATGAAGGACGAAGCAACAACCATCTCGACGAATGGAGAATCCACAAGAACTACGGTGACCTGAGCCTCTTCACTGGAGGAACGTAGGCAACCTTCGGGTCCGGTCTCATGCAAGAAAGAAGATATGTTTAGCCTAGCGCGTTATGGTGATCGGCCTTCCTCTCGAACTTGTCATGAAATCTTTGTACGATTCATTTTCCAATGAATTAATCACCAAAAGATTGAACAACTTTCTTAGATTTGGAATCGCTTTCCGTTCCTTGTCGAGTTTAGGGGTTTTCTTCTTTTTGCCATACTCCCAGTTTCTTGCAATCAAACTGGGGCTTTCTTTCTCTTCTCTCTTAATGACTTACTTGCCTTCGTGAATCATTCAAAAAATATACATACATGAAGTCAATACTAGGGACACTTCCCTAGTCAAGTCATTGTCACTCATCTTTAGTGACAAAAGGTCTCCACCGCAAAATCACATGTCTCTCATCCGCAGCTAGAGTCAATGCACACTTCCTCATTAATTGAGTAAAAAAGAAATGAAGGCGCAAAAGAGATGCCCACTAGATTGAAAACCCGAAAGGGCAGTCTAGGCAAAAAACAGGGTGCGTCATAAAAAAATGAATGAGAGAGTGAGAGAGAGAAGGGAAAGAGAAATGGAGATCTCCGGCCTCTAAGGAAGACAACTGCACAAGCTCTACATTGGGTCTCCTCAGCAAATCAATTCCCTACTGAGTCAACTTTGGGATTGCAAAAGGCTCAACAAGATATGGCACCATCAAAGGTTGTCTTGGGTTATTGGCATCATTCTCCAGCAGTGTGCATTTTTGGGTTCATGAAAAGAAGGCTCGTGGTAACTAAGACCCATCCGAGAACGAGCCCATCATATAAGGGCACGAGGTTGCACAAATAATCCCTAGCTAGTCAATTGGCTTGGGCAGCAAATAGCAACAACATGTGTCTCAGTTTTCAAAGCCTCTTCAAGTATGTGCTTCTAAAGTACGCCGAAAGGCTCCCGAGAAATGGAGTAGCTCTTGCCATGTCCTCTCATGTTTGTTCCCTCGCACAAGGATGATTCACTCTTGCTATGCTCAACAAATGATGACGCCCTAGGGCTATGTGACTCAAGAACAAGGGCTTCTTTTTCCTCATTTGACAATCAATAAGCCCTAGGGGCTATGCTTGAGAAAGATGTGTGAGACTATCCGCAAAGTCTCTCAAAAGGGATATCAAAAAGCCCTCTTGTCATGTGTGCCCGTGCTCGTTCCCCCAATCAAGGATGGACCTTTCTTGCAATCAATGATGGCACTCTAGGGGCTACGGTCAAGTATTAAAGGCTCCCTCGGTAAGAAGCAATTCACTTCATGTCCCCAGCAACATTTGAAGCTTCATACCGGAAGGTCTCAAGGGGATTCGCAATCTACAAATCTTTTGGGCCACGGCTTTACAGTAATTCAAGCAAAGGGCAATATTGGGGCTTCGTAATTTACAAGCTTTTGGGCAGTGGTACCCGAGCAATGCAATTTGGGAGTAGTCTTATGGCTCTATGAAAGGGATCAAACTTCAATGGTCCCTCAGCACTTCCAGTCAAAAGTCCTCTTGGTTTTAAAAGAAGGCTCCGATGATATGAATGAATTTGATGATTCTTGTTAGAACTCACAGCGAGATTCTGAAGGAAGTCTTAGAGAAAAGGAAAAAGATTCAATATGCTAGACTAACCCGGCTGAGTTATAGCGGGCAATGCCAATATGTTAACTCTATAAGCAGAGTTATGACCAATCCCAATATTTCTGCAATACAGCACCCCTTTCTCTAAGATCAAAAGCACAGGCTGCATCCGAAGATCCGCCGTCGGTTCAACTCAAGAAGACTTGAGCAAACATACCGTTCGAGACTTTATCATGCCAAGACCTTATCATCTGCAACAACATCACCATCTCCAACGAGACGTCTCCCAAAGACCGTACTACATTTTCAACATGGACCTTCAGCCATTTGGGTATCAACCACAAGAAAGGGCCATCCATATCCAAGCGAGAGAAAGAAGGAGATCGCCTTCAAGAGTCCTACCCGATGTGGCATCCGCTCTCAATATAAAGCTAAGCCGATTTGGGGCTTCACATCGAAAGGTCTTCACATCCCGCCATCTCGAAGCCCACATGACATTTGGGGCTTAGCAATCTCTCAAAGCTTGGTATCAATGATATTCTCTTGAGGCTTGCCCACGTCGATAACAAAAGACAGTTTATTTGAATGGGCTAAGAGTTGATTCATCTTGGGGCTTCATAAGCCACTCAAAGTTCAGCATTCGAGGGGCTTTACAGTCGGCAACCCCTTGGCAACTCGGCATCAATAGTCCTTTTGAAGCCCCATAAACGACAAATCTCTTGGGGCTAGACATCAATTTTCGTTGGACACCACGGCGACAACATTCAAGCGAGGCAATCCGGACTTCGATCGAACATGACTTGATCTTGGGTTGGCTTTACAAACACACAATGGTCAAAAGGGTTCACCAACGAACTAAAAAAAAAAAACTTTTTCTTTTTCTCCTTCTATGTGCAAAAGTATGTGCTTTACTTTGCTTTGCTCCTAGCTTCTTCCCAGCGTTCTCCACCATCCTTGAACTACGCTGGTCTGATTCCTTTCAAGGGATACGTAGGCAGCCTCTTGGCACGACCAACCCACCATCCAGAATACCATCTCGCCGACACTCCTTCAAAGGCAAGAACAATTCATCACCATCAACATCATCATTCTCCATCCAAAGCATGGACATTCTTCATCAAAAGCATCAACATCCTTCAGCAATCCATCCCCAATCAAGCGGAAATGGTAAGTGAAGGTATGAACATCATTCATCTCTCTCAAGAAAATATCTGCTTTCAAAAATCACTTCACACACAAAATCACTTTACTTCTCCCTCATGCAAAAGTGCTTCAAAATCACATCACACCACAAGCACGATTTCGCTCAATCTTCACACTTCATGCACAAGCACATATACCTTCCGAGCACACACATAACAGGTACCACCACAAGGTCAAGAGCATCTGCAACTCAAGGCACTTCATCCCCAGCAGAAAGTGATACGCCGTCAACTACGCCTGCATCCCACAGAGTCAAACAATTACAGTTCAATGACAACAACTCGGTCCATGGTGAGCCGCAAAATCACCACCTTTCCATCAAACAACACAACAATATCACATATAGGCAGACGGAGCCTCGGTTCCCACCATCAGTAAACGGATCCCGCATCAGTAAATGGATCCCGCATTCAGGAAACAGATCCCGCATCAGCAAACAGATCCCACATTCAGCAAACGGATCCCGCATCAGCAAACGGATCCTGCATTCAGCAAACGGATCCCGCAATCAGCAAATGGATCCCGCACCAGCAAACGGATCCCGCATCAGCAAACGGATCCCGCATTCAGCAAACGGATCCCGCCTTAGCAAACGGATCCCACTTCAACAAACGCATCCCGCATCAATAAATGGATCCTGCATTCAGCAAGCGGATCCCACATCAGCAAACGGATCTCGCTTCAGCAAACGGATCCCGCTTCAGCAAACAGATCCCGTATTCAGCAAACGGATCCCTTAATCAGTAAACGGATCCTGCACCAGCAAACGGATCCCACCTCAGCAAACGGATCCCGCTTCAGCAAAACGGATCCCACCATATCCTTTCTATATCAATAAATCCGCTCACACAGGGAGCGCACCCCTATCCTTCAAAAATTTCAAATTCATGTTTTATTGAGTCTTTGTTTTCTCTTGTCGATGTCCTCGGCGGTTGTCTTTCTTTCGTCGATGCGTTTTGCTTCGCAATCCACATCGCCGAGGGGCTCTGTAGACACCCTGCCTTGGACCGCTCACCCCGATTGCACACTTGATTTTGTGTTTCTCCCTCTTTTAAGTGTTTTCTGTTAGTTT
Organism: Campanula takesimana; assembly: GCA_026119855.1. Taxonomy (NCBI): domain Eukaryota; kingdom Viridiplantae; phylum Streptophyta; class Magnoliopsida; order Asterales; family Campanulaceae; genus Campanula; species Campanula takesimana. The sequence goes on along the minus strand of JAOWBW010002038.1, from coordinate 74,519 downwards.
CGGTTACTTTGGTTAAGTTCCAGTCGGGCTCCGTTAAGTCCAGGGACTAAACTGAATAACAGTTCTAACTTTCTAGTCCATTCTGTCAGATTTTACCTTTCAGAGTCGCGCGCCTCCGCCCCTTGAGGCCAGACGCGCGCGCCTTCCGCCGTCTAGGTGGGATGCGCGCGCTTCTGGGGTGCGTCAGTTACAGATTATGCCCAAGAATCTCTCCCTTGCTCATTATACATGATTTTTCCCGGGAAATATTTCTTGGAGACTCCGTTTGGCTCCAAAAACTCCCCTCTTTCAACTATAAAAACCCCTCCAATCCATCATTGGAGAGGACCTTTTTTTGACCTCTTTTTGACCTTAAGAATTTTCGACCTTGAACTTTGAACTTTCTCCCTACACAAACTCTACACCATTCTCCCTACACAAATTTCCCCAATAAGAGTTCTAGCAACTAAACTCTTCACAAATTTCTACACAACAATTTTTCTACAACAACTCCAAGTCAAAGTTTGAAGTCCTCTTTTCTAAAAGTACACTTCTTCTTCTTCTATTTTATTCATGTCTTTTTAGATGTATGCAATCCCCATCAAATGGGACAAGACCAAATGACCACTTTATTACATTAAAGTTGGTCAAGGTCATCTCCCTACATTTCAATCTTTACTTTAATTCCTATCCATTTCTTAATGTAATTGTTTAGTATAATTGTTACATGTAATCTTTAGCATAAATTAATAAATAAAACAATTCTCTTTAATTTCTCTTTTATTTTCCCCTTTCTTTTCACTTTAATTGTTAGCACTTTTTATTGAACGACATTTAACATTAGAACACCAAAAGTAGCAAGACCCGCGTAAGCGGGGCTGAGTGGGTGTTTAAGTACTTCCCACTCCGTCACCTAACCCCAAACCCTTCTCTCCCGAATCTTTGGTTTTTGTACAAAAATTGGCTTTCTTTAGGTTTTCTCGCGTTCCTCTAAAAACGCAGGTGGTAACTCTTAAAATTAAGTAGACATCCTAGGTAATTCACGCGCTCTAGCCAAGCAGCGGTTCCCCGGGGTATCTACAGAATTGTGTTGGCTTATGCTCGATTAAAGAGAGGCTTAAGGTCACCCCCAGCTTGTAATCATGAACTACGTCACGGGCTGAGGTTTACCGCTTCGAAAGAGTCAAGGTCGGGTGGAGCTTGAAACTCTCTAGGACGGGCCTCGATGGGTTTGGGATTATGGACTTGTGCGACTCGATAGTGAGAAATTCATAGAAATATGTAGTGTAAGGTCAAGCCAAGTGACAAAACATTTTTTTTCAAAGAAAGAAAAACAAATAAGCACATATTTACAACTTTCGAATCACCTGTGTGACCGATAAAATAAACATAAAATAAAAGCAGTTACGTGCAGGCTCGGTGCCCACACACTGTAACCATGTCCATTCTGTTCTATATCTGTGCACTGTTCTGTTTCTGGAAAACGGCCCAGATGCACGGGCATTGGGATGCCTATGCGGGAGGCGTGTACATTAGAGAAAGAGGGGCAGAGGCGCTCTCTTCTGGGTAAAAACTTGAAAATCAGTGGGTTCAAGGGACTGCCTTGACCCTAAATAATAAAACTTTCCCATGCAGTAATTGTTAGAACAGAACCATGGAATTGAAGGACAAGAAAGGAGGCGGACGATTCTGGTGGTGATGGTCGGAGGCACGCGCCTTAGGCCAAGAAGGCCAGAGGCGCATGCTTCCCACCTTTTCCCACCAGAATGCCCAGAATTTAGAAATAAGAACACCAAAAGCAGAAACGCAAGGTTAACCCTCTAAGTCGTCCCCAGCGGAGTCTCCACTGTAGATACCCCGGGAGAGCCCACTACTTAGCTAGAGCGGTGGAAGGATTCCTAGGATGTCTAATTGGTTTTAATTGCTAGAGTCGCCACCTACGTTTTTAAAAGAATATAAGAAAAACCTAAGAATAGCCTATTTTATATACAAAACCAGAGATTCGGAAAGAGAAGGGTTCGGGGGTTAGGTGACGGAGTGGGAAGTACTTAAACACCCACTCCGCCCCGCTTACGCGGGTCTTGCTACTAAAGGTGTTCTAATGCTAAAAAAATCCTTCTTTTATTGATATGAAAATGTGCTAACACTTACAAGGGAAAGAAAAGGGAAATAAAAGAGAATTGTTTTATTGATTAATTTATGCTAAAGATTACATTAAGAGTAGAAGAGTAAATTAAACTAAAGTTTAGAATGTAGGGATATAACCTTAACCAATTTTAATGTAATAAATTGATTATTTGGTCATGTCCCATTTGATGGGGATTGCATACATTAAAGAAAGCACATAAATAAAATAAAGAGAAGTTGTACCTTGTTGGGAAAAGAAAGAAGACTCCAATCTTGATGAAGAAAATAGTGTTGTTGTAAAGAAATTGTTATGGAACAATTTGTGTAGAGTTTTTGTAGAGAGAAGCCTTCTTGGTGAAGAAATTGGTGTAGAGAGAATTTTGTAGAGTTTTTGTGTCTAAGAAGTGGTGTCTAAAATTGAGGTTTTAGGTCCTTTGAAATGAACCTAGGAGGTCTTTTTTATAGGTAAAAGGTTGGAGAGAAAAGATGATCAATCCATGTGAAATGGAATTGACCAATCAAAAATAAGATAATAATAAAAGAAAATAACTTATTTTAGAGAAAGAGCTAGAATGGGGGGATTGGGAGTTACAAAATAAAGCTAGTAAATGTTTATGATCAAGAAAGATGTTTTTGGTATTAAAAGATGGGTTATAAATCTAAAAAAAGAGGGAAACCTGGTGCAATCCATAACAGCCAAAATGGAAAGCGCGCGAGTCCCGCTTTAGGGGCGAGACGCACACGCCGCCCACAAGCAGTGCCGGAGGTGCCCGCGGGTAAAAATGACAGAATGACAGAATGACCCTAAAAGTTAACTCTGTTATGCAGTTTAGTCCAAAACTAATGGAATTAATTAGGAACTTAACCGAAGTAACATAAATTAACAAAAATAGGTTAAATAAAAATACTATGTATGCAATCGGGGTGAGAAGTCCAAGGCGGGGAGTCTACAGTATCAAATACCACTTTCTCAAGGATCATGTGGAAAAAGGTAATATCCATCTAGAGTATGTGGGTACTGACAATCAAATTGCAGATATTCTCACCAAGGCTCTCGATTCCAAGAGATTTAGGTATCTAAGAGGAGAAATTGGTATGCTTGAACTCTAACTCAACTTGTCCATATGATTTCTTGTACTAATGTTTGTGTTTGTCCAAGTTCAACATAAGTAGGTACACGGCAGATAACTCACTGTCAAGGAAATGACATTGTGTAGATACCCCGGAAAAACCACAACTTGGCTAGAGCGGTGAATTATCCTAGGATGTCTATTTTGGTTTTAAGTGTTTAGAGTCCCCACCTATGTTTTTAAAGGAACATAAGAAAAACCTAAGAATAGCCTAAATTTATATACAAAACCAGAGATTCGGGAAGAGAAGGGTTCGGGGGTTAGATGACGGAGTGGGAAGTACTTAAACACCCGCTCCTCCCCGCTTACGCGGGTCTTGCTACTAAAGGTGTTCTAATGATAAAAATTCTTTCTTTTAATAAATAGTGCTAACAATTATAATGAAAAGAAAGGGGAAATAAAAAGGTTAATAATTTTATTGATTTATGCCAACAATTACATGTCAAACAATTACATTAAGAAATGAATAGTAAATTAAAAGAGAGTTTAGAATGTTGGAATATAACCGTGACCAAACTTCAATAGTGAAGTAGCATTTTTGGTTATGTTCCCTTTTTATGGGGATTGCATACAATGACTAGACAAGTAAAATAAAAGAAGAAGAATAAAGTACATTTAGAAAAGAAGAACTTCAAACTTTAACTTGGAGATGGAGATGTTGTAGAGAAATTGTTGTGCAACACTTTGTGTAGTGTTTTTGTAGAGAAAAGTTGTTGAGAGAATTTGTGTAGAGTTTAGGTGTAGAGAAAGTTGAAGTCTCCAAGTCCAAAATCGAGGTCCTTTTCTAAGGTAAAAAGAAGAGGTTTTTATAGGTGAAAAAAAGGAGGAAAATAAGCTTTTTTAACCAAGAAGAAAATAAAGAAAAACTAATAATAAAGAGAAAATCAAATAATAAATAAAAGATTTTTTTTTTAAAGAAATGGCTAGAAATGTGGGATTGGGAGCTAAAAAAACTAGGGGGGGTGAATGTGGTGGTAAAAAGAGGTCTTTGTGATCAAGAAAAAGGGGGGGGGGGGAAAGACTGCAATCCGTAGCTGCCATAGTGGGACGTGCGCGCTTCCTGCTTTGGCTGCGAGAGGCGCGCGCATCCCGTAGGCAATGTCAGAGGCGCCCGCGGGTAAAAAGGATAGAATGACAGAAATGACTTCAAAGTTAACACTGTTATGCAGTTTAGTGCAAAACTAACGGAATCAGTTAGGAATTTAACCGAAGTAACAGAAATTAATGAAAATAAGTTAAATAGAAATACTATGTATGCAATCGGGGTGAGCGGTCCAAGGCGGGGTGTCTACAGAGCCCCTCGGCGACGTGGTTTGCGAAGCAAAATGCGTCGACGAAAGAAAGACAACCGCCGAGACATCACAAAGACTCAATAAAAACAGGAATTTGAAATTACAAGGGATAGAAGTTCGCTCCCTGTGTTAGCAACTTTTGCTGATAGAAGAGGTACGGTGGTATGTGACGGCCCACCGTGGCTAAGGTTTAGAGTCTGGTGACCAGACTGAGGCTGGAACCGTTTAGAAGAGTCGTTTTGCCTGTTTGAGTGAACTGAAGCTGGAGCCCTTTTAGCGAGTTCCGTTTGCTGACTTAAAGTCCGTTGAGCATAATGGCTGAATCCATCTAGAGAATCCGTTTGCCAGTTTAAAGTCCATTGAGCGGACTGGCTGAATCCGTTTAGGGAATCCGCTTGCCGGTTTAAAGTCCGTTGAGCGGACTGACTGAATTCGTTTAGAGAATCCGTTCGCCGGTTTAAAGTCCGTTGAGCGGACTGGCTGAATCCGTTTAGGGAATCCGTACGCCTGTTTAAAGTCCATTGAGCGACTGTTTGAATCCGTTTGGAGAATCCGTTTGCCGGTTTAAAGTCCGTTGAGTTGACTGGCTGAATCTGTTTAGGGAATCCATTTATCGGTTTAAAGTCCGTTGAGCGGACTGGATGAACTCGTTTAGAGAATCCGTTTTCCGGTTTAATGTCCATTGAGCGGACTGGCTAAATCTGTTTAGAGAATCCGTTTGCCGGTTTAAAGTCTGTTGAGCGGACTGGCTGAATCCATTTAGAGAATCCGTTCGCCGATTTAAAGTCCGTTGAGAGGATTGGATTGATGAAGAGGTGGTGATTTTAGTGATTCACCATGGACCAAATTGTTGTTTGGAGCCGCATTTGTTGTGTGCTTGTACTATGACCGCTTGATTTGGGATGGATTTCTAATGTTGTGGCTTTGATGAAGAATGTCCATGCTTTGTATGTTGATGAGTTGCTTTCACTTTCTATGGAGGCATGATCACTCTTAATGATGGGTTAGTTGTGCCCAAGGGCTGCCTACGTATCCCTTGAAAGGAATCAGACCAGCATAGTTCCAGGATGATGGAGAACGCTGGGGAAGAAGCTAGGAGCAAAGAAAAATGAAGCACATATTTTTTACACAAGTAAGGAGACAAGAAAAATAAAAAATAAAATTCTTTTGTCATTTTTTTTAGTTCGTGGGTGAAGCATTTTAATCATTGTGTGTTTTTAAGGCCAACCCAAGATCGAGTCATGTTCGGTCGAAGTCCGGATTGCTTCGCTTGAATTCTGTTGTCACTGTTGTGCCGAACAAAGATGGATGTCTAGCCCCAAGAGATTTGTCGATTATGGGGCTTCAAGGACTTTTGATACCGAGATAAGGGGTTGCTGATGGTAAAGCCCCTAGAACGCCTTTGATGCCAAACTTTGAGTGACTCGTGAAACCCCAAGATAAATCAGCTCTTGGCCCATTCAAATAAATCACCTTTTGTTGACGTGAGCAAACCCCAAGAGAAGATTATTGATGCCGAGCTTTGAGAGATTTCTAAGCCTCAACAGTCATGTACTTGTTGTTTGCGGGCTTCAAGATGGTGGGATATGAAGACCTTTCGATGTAAAGCCCCAAAAATATCTCGGAGTAGGCTTGGTATTGTATTGAGAGCGAATGCACCATTGGGTAGAAATCTTGAAAGTGATCTCCTTCTTACTCTTATTGGGGAGATGAATGGCCTTATTGTGGTCGGTGCCCAAATGGCAGAAGGTCCATGTTGAAAATGCAGTGAGGTCTTTGGAAAATGTCTTGGGAGAGATCATGGCGTCGTGGATGATAAGGTCTTAGTGTGATAGGGTCCCAAATGGGTATTCTTGCTTGAGTCTTCTTGAGTTGAACTAATGACGGATCTTTGGGTGCAACTAGTGCTTTGGGGGCAAATTTGTCTGAGCCACACTTTTTGCTTTTGATCTTGGAGAAGGGGGTGCTGAATTGCAGAAACATTAGTATATAGTACCCGTTATAACCCGTTTAAGTGAGTTTAGCATATTGAATCTTTTTCCTTTTCTCTAAGACTTCCTTCATAATCTGGTCGTAAGTCACAACATAACAAGAATCATCAAATTCATTCATAACATGGGAGCCCTCCTTTTAAACTAGAAGACCTTTGACATGAAGTACTGAGAGACCCTTTAAGCTTGGACCAATCCCCATATTGCATTGCTCGAGTATCATTGCGCAAAAGATTGTCAAAGCCCCTTAAAAAGACTTTCGGTGCCAAATTGATAGAGGAAGCTTCAAATGTTGCACATGACTTTGCTAGGGCCCTCGTTGGGGGAGGTGAAGTGAATTGTATTTTTGCTGAAGGAGCCTTTCAAACTTGAGTATAGCCCCTAGAGTACCATCATCGATTGTAAGTAGAGAAAGAAAGGCCTATCCTTGATTGGGGGAACATGAGCACACATGACAAGAAGGCTTCTCGACATTCCCTTTGAGAGACTTTGAGGATAGTCTCACACATCTTTCTTGAGTGTAGCCCCTAGGGCTCATTAACTGTCAAATGAAGCAAAAGAAGCTCTCGTCCTTGAGTCACATAGCCCCTAGGGCGTCATCATTTATAGAGCAAAGCAAGAGACTCGTCCTCGTGTGGGGGAACAAACATAAGAGGACATGACGAGAGCTACTCCATTCTCGGGAAGCCTTTTGATATACTTTAGGGGAACATGATTGAAGAAGCTCAAAAACTGAGTCACACATTGTTGTCATTTGTGATCCAAACCAATTGACTTACTGGGGACTATTTGTGCCACCTCGTACCCCTCAATGATGGGCTCATTCTCGGATGGATCTCGGTTACCATGGGGCTTCTTTCACATGAACCCGATAATGGATATTGCAAGAACAATCTCTCTTATGTCAAAAACGGCCTTTCATTATGCCATATCTTGTCGAGCCTTTTGCAATTCCAAAGTTGACTCGGTGAGGTATTGACTTGCTGAAGAGATTCAATGTAGAACTTGTGTAGTTGTCTTCTTTAGAGGTCGGGGATCTCCATTTATCTTTCCCTTCTCTCTCTCACTCTCTCATTTTTTTTTAATGACGCACCCTGTTTTTTTGCCTAGACCGCCCTTTCGGGTTTTCAATCTAGCGGGCATCTCTTTTGCGTCTTCATTTCATTTTTTTACTCAATTAATGAGGAAGTGTGCATTGACTCTAGCTGAGGAGATACGACATGTGATTTTGCGGTGGAGACCTTTTATCACTAATGATGAGTGACATTGACTCGACTAGGGAAGTAGCCCCTAGTGTTGACTTCATGTATTTATTTGTTTTTTGAATGACTCACGAAGACAAGTCATTAAGAGAGAAGTGAAGGAAATCCCCAATTTGACTGCAAGAAATTGGGAGTATTGCTGAAAGATAAGAAGCCCCTAGACTTAACAAAGAACGTAAAATGATTTCAATTCTAAGAATGTTGTTCAATCTTGAGTTGATTAATTCATTGGCAAATGACTCGTACAAAGATGTCTTGACAAGTCCGAGAGGAAGGCCAATCGCCATAATGCACTAGGGCTAAACATATCTTCTTTCTTGCATGAGACCGGACCCGAAGGTTGCCTACGTTCCTCCAATATAGAGGCTCAGGTCGCCATAGTTCTTGTGGATGCTCCTTTCTTCGTGATGGTTGTTGATGTAGCTTTGTTCTTCGGTGGAATGATATAGATCTTGTACTTCTTTGATTGAGGGGGGATTTTTTTTTTTTTTTTTTTTTTTTTGTGCTCTAACTTTTTCCTAGGTTGTTTTGAAGAGTCAACCTAGCGAGTTTTTTTTTTTTTTTTTTTTTGTTCCCCTTTTGCGGAATGAGATATCTCCATGGTTGTTGATCCACCTTTCTTCGTCATTTGATGTCTTGACCTCGTCTTCTTGATGTTTAGCCCCTAGGCGTTCAAGTGATAGCATTCGTTCCAAAACTTGCTTAGACATCTTTTCATCATTTTGCCAAGAATTAAATTGAACAATTTGGAATAGTGTATGATGACAAGAACGACTTTTATTAAGACCGACTCAAACTTTAACATTTACGAGAAGGAAGAAAACTTAATGCACACATAAGAGGACTTTTTTACTTTTTTTTTAAATCCTATTTCTAGGTAAAGAAAGAAAAACGAAGATTGTTGTCGTCGTCTCTGTTGTCGTAGTCCTCAAAACCGTTGTAACCTTCCATGTCGCTGTTTGAACTGTCCGGGATATCTTCGGTGTCAGAGCTTGTCTCATAAAAGTCAACGGCAATTTCACGGAGAAAGTTTTTGATTCTAATCCCCGCATCATACATGTGTGAAAAATCCGGATAAAAGGCCCCACTAAGATGAGCTCGGTAGTCCAAATTTAAGCACTTCAAGAATATCCATTTGTTCCTTTTTTGAGGGCCTATCAACAACCTCGGCCAACTTGTCATTCCAACGGTGAGAAAAGTCCCCAAATGATTCACTACCCTCTTGCATGGTGCTCTCCAATTCTTTCTTCGTGGGACGGTGCATGTAACTGCCTTCATATTGTGACTTAAAGGCAAGCATGGCGTCATCCCAATTGAGGCGGGTGGAAACCGGGAGACTCACATACCAATCTTTTGCGACCCCATCAAGAGTAAGTGGGAAGCATTATGCCATTATTTGAGGAGACACTTTCTTCGGTAGCATGGCCCAAGTGTAGGAGTCAATGTGAGCATCGGGACAAGAGTTTCCCTTGAACTTGCCAATGTCGGGCATCTTGAATTTCTCGGGAAGGGCCACCATAGTATTCATGAGAAGAGAAGCACGATGGAGATCGGAGCTTGGACCTTTGTTCAAATTTATCCCACCAAAACGTTGGTCAATGTATGCCATGAGAGTGTTAAAGATACCGTTATCAATCCTTTGGACCATTTTTCTTTCATTTGTGAGCTCCTTCAATTGGTCCTCGAGCTTAGCAAGTTCTTTCTTATGGGACATTCTCTCATGCTTGAGACGGGATTGCCACAAATCATCCTTGCGTCGGGCATTCTCGGCGAGTGCATCGATTTGCCCTTTCAGTTCTTTGATCATGTTGGCTATATCCTCGTTGGACCGGGAAAGATTGTCACCGTTGTTGCCATCGGAAGCCATTGGACCTATTTGAAGAACACGGTTGATCTTAGGTTGGCCCCCATAAATACATTTTGAGTAAAATAAATTAATCCACAAATAAGAAAAAAACTCAACCACATAAGGAAAAATGATTTTTTATTTATTTATTTATTTACAAAAGTCGGAAGGACGTAGTCGTTTTTTTGGGTTTCTAGAAAAATAGTGGAATCGTCACACTAGTATATAGACCTTCTCGCGGTCCCATATACTCATCGGATTCCACCATGCTTGTGATACCTACATGTGACGGGATTAAACTAAATTAATGTCATAAAGCATACATGCGGGGACGAAGTTTTATTTCATCCATAATAACCACTTGGGGACGTAGTTTTATTTAGTCCATAATAACCACTTGTTTCTTTTGGAAACGGCATGTATGATTACATTAGTTTAGGGAAATCTCGACACATGAAAAACCGACTTAGTCACAGAGTGTTAGAACCTAGACTAAGAATGTGTTGGCTTGTGCTCGGCGAAAGAAAGGCTCAAAGGTCACCCCCGGCATGTAGTCGTGAACTACGCCACGGGTTGAGGTTTACCGCTTTGAGAGAGTCGAGGTCGGTTGGAGCTTGAAACTCTCTAGGACGGGCCTCAACGGGTTTGGGGTTATAAACTTGTGCGACTTGATAGTGAGCAATTCATAGGGATATGTGCATGTATTGTGAGGTCAAGCCAAGTGATAAAATATATATATATATATTTTAAAACAAAAGAAAAGCAAATAATCACATATTTACAACTTTCGAATCACCCGTGTGACCGATAAAATAAACAGAAAGTAAAATCATTCATGTGCAGGCCCGATGCCCACACACTGTGAAAACTGTTCTGTTTCTGTGCACTGTTCTATTTCTGGAAAATAACCAGAAGCGCACATTGGGCTGCTACTCAGGAGGCGCGCGCGTTAGAGGAAGTGGGCAAGAGGCGCCCGATTCTGGGCAAAACCTGTAAACCAGTGGGTTCAAGGGATTGCCTTGACCCTAAATAAAGATGTTTTCCCCTGCAGAAACTTGTTAGCACAATAACATAGAATTGAAGGACAAGATGAGAGGCGGGCGATTCTGGTGGTGAAGGTCGGAGGCGCGCGCCTTAGGCCAAGAAGGCCAGAGGCGCATGCTTCCCACCCTTTTCCACCAGAATGCCCAGAAAACAGAAATAAGAACACCAAAAGTAGAAACACAAGTTTAACCCTCTAAGTACTCCCTAGCGGAGTCGCCACTATAGATACCCCGGAAAAACCACAACTTGGCTAGAGCGGTGAATTATCTTAGGATGTCTATTTTGGTTTTAAGTTTTTAGAGTCGCCACCTATGTTTTTAAAGGAACATAAGAAAAACCTAAGAATAGCCTAAATTTATATACAAAACCAGAGATTCAGGAAGAGAAGGGTTCGGGGTTAGATGACGGAGTGGGAAGTACTTAAACACCCACTCCGCCCCGCTTACGGGGGTCTTGCTACTAAAGGTGTTCTAATGCTAAAAAGTCCTTCTTTTAATTAATAGTGCTAACAATTTTAATGAAAGGAAAGGGGAAATAAAAAGGTAAATAATTTTATTGATTTATGCGAACAATTACATGTCAAACAATTACATTAAGAAATGAATAGTAAATTAAAATGGAGTTTAGAATGTTGGAATATAACATTGACCAAACTTCAATAGTGAACTAGCCTTTTTGGTTATGTTCCTTTTTTATGGGGATTGCATACAATGACTAGACATGTAAAATAAGAGAAGAAGAATAAAGTACCTTTAGAAAAGAAGAACTTCAAACTTTAACTTGGAGATGGAGTTGTTGTAGAGAAATTGTTGTGCAACACTTTGTGTAGTGTTTTTGTAGAGAAGTGTTGTTGAGAGAATTTGTGTATAGTTTAGGTGTAGAGAAAGTTGAAGTCTCCAAGGCCAAAATTGAGGTCCTTTTCTAAGGTAGAAAGAATAGGTTTTTATAGGTGAAAAAAGGAAGAAAATAAGCTTTTCTAACCAATAAGAAAATAAAGAAAAATAAATAATAAAGAGAAAATAAAATAATAAATAAAAGAAATATTTTGTTTTCAAGAATGGCTAGAGATGTGGGATTGGGAGTTACAAAACTAGGGGGGATGAATGTGGAGGTAAAAAGAGGTCTTTGTGATCAAGAAAAAGGAGGGAAAAGACTGCAATCCGTAACTGCCATACTGGGAGGCGCGCGCTTCTTGCTTCGGCAGCGAGAGGCGCGCGCATCCCGTAGGCAATGCTACAGATGCCTGCGGGTAAAAACGACAGAATGACAGAAATGACTCCAAAGTTAGCTTTGTTATGCAGTTTAGTCCAAAACTAACGTAATCAGTTAGGAACTTAACCGAAGGAACATAAATTAACGAAAATAAGTTAAATAGAAATACTATGTATGCAACCGGGGTGAGCGGTCCAAGGCAGGATGTCTACATATTGATCTGCAAATTACCAACCTCACTTGACCGCAATTCTAATCTGCCGCATCATCTATGTTGCCTCATAAAAGTCATGCTGCCGCATAGTGATAATCTATTTCAAGGTTTTGAAGAAAATGATCCAAGGTGGAAAACGATGATATGTGTTCACTACTTTATAGAAGTTAAATCAAAGACAAGGTAAGACCTCCATCGACCGCACGTAGCCCGGTCGGCCTCCTAGTTACCGCATTTTACGGACCCAGGTAAGTCATTCTAACTTAGCAATATTTTGGATATTTTGATTATATCTACCTCATGGATGTAGACACCCGCCTTGGACCTCTCACCCCGATTGCATACATAGTATTTTTATTTAACTTATTTTTATTGATTTCTGTTACTTCAGTTAAGTTCCTAACTGATTCCGTTAGTTTTGGACTAAACTGCATAACAGAATTAACTTTAGAGTCATTTCTGTCATTCTGCCTTTCTCACCCGCGGGCGCCTCCCGTAATGGTCATGGGGCGTGCGCGCGTTTGGGTCAATAGGCCGGACTCGCGCGCTTCCCACTTTCACTGTATTAAACCCCTTTATTTCATAACTCTCAATCCCACACTTCTAGCCATCTTTTTAAAATAAAATATCATTTTTTTCTTTTATTTGATTTTTTCTGTATTATTTATTTTTCTTTATTTTTTATTTGTTGAAAAGCCATATTTTCCTCTCTTTTCTACCTATTTAAACCCCTCTTTTTTACCTTAGAAAAATAACCAACTTCAACTTTCTCTACACTTTTACTATACACAAATTCTCCCAACAAGAGTTTTAGCAACAAAACTCTACACAAATTTCTACACAACAATTTCTCTACAACAACTCCATCTCCAAGTTAAAGTTTGAAGTTCTTTTTTTTCTAAAGGTACTTTATTCTTCTTCTATTTTATTTGTCTTAAGTAATGTATGCAATCCCCATCAAATGGGACATGACTAAATGACCACTTTACTACATTAAAGTTGGTTAAGGTTATCTCCCTACATTTCAATCTTTACTTCAATTTACAATTCTTCTCTTAATGTAATCTTTAGCATGAATTAATATAATAAAGCAATTCTCTTTTATTTCCCTTCGCAACTCCCATTTTCTTTACTATATAATTGTTAGCACTATTTATTAAAATAAGGACATTTAGCATTACAACACCAATAGTAGCAAGACCCGCGTAAGCAGGGCGGAGTGGGTGTTTAAGTACTTCCCACTCCGTCACCTAACCCCCGAACCTCTTAACAAGAATATCTGTTTTCGTATCAAAACGTAGGCTAACTATTAGGTTTTTCTTATGTTCCTCTAAAACATAGGTGGCGACTCTACAATTAAAACACAAATAGACATCCTAGGATAATTCACCACTCTAGCCAAGTAGTGGGCTTTCCCGGGGTATCTACAGTGGCGACTCTATTGGGGAGAATTTAGAGGGTTAAACTTGCGTTTCTGATTTTGGTGTTCTTTTATTATGTTTTCTGGGCATTCTGGTAAAAAGGGTTGGAAGCGCGCGCCTCTGGCCTTCTTGGCCTAAAGCGCGCGCGTCCGTCCCCAATTACCAGAATCGCCTGCCTTCCTTCTTGTCATTCTATTTCATGTTTATGTGCTAACAATTACTGCAGGGGAAAGTTTTATTAATTAGGGTCAAGGCAATCCCTTGAACCCACTGATTTGAAGGTTTTCAACCAGAAGTGGGCACCTCTGCCCTCTTCCTCTAACACGCGCGCCTCCTGAGTAGGTAGCCCAATGCGCGCGTTTCTGGGCGCATTTCCAGAACAGAACAGTGAATTGAATGGACATTTTTTATAGTGTGTGGGCACCGGGCCTGCACATAACTTCTTTTACTTTCTGTTTATTTTATCGGTCACACGGGTGATTCGAAAGTTGTAAATATGTGCTTATTTGTTTTTCTTTCTTTGAAAAAAAATGTTTTGTCACTTGGCTTGACCTCACACTACATGCACATATTCTTATGAATTGCTCACAATCGAGTCGCACAATTCCATAACCCTAACCCGTCGAGGCCCGTCCTAGAGAGTTTCATGCTCCACCCGACCTTGACTCTCTCGAAGCGGTAAACCTCAATCCGTGGCGTATTTCACGACTACATGCCGGGGGTGACCTTAAGCCTCTCTTTAACCGAGCACAAGCCAACACAATTCTAGTTAGGGTTTAACACTCCGTGACCAAGACGGTTTTCATTTGTCGAGATTTTCCTAAACTAATGTCATCAAATCATACATGCCATTTCCAAAAGAAACAAGTGGTTGTTATGGACGAAATAAAACTCCGTCCCCAAGTGGTTATTATGGATGAAATAAAACTCCGTCCCCGCATGTATGCTTTATGACATTAATTTAGTTTAATTCCGTCACATGTAGGTATCACAAGCGTGGTGGAATCCGATGAGTTTATGGGACCGCGAGAAGGTCTATATACTAGTGTGACGATTCCACTATTTTTCTAGAAACCCCAAAATGGACTACGTCCTTCCGACTTTTGTAAATTAAAAAAAATTATGGGCCAATCTAAGATCAACCGTGCTCTCTCAATAGGTCTAATGGATTCCAACGGAAACAACATCAAGGGTGAGAACATTTCCGTGTCCAACGAAAGGATTTTCAACATAATAAGAGCCATGGGGGAACAAATGGATAGATTTGTCGAGGATGCCCGACGCAAAGACGATTTGTGGCAAGCCCGTTTTGATCTCGAGAGGAGAATTCACGAGGAAGAAGTGTCCAAACTCAAGGCCCGTCTGCAAGAATTCACCGACAATAAGGCAAAGGTCAATGGTAAAACATGCTCAAGTGGCCCGTCCCTCAAAAGTCAAAAAGGTGCCGCCAACAACCGAATTTTCACTCCTCTCCTAGGAGTAACCCAAGACGAAGCATTTGAAGCCTTGGTAGCAAATGGAAAGGTTAAGCCTTTAGATGGATACAAGCCGAAGGGGATACGTAAAAATCATGCACATGATAAATGGTGCAACTACCACAAGCATAGCGGCCACACTACCGAGGGGTGCTTCGCTCTCCAAAACATCATCCAAGATTTGATCGACAATGGTGATTTACTGTGGGTGAAGAGCAACCGTTAGAAAGTGACAACATGCAAGAACTCACCAAAGAAGAGTCTTGGTTTTGAAATGGGGGTTCAACAAGAGATCATGCTACAAGGAGGACTACAACAACAAGGACGACGACAACAGTCTCCGTTTCTCTTTCTCTACCTAGAAATAGGATTAAAAAAAAGAGAGATTCAACTGTCCTCTTAAGTGTGCATTAATGTTTTCTCTCGTCCCATGTTAAATTTTGAGTCATCAAATAAAAGTCGTTGTTGTCCTCATACACTCTTCCAAGTTGTTCAATCTAATTGTTGGAAAAATGATGAAAAGATGTCTAAACAAGTTTTGGAATGAAGGCTATCACTTGAATGCCTAGGGGCTAAACATCGCAACGAAGGCAACAACATCAATAAGAAGCAAAACAAGGCGGAACTACAACCATGGAGAAAAATCAAGCAATGTTTCAAAGGGGGATTAAAAAAAAAGGGGGGGCTCGCTAGGTTGACTCTTCAAAACAACCTAGGCAAAAGTTCGAGCACAAAAAAAAAAAAAAAATCCCCATCAATCAAAGAAGTACAAAGTTAACATCGTTCCACCAACGAAGGACGAAGCAACAATTCATCACGAAAAAAGGAGAATTCACAAGAACTACGGTGACCTGAGCATCTACACTGGAGGAACGTAGGCAACCTTCGAGTTTGGTCTCATGCAAGAAAGAAGATATGTTTAGCTCTAGTGCGTTATGGTGATCGGCCTTCATCTCGAACTTGTCAAGACATCTTTGTACGATTCATTTCCAATGAATTAATCACCTCAAGATTGAACAACTTTCCTAGATTTGAAATCATTTCACGTTCCTTGTCGAGTCTAGGGGCTTCTTATCTTTCAGCGATACTCCCAGTTTCTGGCAATCAAATTGGGGCTTTCCTTCTCTTCTCTTTTAATGAATTACTTGCCTTCGTGAGTCATTCAATAAATAAAAATACATGTCAATACTAGGGGATACTTCCCTAGTCAAGCCAATGTCACTCATCATTAGTGACAAAATGCCTCCACCGCAAAATCACATGTCTCTCATCTTCAGCTAGAGTCAATGCACACTTCCTCATCAATCGAGTCAAAATGAAGACGCAAAAGAGATGCCCGCTAGATTCAAAACCCAAAAGGGCGGTCTAGGCAAAAAATAAGGTGCGTCATAAAAAAAAGAGAGTGAGAGAGAGAAGGGAAAGAGAAATGGAGATCCCCGATGTTTAAAGAAGACGACCGCACAAGTTCTACATTGAATATCCTCAGCAACTCAATTCTCCGCAGAGTCAATTCATAGGACTCGACAAGATACGGCACAATAAAAGGTCATTTTGGGTTATTGGCACAAGAGAGGTTGTATGCATTATTGGGTTCATATGAAAGAAGCCCCGTGTTAACCAAGATCCATCCGAGAACGAGCCTATCATTGAGGGGTACGAGGTTGTACAAATGGTCCCCAGTGAGTCAATTGGTTTGGGCAGCTACTAGCAACAACATGTAATTCAGTTTTCAAGCTTCTACAAGTATGTGGCTCTAAAGTATGCCGAAGGACTCCCGAGAATGGAGTAACTCTTGCAATTGTCCTCTTATGTTTGTTCCCCCACACGAGGATGAGTCTCTTGCTTTGCTCGACAAATGAGGACGCCCTAGGGGCTATGTGACTCAATAACGAGAGCTTCTTTTGCTTCATTTGACAGTTAAGGAGCCCTAAGGGATACGCTCAAGAAAGATGTGTGAGACTATCCTCAAAGTCTCTCAAGAGGAGTGTCGAAGGGCCTTCATGTCATGTGTGCTTGTGCCTGTTCCCCCAATCAAGGACGGGCCTTTCTTATAATCAATGGTGGCACTCTAGGGGCTACACTCAAGTCTAAAAGTCTCCCTTGGCAAGAAGCAATTCACTTCACCTCCCAATAATGGCCCTAGCAAAGCCATATGCAACGTTGGAGGTATCCTCAATTATTTTGGCACCAAAGGTCTCAAGGGACTTCGCAATCTACAATCTTTTGGGCTACGACATTACAGTAATCCGAGAAAAGGGCAATATTGGGGCTTCACAATTGATAATCTTTTGGGCAACGATACTCAATACAATTGAATGTGGGGAATAGTCTTCATGAAACCAAGCAAGCTTCAAAGGGTCTCTCAGCAATTCACTTCAAAGGTCTTTTGGTTTGAACGAAGGGCTCTGATGTTATGAATGAATTTGATGATTCTTGTTAGGACTTACAACGAGATTATGAAGGAAGTCTTAGAGAAAATGAAAAATATTCAATATGTTAAACTCTATCAAAACAAGGTTATAGCGGGAAATGCCTCGGCCAATCCCAATATTTCTGCAATTCAGCACCGCCTTCTCCAAGATTAAAAGCAAAAAGTGCAGCTTATGAGCTTCAAGCACTAGTTGCATCCGAAGATCTGTCATTAGTTCAACTCAAGAAGACTCAAGAAAGCATACTCATTTGGGACCTTATCACACCAAGACCTTACCATCCGCGATCTCGACGGCACCACAAGGCATTACTGCATCTTTTGACATAAGCCCTCCGCCATTTGGGTACCGACCGCAACGAAGTTGTTCATCTCCCCATTAAGAGTAAGAAGGAGATATCTACCCGACGGTACATCCGCTCTCAATGCCGAGCCGATTCCAAGATAATTGGGACTTACATTGAAAGGTCTTCACATTCCACCATCTTAAAGCTCGCAAACAACAAGTACATGACATTTGGGGCTTAGCAATCTTTCGAAGATTTGCATCAATAATCTTCTCATGGGGCATGCTCACGTCAACAACAAAAGGCGACTTATTTGAATGGGCTAAGAGCTGATTTATCTTGGGGCTATGCAAGTCACTCAAAGTTTGGCATCAAAGGCATTCTAGGGGCTTTACAATCAGCCATCCCTTGGAATCTTGGCATCAAAAGTCCTTTGAAGCCCCATAATCGACAAATCTCTTGGGGCTAGACATCAATCTTCGTTGGGCACAACAGCGACAACAGAATTCAAGCAAGGCAATCCGGACTTCGACCGAACATGAATTAATCTTGGGTTGGCTTTACAAATACACAATGGTTAAAATGGTTCACCCACGAACTTAAAAAAAAAAAAAAAAAAAAAAAAAAGAACGACAAAAAGATGTTTTTTTTCTTTCTTTGTCTCTTTACTTGCGTAAAAGTATGTGCTTCATTTTGCTTTGCTCCTAGCTTCTTCCCCATTGTTCTCTATCATCCTCGAACTACGCTGGTCTGATTCTCTTCAAGGGATACGTAGGAAGCCTTTTGGCATGACCAACCCATCATCCATAATGTCATCTCATCGACACTCCATCAAGGTACAAGCGACTCATCTCCATCAAAAGTGTCGACTTCTTTCATCAAAGCCACGACATCAGAAATCCATCCCAAATCAAGCGGCTATGGTAAGTTAAGGTATGAACATCATTCATTAAAGCTTTCTCTCAAAGTCTCCCTCAAGCAATCTCTGCTTTTCAAATCACATCACACCACAATCACAATTTTTTCTCGCAATTTCTATTTCACATCTCACACAAGCACATATATCTGCAAAGCACACGCATAACAGGTACAAGCACACAGCTCCACGGTGAACCACTAAAATACCACCTCATCAGCAAGGTCTACTCAACATCGGTAGAAGGATCCTTGGATCTCGTCAAGTCTTCTCTAGACTTTAAATGTGCGGCAGACGGATTCTCGGATCTTGCCAGGTCTTCTCTAGACTTTAAATGTACGGCAGACGGATCCTCGGATCTCGCCAGGTTTCTTTAGACTTTAAATGTGCGGCAGACGGATTCTCGGATCTCGTCAGGTCTTTTCTAGACTTTAAATGTACGTCAGATGGATCCTCGGATCTCGCTAGGTCTTCTCTAGACTTTAAATGTGCGGCAGACGGATCCTCGGATCTCGCCAGGTCTTCTCTAGACTTTAAATTTCTAGACTTTAAATGTACGACAGACGGATTCTTGGATCTCTCTAGGTCTTCTCTAGACTTTAAATGTGCGGCAGACGGATTCTCGGATCTCGCCAGGTCTTCTCTAGACTTTAAATGTGGCAGACGGATCCTCGGATCTCGTCAGGTCTTCTCTAGACTTTAAATGCGACAGACGGCTTCTCAGATCTCGCCAAGTCTTCTCTAGACTTTAAATGCGGCAGACGGATCCTCGGATCCTGCCGGTCCTCTATCAGCAAAAGTCGCTCACACAGGGAGCGCATTCCTATCCCTTGCAATTTTAATAATTCCTGCTTTTATCGAGTCTTTATTTTCTTTTGTCGATGTCCTCGACGGGTGTACTTTCTTTCGTCGACGCGTTTTGCTTTGCAATCCACGTCGCCGAGGGGCTCTGTAGACACCCCACCTTGGACCTCTCACCCCGATTACATACATAGTATATTTATTTAACTTATTTTTGTTGATTTCTGTTACTTCGGTTAAGTTCCTAACTGATTCCGTTAGTTTTGGACTAAACTGCATAACAGAATTAACTTTAGAGTCATTTTTGTCATTCTGCCTTTCTCACCCGTGGGCGCCTCCCGTAATGATCATGGGGCGCGCGCGCGTTTGGTCCAATACGCCAGACTCGCGCGCTTCCCGACTTTCACTGTTACGGATTGCAGTCTTTTCCCTCCATTTTTAGAGTCAAAAACCATCGTTTGGTCATATGTTTTATTCTAGCATTAAATTTTTTTATTTCATAACTCCCAATCCCACACTTTTAGCCATCTCTTTAAAATTAAATATACTTTTTTATTTTATTTTATTTTTTCTTATAAATTATTTTTCTTTATTTTCTATTGGTTGAAAAGCCATCTTTTCTACCAATTTAAACCCCTTTTTTTACCTTAGAAAAAGAACCAACTTCAACTTTCTCTACACTTTTACTATACACAAATTCTCCCAACAAGAGTTTTAGCAACAAAACTCTACACAAATTTCTACACAACAATTTCTGTCGCGACCCCGAACCCCGCGGCCCGAGATCGCGAGCTGGACGTCGACTTAAACAATAAACTCCAAAATAATGAAGATTAAAATTTCCTTTCATAACAAAAGATGGTAACCCAAGGTTTTGGAAAACAATTTAACAACGACAATGTACTAGTGTAAGCCCCATAAGCTCACACTACAAAATAATAAAATATACAAATCTTAGTGACGTCAAAGTGTGGTACAACTATCCCCAAAAGAGTTACACATTTATATAATGTAAACCCACCAATATACACTTGCCCCAAAAGCTCAACCCTCGCGACGTCCTCGTGATCAGCGAGTCTAATTCCTTGGTCCTGAGGGGGGGGGGGTTAAGGAAAAACAAAGATAAAAGAAAGGGGGTGAGATAAATCTCAATAAGTTACTAATGCAACTACATGACATGCTATGATGCAATAATAAATAATAAATCAAATAGCACATAGCAATTATCATTAACAGATAGCAGCGGAAATAAAACAATTAACAAAGTATATTAGCCAAGGTTTCCCAACTGATATAACCAAATAAAGGTCGCTGCGCAGCTTCAATAATCAACAATCAACATCTTCATAATAGCATGAAAGCCTGAAGAGAAAAACCCCGGTACCGGCGGAACCAATAACAAAGTAACATGCCACAAAGGGCGGGAACCATGCCACAAAGTCATGCTCCAAAACGTGTAGCTAGAATACTCACAAAAGGAGCTAGCTCAACCCATCCAAGGCCAATCTGGATGAGGAAGAAGGACCAATGGGCGATGCTATACATATATGTTGGAAATTTGGGGCTTTATTGTTTCGATTTGTCTACGTGCAAGTTGGAGTGCTTACTGTACTTTACTGTGATGGCAGCCAATTGATTTGAAACTTGATGAGGAGACGCTAATGAAAATCGTCCCATTCTGGAGAACATCACTTAGTGACCCCAGTACTCCTAGTCAACAGTATTAATTCGATCATTTTGAAATCCATCCGTTCAAGGTTCGTACTTTAAACTAACATGCCGCCTATATATGCCATTTTGCTGAAATGTAATTGTTCGTTTACATGTTTTTTGAAGATCATAGCAAGCTTTCTTCCGGGGGACACATATTCCAGCTATAGCTCAACCCAGGAGACTCTGAGGTCTTTACTGCATAGTGTCATTCAAAACTTCTTGGACTTTACACTGCTCCAATATTATATGATAGAGTAACTTCTTCATTATTAAGTTGTGACAAAACTGATTATATATTTGGTTTTCTGCTTTGGGGTTGTGGCTGGTGTTCGTGGTTTATGTCTTGGGGCTCATTGCATCTGCCATGATCTTTGTTATGTTTTCTTAGGTTCCGCAAATAAATAATAAGACAGTAGAGCTGAGTCATGTCCGGCTCTATATCCTCCGGTACCCTCGGTATACACCTTGTTTCTCAATTCTTGGACTTTGGCATCTAAAATCCGAACCGGTCGTTCCTCGTAGGTCATGTCCGGCTCTATATCCTCCGGTACCCTCGGTAACACGTGAGATGGGTCATGAACATACTTCCGAAGCATAGAAACGTGAAAAACATCATGTAACCGGTCTAAAGATGGCGGTAACACAAGACGATACGCTAGAAGTCCAACCTTTCCCAAAATCTCAAACGGGCCAATAAACCTCGGGGCCAATTTACCTTTCTTCCCGAACCTTCGAATACCCACCTTCGGAGACACTTTCAAGAACACAAAATCACCGGTCTGAAAACTAAGATCTCGCCTTCGGTTATCTGCATAGCTCTTATGTCGACTCTGGGCTGTTTTCAATCGATCCCGGATAACTCTAACTTTCTCAACTGAATCCTAAAGCAAATCAATACCCACGATCTTCGCTTCACCGACTTCATCCCAACAGATAGGCGATCTACACTTTCTTCCATACAAGGCCTCATACGGTGCCATCTCGATACTAGCCTGATAACTGTTGTTGTAAGAGAATTCCACTAACGGTAGGTGCGAATCCCAAGAATCAGAGAAGTCTATCGCACAAGCTCGCAACATATCCTCAAGAATATGAATAGTCCTCTCGGATTGACCGTCGGTCTGAGGATGAAAAGTTGTGCTGAATCGTAAATCTGTACCCAAAGCTTCCTGAAACGCCTTCCAGAATCTAGAAGTAAACCTCGGGTCTCGATCTGACACGATGCTAACCGGAACCCCATGCAATCTAACGATCTCATCGATATAAAAGTCGCAAGCTTCTCCATCGAATATCTAATGTCAATAGGCAAGAAATGGGCACTCTTGGTCAATCTATCCACTATTAGCCAAACACTGTCATACTTCCTACGGGTACGAGGTAGTCCTGTAACGAAATCCATAGTCACATGTTTCCCATTTCCACTCCGGAATCTCTAACGGCTGAAGTAGTCCCGCGGGTCTCTGATGTTCGGCTTTGACCTGCTGACAAGTTAAACATTTCGAAACATACTCGGCTATTTCCCTCTTCATGTTATTCCACCAAAAGTGTTGCTTCAAATTCTGATACATCTTCGTACTACCCGGATGAATAGTAAACCTCGATTTGTGACCTTCATCTAAAACTTGCCTCTTTATTCCACCAACATCGAGTACGCACAAACGACCACGAAAGTCAAAACTCCACTCGAACTCAACAAAATTCCTCGAAGTTCTTTTCCTTCAATTTACCCATTATCTTCACCAACTCGGGATCTTCTTCTGAGCTTCCTTTATCCTCTGAATTAGGGTCGGAGATACCCTAATATTCGCAAAAATCGCCCCATGTCTCGATTCACGAGGAGACCAATCTCGCACATCCTCAAGCATTTTCCACTCACGGACCATTATCGAAGCCACATAAGACTTCTACTAATCACATCGGCGACCACATTCGCCTTCCCCGGATGATAGGAAATCGTACAATCATAGTCCTTTTAAAAGTTCCATCCATCGACGCTGTCGATTATTAAGTTCCTTCTGCGAGAAAAGATACTTTAAACTCTTGTGATCCGTGAAAATCTCGAACTTCGCTCCATAAAGGTAGTGCTTCCATTTGTGCAACGCAAAGACTATCGCCGCAAACTTCATATCATGAGTTGGATAATTCTGTTCACTAGGGGTCAACTTCCTCGAAGCATAGGCAATCACCTTCCTGTTCTGCATCAAAACACAACCCAAACCCTCTTTCGAAGCATCACTATAAATTACTAAATCATCATTCCCATTGGGCAAGGTCAAGATCGGTGCGGTAGTCAACCTCTTCTTTAATTCCTCGAAACTCTTGTCGCATTTCTCGGTCCACTCAAACGGGACATTCTTCCGGGTCAACTGAGTCATTGGAGTAGCAATCCTCGAAAACCCCTCAATAAATCTTCTGTAATAACCGGCTAAACCCAGAAAACTTCTGATCTCGGTCACTGACCCCGGGTCTTTTCCAATCTACTATAGCTTCAATCTTTGAAGGATCCACAGAAATCCCATCTTTAGAAATAACATGACCCAGAAATGAAACCTTCTCGAGCCAAAATTCACATTTACTAAACATCGCAAACAATTTCTCCCTCGCAAGAACGGATAAAACTGTTCTCAAATGTTGCTCGTGCTCCTCTCGAGATTTAGAGTAGACAAGAATGTCGTCGATGAAAACCACCACAAACGAATTAAGATAAGGATGGAAAACCCGGTTCATCAAATCCATAAACACGGCCGGCGCGTTAGTCAACCCAAACGGCATAACCAAGAATTCATAATGACCATACCGAGTGCGAAAGGCAGTCTTCGGAATATCCTCCGATCGAATCTTCAACTGATGGTACCCACTCCTTAAATCAAGCTTAGAGAACACAACTGAGCCTTGAAGCTGATCAAACAAATCATCGATGTGAGGTAGAGGATACTTGTTCTTCACTGTAACCTGATTCAACTTTCGGTAGTCGATACACAATCTCAAAGAACCATCTTTCTTCCGCACAAACAAAACCGTGCTCCCCACGGGGAACACTAGGGCGGATAAACCCTCGATCAAGCAACTCTTGCAATTGAACCTTTAGTTCCTTCAACTCTGCGGGAGCCAACCTATACGGTGGCCTTTGAAATCGGAGCTGTACCCGGCAAAAGATCTATACAAAATTCTATCTCACGATCTGGAGGCATATTATATTCAGAAGAGAAAATATCGGAAATTATCTAACTACCCGAAACACTCTCCAAACTAGGGGATTCTTTCCTAGTATCAAGCACACTAGCCAAGTACCCCTCACAACCACGCTGCAATAATTTTCTCGCTTTCACATAAGAAATGATACGAAAATTTCTACCAAAAGGCATAGCCTCAAAAGTAAACTTAGGCACATCAGGGATGGAAAAATTAACGACTTTCTACGACATCGACAGAAGCATGAAACTTGCTCAACCAATCCATACCCAAAATTGTTGGTAGTGGTGCCCTAGGCACGTTTAATAAACGTTGTAATTGTTATCATTTATTCATATCAATAAAAGAGATGTTTTGATTATTATTGTGTTCATGTTTACTTATAATAATCCCCGTCCCTAGTACTTGTTAAGCACTAGTATAAAGGCTAAATGATCATGGGATGATCATGTTAGATTTATGGGTACTTGTTTGGAACAAGGTACTGGACATGACCCGCTGTATGAGATTTATGTCATGGTCTATGTCGTACATATATCTCATATTAGTTATGTCATTTGAATCCTTAGACATGAAGTTATTATAGTCTTCCACTTGATGAACATTGTGTTTGACATATTTCAAACGCTACCTTAACACGGTAGTATAAAAGGGTATGATTGGCACAATCGGATTCTCGTTGGGAAGAATAATAAGCTAAATGGATTTGTCCCTCCACGGAGAGATGTCAAGCTTGGGCCCCTCGAAGGAATGATGTTGATGAAATGTTCGGCCGGACTCAAATGGATTGATTGGATCAATAGCATTTGAATTATCAACATATTCGGAATCGAGAAAGTATTGAACAAAACAAGTTGACTGTTTGACCATGACTTGTGTTCAATGACATCGTGGACAAAAGGATTGTGACATATTCTAAAGGAATGCGAACTTGTATCTAGTTATACTATTTGGGTAGGTATGACGGTTTGCTAGAACCTAATCATATCTTATGGAATCATGTTTGAGCCCATTGCCAACTTAGTATAATCCTAGAGGGTCACACACAATAGAACGAATCTTAAATAAAAGGACTATATTGGAATTTAGGGTCGAAGGACCTCCAAGGAATTTCTGGAAAAGTTCTGGGCCTCCTGGTCAACCAAGCGGGCGCTTGGGTTGAACCAGGCGGGCGCCTGTTCAAGCCGGAAAGGGACTGGAGTTTCTGCCCAAACAGCGGGCGCCTGGGTGGTACCAGGCGGGCGCCTGGTGCTGCCGATTGGAAATTTCCTGATTTGATTAGGAATGGTTTTTGGCACAAGATTCCTATTTGGAATAGGTCTTAATTGTGTATAAAAACCCCAATTCGGCCCAGACCATATGAATAAGTGCTTTTGTGAGTCTCAAAGAGTTTGAGAGAGATTTTTTTTGTTCTAAGATATCATTGATTGAGGAACAAAATAATTCACAAAATAAGTTCCATATATTTCTTTATTGTATTGTGAAAGTGTGTTTCATAATATTGGTCTAGCAACCAAGATCAAAGAAGCTCCTTTGATATTCGTTCGAAGTGTGGATACCGCTAGAGGGTGAAAATCATCATCTTCAAAGTTCGTGTTCAAGCTTTGTGATCGTGATCAAGTCTTCAAGTTTCTCCACCAAAGATCAAGAGAAAAATTCATAGCCATCAAGGTTAGTTATTCCTCTATTCATCTTGTTGTATTTGATTTAATCATATGAACGGATCCATGGCTTTGGGTTCTTAAAATTTTAATTGCTATATTCCGCTGCGCATGTTACTTGGAAACCCAACAAAAATAACATCAAAGTCCTGAATAGTAGGACTACCAGTCCGCACATAAGACACGACCACATATAACCACATCACAAGCACGAAAGACTCTATCAGTCACCAAACACTCTCCCATAGGAGTAGACACCTCTAACACATAAGGCAATGACTCAGATGCAACATTTAGCATAGAAGCAAATTGCACAGAAATGTAAGAATGAGATGATCCTGGATCTACTAACGCTTGTGCGCTCACACTAGATATAGAAATAATACCTCCAATAACTGTGGGATCCTCTGTGGCTTGTTGTTGATTCATTGCAAACACTTTCCCTTGGACCTTGGGCTTTCCCGTAGCGTCCCTTTTCTGACCCTGTGGAGCACCAGCTCCTACCCCAGTCGGTTGACCTCTGAATCTCGGGCAATCCTTCGCAAAATGCCCCAACTGCCCACAATTCATACACTTCCCTTGTTTCTTCTAACACTGGTCCTCCGAGTGTCCTCACCTTTGGCAATATAAACAAAGTCTCCTATTTTGGTTCCCTTGGTTCCCGGAAGTAGTACCCGGGTTCCTTGGGGTCGGTTGTCCTCGGAACTGAGATTGTCCCCCAAAATTACCTCGGTTATCTGAACGGGATTGTGGCTTGCCTTGCCCTCCTTGTTTGCTCGGGTTAGTCACCTCTACCTTCTTCTTATGCTCCTCTATATCTTGCTCAATCATATAGGCTCGGTCTACCGCATCCTGGAATGTCACAATCCTTTGGGCTATAAGTTGAGTCCGAATAGAAGTCTTCAAACCCGAATAAATCTCATAGCTTTCTGCTCTTCGATCCTCACAAGATAGTCACAATACCGGGCTAATTCTGTGAACTTAGCCAAGTATTGAGTATAGACAACAACCCTTGCTCCATGTTGAGTAGCTCGATCTCCTTTCGGTTCTGGTCCACTACCTAAATGAAATGCTCCTTGAACTTCCGTACAAACAATTCCCAGCATACACTGTGTGAGTTTCATCCCAACTAGCTTTCACCCCCTTTCCACCAATGCTCGACGGCACCCACAAGTTTATAAGCCGCGAACCGGACCCTATCCTCGTCCGTGCATCCAAACACATCATAGATTTTCTCCATAGACTCATTCATAGCTCGACCTTCTTCACATCGGGCTCACCCTCGAACTCTCTTGGTTTTAATTTTAGAAACTGTTCCAACCCATAACGTGGAGGTGGCACATGCTCCTCTCTTGGCCCTTGGTCATGAATAGCCTTCATGGCCGCCTCAACATGCCTTGGAACATGGCACGGTTTCTCTTCCCGAAGATCATTCTGATTCTGAGCCCCACTAGAACCTTCACCTGTTCTTCTTCTAGCCATTGGAAACAATTACCTGCATAAAACATCAACCATTACTCACTCCGATCACAACTACCCTCCTAGGTCATACTAGTCCACCTAGACATATACTTAGAGCTAAACCATAGCTCTGATACCAACTGTCGCGACCCCGAACCCCACGGGCCCGAGATCGCGAGCTGGACGTCGACTTAAACAATAAACTCCAAAATAATGAAGATAAAAATTTCCTTTCATAACAAAAGATGGTAACCCAAGGTTTTGGAAAACAATTTAACAACGACAATGTACTAGTGTAAGCCCCATAAGCTCACACTACAAAATAATAAAATATACAAATCTTAGTGACGTCAAAGTGTGGTACAACTATCCCCAAAAGAGTTACACATTTATATAATGTAAACCCACCAATATACACTTGCCCCAAAAGCTCAACCCTCGTGACGTCCTCGTGATCAGCGAGTCTAATTCCTTGGTCCTGAGGGGGGGGGTTAAGGAAAAACAAAGATAAAAGAAAGGGGGTGAGATAAATCTCAATAAGTTACTAATGCAACTACATGACATGCTATGATGCAATAATCAATAATAAATCACATAGCACATAGCAATTATCATTTAACAGATAGCAGTGGAAATAAACAATTAACAAATGATATTAGCCAAGGTTTCCCAACTGATATAACCAAATAAAGGTCGCTGCGCAGCTTCAATAATCAACAATCAACATCTTCATAATAGCATGAAAGCCTGAAGAGAAAACCCCGGTACCGGAACCAATAACAAAGTAACATGCCACAAAGGGCGGGAGCCATGCCATAAAGTCATGCTCTAAAACGTGTAGCTAGAATACTCACAAAAGGAGCTAGCTCAACCCATCCAAGGCCAATCTGGATGAGGAAGAAGGACCAATGGGCGATGCTATACTGGACTTGGCTTGTGCCATTATAGCATTATCCATTGCCTAACTCGATACACAAATAACCAGCTGGACTTTCAAATAAGAGCTAAGTAATAAACTCTAGCTTAGATAAACAACCACTGATTCCATAGTAGGGAACCTTTCCAAATAAATTACCACAAAGGTAAACCAATCCAAACAACACATCAAGGATGGACCACATTCCCAAAATGATACTTAACCTAATTCCATAACGTATTTATTCACAAAAGAATCAACTCCAATTAATAAAGTGTTTCACGATGTTAACTTAAGTTAATTTGAGTAGATAAATTAGAACTAGGGGAACAATCTAGTTTAAACAAGCAAAAGGGAAGAAATTCCTGAAACAGGGGCGGGCGGGCGCCTGGCATGGGGTGAGCGCGCGCTTAAATGACCAGAAGGTCAGGCCGTTGGAAAAAGGGGTGTAGGCGGGCGCCTGGTCTGACCCGGGCGGGCGCCTGGCATGGATTCAGGCCGGGAAAATAGAGCTGGGTTCATCATTTTTCATACCCATTTCACACATTCTCAAAATCAATACTTCCAACATGATCCCCAAAGTACCCAAACAACAACTAACCAAAAAGGGGACCTTAATAACACTATCCATCAATCAAAACTAAGATCAAATCTCAACATTCAACAAAATCACCATTTTTAATCAAAACCCAAAATAAATTCCCAATAAATTCCAAACTCAACCAAACTTCAAATATAACACATCAAGCATTATATAAACATGATATGAACATTTTAGCATAAAAATGGGGGAAAAGCAACTTACTTGAGATTTCCCAAAGATGATGGATTTCAAATATTTTTGGCTTCCTACGATCCTATCGACGATCTAAACAAGTTTCACGATTTAAGAAATGAGAAATAACAAGAGAAAGATGATGGAAATGTAGAGAGAAGTGAGAGAGAAAAACTTACCCACAAACATGGAGAGAGAGAGAAATGAGCTGGGAAAGAAGAGAGGAAGAATGAGGGAGAAGAGGAGGAGTAGGGAGGGAGTAGTTAAAAATGATTTGAAAACTTACACTTAGGCCCCCTCCTCACTTAGCTAGCACAAATAAAACCCCTATCAACCTTCTACTCAATTAACACAATATCAACCAAATAATGCTAGACACAAATACTTACACTAACCCAAATAACTCGAATAAAATGCTAGGCATAATTATTATGAAACATAAGATGCACACATAATATTTAAATAAATAATAATTTAAATAAATAAATAAGCAAATAAATAAATAATAATTATTTATTACTAATAAAATAGAGCCTAGATTTCGGGTCGTGACAATTTCTCTACAACAACTCCATCTCCAAGTTAAAGTTTGAAGTTCTTCTTTTTCTAAAGGTACTTTATTCTTCTTCTTCTATTTTATTTGTCTCAAGTAATGTATGCAATCCCGATAAAATGGGACATGACTAAATGACCACTTTACTACATTAAAGTTGGTTAAGGTTATCTCCCTACATTTCAATCTTTACTTCAATTTACTATTCTTCTTTTAATGTAATCTTTAGCATGAATTAATATAATAAATCAATTCTCTTTTATTTCCCTTCGCAACTCCCCTTTTCTTTACTATATAATTGTTAGCACTATTTATTAAAATAAGGAAATTTAGCATTAGAAAACCAATAGTAGCAAGACCCGCATAAGCGGGGCAGAGTGGATGTTTAAGTACTTTCCACTCTGTTACCTAACCCCCGAACCTCTTAACAAGAATCTCTATTTTCGTATCAAAGCATGGTTTTTCTTATGTTCCTCTAAAACATAGGTGGCGACTCTACAATTAAAACACAAATAGACATCTTAGGATAATTCACCGCTCTAGCCAAGTAGTGGGCTTTCCCGGGGTATCTACAATGGGCATTAAGGTAACTCCACTTTTCCCTCGCTTTGTATTTGATTCAAATCATTTGGGAACATTAAATTTTCGCATTTAATTTTTATTCCTTAAATTATTTATGAGCCGTCATTGGCTATTTTGATTTGACACCTAGTCACCTTGCATTTAATGAAAAGTAGACAACCTAGGTCATGTCAGAACTTTTTTGCAGAGTTCACCCTCCACCTTCCCATCACCTGACCTCTGCAACCCCCTTCACCAAACCGTTCCACCTTCCTCCTCTCCACCACTCTTTTTGTTCCATACCTTTTCAGAAAATCAAAACCTCCTCCTTCTAGCCTCTCTCTAAAAACCGCCTTCTCTCTCATTTTCTCTCTATATAATGTCTAAACATCAAACCAAGAAATCATCAAAATCTGTTGCATCGGGTGACGAACATCCGAGTTCTATTCCATCTCAATCTACTTCCCCAGTCATGATTATGGTATGAAATCTTCAACTTGTTATACTTCATTTTTGTTCTTGGTGGGTTTTTGAAAAACCCTTCATATTCTCTGTGATTCTTGGTATTTCAATGCTTTAATCATGTTAGAATAGTGATATGTATAAGTATTGTTGGTTCTAGATCATCTATTTCATATTTTCGTTGGGTTTAATATATGTTTCGCATTGTTTTTACCCAACTGGGTTTATGAGTTTTCGGTTTCTCGTAATTTCCCCTTTCAATTTATGGGTACTATGTTGTTTGTTTCATGAAATTGATGTGATTTTGTTGCTTAATCTGCATTTCCGATTCTGTTCATGTGATTTTTATTCATTTTTGGTCACTTTCTGGAAATCTGGGTATTCTCGCTATGATGTTCTTCATCGTGTTCTTCGTGTTCTTGGCAAATTTACCTTTTTGATCCATTTTGATTTACCCCTCTTTGACATTACTTGTTTATGCACTATTCACCATTTGATCTATTTTTTAGTGCAACATTTTGTGTTTTCTGTAATCTTCCTCTTAAGTTTCTCTACCGCACCCTCAAAATCTCCAAATCTATCCCCTGAACTTCAACCAAAGCCCAAAGCGTCAAAATCTCTCTATACCGCACCATCAAAATCATCTTCCCTTCGAAAATCCAAACCATCCAAGACTGCCCCTTTAATATCTCAAAAACCAAATCCCCCATCTCTTCCAAATCTCCACCTAGTCAGGGGGAGAAACCTGTTGAGAAGCCTATTAAGAAGAGATCCCATACTCCAAGCCCTGTCAATATCTCAAAGAAAGCTTAAGGTGGCTAAGCAACCATCTCCTGAGATCCATTCTCCAGATTTTGCCTCAGATAAGGATATTGCGGTCGTTCCTCCTAAGGTCTTGAAAAACTTTGTGTTGGATGCCCAACCTGATGACATAGAAGAGGTGTCTGGCTCTGAGGATAGTGGTGAAGATCCTACCGTGAAGGAGGATAGTGACAAGTCTGAAAGTGAGCAAACTGATGAAGATGATTCTGAAGGAGATGAGGCTGAACAAATTTTTGAGAAACCCATTGAGAAAGGGTTGATTGATGAGAGCTCTGAAGAGGAAGAGCATGCGAGCTCTACCATGAGTGATAAGCCGGCTAGTGACAAGGCAATGAGTATTGAAGCGACTGATGAGGATGAACAAGTTCATGAAAAACTTGATGCTTTTGTTGAGAATGTTGAGGATGAATCCATACCTGACAAGGCTGACACTTTTGTCACAGTTGAAAATGTTGAAGAATTCCCTCCTACTCGAATTTCTAAAGAACCTATCACATCATCTGTCGCAGATCCTGATGCTACCGCACCAAGCACTTCGACCGCCCTACCTACTACTGCATCATAATCAACTGCTGAGCTCTTTGCCGCAGTGAAGCTTTTAACTCAGATGCAAGCAGACACCCAATCTCAGGTATCTTCTTTGATGTCAAGCATGGTAACTCTTCGTGATGAGGTTGTTGAAATGAAGTCTGATCAAGCCTTGTTGAGATGTGATGTTACCGCACTTCCCTCTAAGTTGGTTTCGACCATTAAGGGGGAGAGTGAGTTCATAATAAAGGCAATCAGAGATACTCTTACTGGTAATAAAAGTTCTAGTGCTGCTGCCACACCATCTGCCGTACCATCAAGCTCTGCCACAATGGATGCTTCTCTCAGTCTTGCTACATTAACAGAAGCTCTCAGAAAGTAAACTGATTTTATCAGTAATAATGTTGTTAGAGGAGTTGAAGGAGCAAGTAAAGAACTCTCAAAGTCGATGAATGACGACAAGCTTGAGGTAAAGGAAGAGATTTGCAAAGTAAAGACTTACATCAAAGAGGAAATTCTCACTCACTCAAATGCCGCACTTATGGCCATCACAGATAAGTTTGTGCCTAAGATTAACGCCATGAATGCTGCCATGCATGTCCAGACCAATCGTATAGAAGCCCAGAACATTAGAATTGAAGGTCAATCTACTAAGATTGATCTTCTCTCAAACAGGATCAACACGGTAATGAACCGATTGAACCGAGGTGGACAAGCTGGATACAGCAACTTACTGTCTCATAGTGATGAGGAAGAAGAAGAAGAAGAAGATGGTGTTTCTGTTCTAGTAATGATCCCAGGATTGGATCTTCCTACCTATCGCTTCCCTCTCCCTTTTGCCTTTACCGCAAGTGTTTTGGATGATGAGATTATTGATGTTGACCGCATATGATTACCTTCTTATTTGATATGACCGCATGTGGTCATTTGAAACAATGTATTGTCTAAAACAATCTTTATTTTCTGTCTATTTTATTTGGGGTTGTAACAAATAATTAATTCTCTTTTGTCCTTCGTACTCCTATGCTTGAATGTTTATCAATTTTAGAGTATGGTTGATTATTGATTTTGATGCATTTCTATCCTTCTTTTAATATTTATCTTGAAATGCTTGAAATGTTATTTTTATCTTCTAGGATTAGTAATTGTTTTTCTTTTTAGGATGATAGAAATCTATGACATTGGCTTAGAGTGTGCATTGACTTGGGACATGATATTAATAAAATGTTTATTCTTGAAAACATATTTTTACCAAATACAATGAATTAGCCTTTGTTATAATAGGTAATGGTCTCAATCAAATAGGGGGAAATTTTTGGGTATGCTTATTATAAACCACTCCTATTACCTTAATTTGATTGATCCCATAACCTAATTTTACTCTTTTTGGACTTTAGGCTATATTGTAAGAAGTACTTGTACTTCATTTAGAATAGTCAACTTTTTAGTTTGATAGGCTTAGCAGATTAGGACCCTCAATTTTTTTTATGTCTGGAGACATGCGGTCAAAGCATTGTCTAACGCATGAAGCTTCCCTCATGACCAAGGTTACCTCATTCCATCCAATTTTCTGCATGGTTGAAGCTTGCTGCATGAATCCTCTGCCGCATGTAACCTTAGTTGAAGAAAATCAAGTTTGGTTCAAACTTAACCATGGTCACACTATTTTCCAAAACTTTGGTTAGTTTAGAACGTTGCAAATTCAAATTTCAAATTTGAATACAACTGTCATCATTGTACAGTTGGACCACCATGACTCTGCAACTAAAGGACAACTCAGACTGAGCTCCAATTAGAATTCAACAGCTCATTGTCCTTCAACTTGGACCCCAATTATTTCAAACGGCTAGTTTCTCATTCAAGTCTATAAATAGTCTTGAGTTCTTCATTGAACATAAGCTGATATTCAAAAAGAGAAATTGCTGTTGAAATTCTTTGTGATTGAAGATCCTACTCAAAATTTCCAGAATCCTTCGAATCTTCAAGCACATATCCTTCAAGTCTTCAACAAATCTCCAGCAACCTTCAAGATCATATCTCAAACCTAAACACAAGATTCATTAGGCTCTAAAATCATATAGATTCCAAAAAGATTTTGTTTCTTACACACACTCACCCCGATTGATCAATCACATAGATTGATTCATTAGAGATACACTAGTCTAACTCTAGGATTGTTCTTCATAGAAATAGGTGTTGATTCAATACTTCATCTCTGTAATCTGTACACTAGCGAATGAATATATACCTCATTCAAAATCCAAGATTGACCATCTTGGTAAAGGACGTAGATATTTTAACATATCAAACATTTCCAAATCATTGTGTCATTTACTTACTGCTCTTTACATTTATGCAAATTTACTTTAAGTCTTATTCATCTTGTTCTTACTGTTCTTCATTTGTTCATATTAATCTTGTTTGTTGTTTAGTGTTTTGATCTTTCATATTTGTGAATATTTTTGAATTGTGTTTGTTTGTTCAACTTATTGCCTAAGCTAAAATCTGACTAACTTATCATTTGCCAAAAATCTCTAAGACACAAACTTTCAATCTCTCAACCTACCGCACTCTAACCTACCGCACTTATATCTACTGCGTACCTCCCTACTGCATTTATAACCTACCGCATTTAACTTATCAAAAAAAAACTCTTAACTTGTTTCATTGAATTTTGAAAAAGAGTTGAAATTTTAAATAGGCTATTCACCCCCCCCCTCTAGCCTCTTTTCATACCCTTGTTGTGTCTCTCGGACCAACAGATGTTCTTGGTGGAGTTAATTGTGAAACAATTTCACAATGCTAACGATGATTGTCAATTTCACATGCATATATCATATGATTCAAAATCGTATGACTTTAAAACTCCGTCCCATTGAATTTTAGATATGCGTTTCTCATTTATTTGATCAAAACAATAATGCCTTAATAATTTAATTATTTATATTATAC
The DNA here is from genome assembly GCA_026119855.1 of Campanula takesimana. Classification (NCBI taxonomy): domain Eukaryota; kingdom Viridiplantae; phylum Streptophyta; class Magnoliopsida; order Asterales; family Campanulaceae; genus Campanula; species Campanula takesimana. Next base: position 39,498 of record JAOWBW010002038.1, on the reverse strand, counting down.
CTTATTTATTATTTTGTTCTTCAAGATTTAGGATATAAAATTTATTTATATGATTTAACAGTACGATAAAGAAAATCAAAATAAATAAAGCACTTTTCTTATTCTCAATAAAAAATAAATATCCTTCATTATCTTATAACAAAGTAATATTTTTTACTAAATGAGTAAAGTCACTTCATAACTGTTCTACGAACAATGTTACAACTCTTGCATCATTACCATTCGTAGATTAACTTTACCCTTCATAAATAGTCTTTCTATTTATTAATTGTTGCACATTTATACAAATATGGGATCCATATCCGGTATCCAATACCCAATAATTAAAAGTAGAAAGAGTGATTTTATAACATAAATATCCGAAGTGGTAGTCTGTTGGGTATGCATATTATAAACCACTCCTATTACCTAGATTTGATTGATCCCGTAACCTTATTTTACTTTTTATGGACTTTAGGGTTTATTGTAAGAAGTTTTATAACTTCATTAGGTAAGCCCATTTGTAGTTTACTTAGGCTTTGAAGAGGTGCCCCTCAAATTTTGAAGAGCTGCCCCTCAAATTTTGAAGAGCTGCTGCTGCTGGAAAAGCTAAGTCTGCCTACCTCATTAGAGCTGCTGCTGAACAAGCTACCACACATGTAGCTACCGTATTAGTAGTGACCGCAATATCAAGCTACCTGTAAGATACCCGTGTGTAAACATCGGATTGTTTCCTCGGGATTGAACACGGAACTTTATTTTTCAAAGAAAACGGAGTCGCCACGTTAAATTAATTTTAAACCCAATTTTACGAAAATGGTTAGAGAAAATGAGTTCAGAGGTCAAGTTACGTCTTGGGAAGAACGTTTCATGGATCACCCAATCCGCCTCGGAAAACTGAGTCTCCCTAAGTTTGTTGACCAAAATGTGCAAGTGTGTGTTTGTATTTTAAAAATGGGAGAAACTACCTTTTAACAGAAAAGAGTTGGAAAATTAACAGAAAATGGTTTATTTGTAAAGTTCTTGAAAAAATTAGGTTTAAACAGAGTCCAGTTTCAGGCAGAAACAGAGCATTCTGCTGAAACTGGACAGAAATATGACTTTTCAGTTTATTGTGTTGTACATGAACATGCATAACAACATCCCTATGCTCTTGACCATTAGATTAGCCACCAAAACTAAAGATTTTGGGTATAATCAGGGAAATCATTGGAGAAAGAAATGCAAAGGTGATGAACATGGCTTTGAGCCAAGACAACCATTTGGATGGTTGAAGATTGAGACTTTAACCTCCAAATGGATGATTCATCCAAGATAAACCTTTGGGACATAAATCAACCCTTTTGATGAATAAAGATTGAGTCTTTACCATCTAAAGGGGACATTAGTAGGGCTAAATCAATGTTTGGATGATAAAGGTTGAGACTTTATCATCCAAACATGATTATCATGGCCAAGCAAAAACAAGTGTAAGATAAACAAACAAGATAAATTTACATGGCTTTCTCCATATGTGCAATGGATCACCAAGCCAAAAGTAAAGACATAAATGTAAATGACATAAATTTAACAAGTCATGATCATCCTTTGATTTCAACCCTTAATCATGCATAAAACATGAGGGGATCATGGAATCACCTCATGACTTGGTTCCAATTCATAAAGCTACATAAAATGTAAAGACATGGAATAAAATAATCAATAATGCAAGTAAACAATAATGTAATCAAGATAAGTAGAAGAGGTGTGAGATGAATAGGAGATGGGGAGAAGGAGGCCTCACCAATTTTGGGTTCTAGCCTATCTTCCTCTCTTTCACTCAAGTATGGTGATGTTTTTGTTGTGATTCTAACAGAGTTTCTCTATCTAAAATGTTTTATCCCCCTGAAATGATCAGCCAGGGCTTTAATTTATAGGGGCCTGGAGGTCCTAAACCATCCGTACGGACGGTGCCTCTTCGGGGCTAAACCATCCGTACGGCTCTTAGGGGCGAAATCTGGAACATTCTACTTTTTTACTCCATAACAGTCGTAAGGTTTTGGTTTATCCTAGTGAGGTCCTAGTCTATCAAGTTTATCCTTAAATAGTACCAAGAATACCTCTGATTCAGGTTGGGGTACTTACAGAGCCCCTCGGCAACATTGCTTTAGGAAAACGGGGTTGTCGACCTAAAAAGCATCCCAATCTGTCTATAATGGGAGGAACGTATGGCCGATTTGGTTGCATGGCTGGACCTAGGGGTATAGGATTCCTATGTATTCCGTTCGCGGGGAATTAAGCTTAATGTAGTTCGGGCGAAGGAAGTTTTTGGGACATGGGAGCTGTTTAGTGGGAGCTTACCCAGTAGGTGGACATCTTTCATCTTTTCCTAAGATGTTTTTTTGTAGGTGGATATCTTTTATCCTCTCCTAAGACCTTTTGTCAAGGTAGTCTAACCGAAAGGTGGATATCTTTTATCCTCTCCTAAGATGGTTTGGTAGGTGGATATCTTTTATCCTCTCCTAAAATGATTCAGTAGGTGGATATCTTTTATCCTCTCCTAAGATGCTTCGGTCAACACTACTCTACGAGATGGTTGACTAAAAGAAATGGGCTTACGTCATATTTGAACTGCTGAGAAATTTCAACTTGACCTCCTTGGTCAAAGTTGGGAGAATGGGCTTACGTCACTTTTGGACTTCCGGGAAATTTTATCTTGAAAGAATGGGCTTACGTCACATTTGGACTGCCGGGGAATTTTCAACTTGACCTCCTTGGTCAAGGCTTAGATCATGGGGTAACTTTTGAACAACTGTTAAAAGAGGGGTCTAGGTTCAAATTTTGAATCCTGGGGGAAATTTTGGGTTCAAAGCGCCAGGGGCGAAACTGTAAATTTGGGCATAAATTTTGTCGCCAAAACCATCCGTACAGATGGTATGATGTCTCTTTTTTTCCCAAAACGTAGCAGCCGTAAGGCTGCTCTTCCATTTTCAAACAGAGGGCAGGCGAGGGAGAGCACAAAATTGAGAGGGAAGGCTTGTCCAACTTCGAATTTCTTCACCAAATTGCTCAAGGATTGCTCATGGCGGGACGTTTGCGAGTGGGCTACCCTAGAGGAGCGGAGAAAAGTCTCGACATGGCGCGAAATCTTTGGGGCTACACCGTCGATCTTTCAGATGTGGGAGCGGGTTTCTACAAGTCTCCTACCGTGCATTTCTGCCAAGAGGGAGGGGTAAGCAATCCAAAACTATTCCCTATTCAACTTGTTTCAAATTTCTAGAATTTTTCTCATCTAGGGTTCTCATGGGTGCGATTTGGGAATTTTGTGGTTCTTGGTGCAATTTTACAAAATTGACTTGATTTTCATGAAATTGAGGTCACAAGGATTATGGGGATATGTTTATTTTTCTCCTAGCTACGCTTTTGAACTTTAAAGTGAGCTACGCTAGGTTTTGTGCATGAAATGCTTGAGGTCACAAGGATTATGGGGTAAGCAATCCAAAACTATTCCCTATTCAACTTGTTTCAAAATGACTAATTTTTGAAAATGACATTCTAATGACTATTTTTGAAAGGGGATGGACTTGGATTTTCAAAATGACTATTTTTTGAAAATGACTTTCAAATGACTATTTTTGAAAGGGGGATGGACTTGGATTTTCAAAATGACTATTTTTGAAAATGACTTTCAAATGACTTGTTTGCATGCTCTCTTGCTTGGCATTCTCATTTTATGATTTGCATTCATCATACGCGTTTGTATTTTGAACTGAGTTATTCATACCTTTGCTGTGTTTACCTGTAGGGCAAGGATGTCAAATCCCGAGGATCTCCGGACACGTGCTTTTCTTTGTGGCAAGCTATGCCTCATTCAGTTGACGGTATGGGTAGAGCGCACTGGTTTCGTGCCCTTCATTGAGAGTTTGGCACGCTAGCTGAGACTAACAAGAGTATGGGGCTTCTCAACGCCCACTGTGAGTATTGGTGGGACTCGACCCACACATTCCATTTGAGTTGGGAGGAGGTGACGGTGACTCCTGTGGATTTCTCAGCGATCACCGGTCTTTCTTTCGATGGGAACCCGGTTGTATGGAGGGATAGGATTTCCGAGGCAGAGATTAGGGAGCTTATCGGCTTTTCGGCCCGACCAAGGGCTTGGGCGTCTTGGTCCAAAATGTCGAGAGGGCCATCCGTGACAACTATTTAGAGCATCTGGTGTGTGGTTTGACAGCTGAGCAGATAGGGCGCTCTTATGTGTGGTTTTTTCTTAGCAACTCTATTTTTTCTAACGCTAATACAACGTGCATGTTCCCTCTTCTTGGCTCACTGATGACGCCCAAAGATATCAGGGGCATTACTTGGGGTGAAGCGGGCCTCGTCGAGCTATCATGGAGCTCGATAAACATAACCGGAATGCGAGCAAGTCTTTGGCTTGCTTTTAGTTTGCCCTTGAAGTATACTTTTATCCACCTTTACTCTTTTCTACCTTTGCTTTACTCTCCGCTTTTACTCTTTTTACTCTCGTGTACTAAAAGCTTCCTTGTTTTTCCCTTTTTAGGCTTGGTACTACGAGATCTTTGGTCGCTATTTGTGGAAGCCATCTTTGGACCGAGACCTCAACTTTCCGGCCATGATCAGTTGGTCCAGGAGTGCCCGAGAGCCGCGGTGGTCCAAGGGACAAATCTCCGTCAGATATGCCGATGTGAAGGCGATGTTGAGTGGCCCCATGTATGAGAGGCTCAAACTATATTCGTGGTCCAGGTATGAGAGGCCAGAGATCAGATTTGATTTGAGTGAGGCTTGGAGGGTCACGAGCTAGAGGAGGTTATTGGTGGGATTCTGGTGCGAATCCTTCTACTTGGGGGAGAGGGTTCTGTGGCAACACAGTTTGGAGCTTATGCAGAGGACGCCACAAGATCCCCCAGAGAACATGTATAGTTCGGATTACAGGGAGGATCCTTACCTTATGGGGGCGGATGCAGCCGGTCTGATTACCGACGAGCCATATGGGCGGTTTATGGCCATGAGGTTGAGGTCGCCGCAGGTGGTGGCTTCTGGGGTAACTCCTACGATCTGGAGGGATTACTCCTACGTTTCCATAGGTGGCAAGGTTCACAAACTGGACTTGTCTACTCCAGGAGAGGGGTCCCAGTTGAGGATGAGGCGGTATATTTTCTCCTTTCTGTTTTCGCATGCAAATACCCTTCATTCTTGTCTCTCTTACTGAGTTATTTTGTTTCCATGTGTAGATTGTGGGACGTGCCTTGCTATGATAGCCTAGCTTCTTGGGACGGGCCAAGATATGGTTTAGGAGGCTCGCGGGTCGTTCATCCAAGGGCCCCCGAATGGAGTACAACTTTGTGCCGGGTAGGAGATCGGTGAATGGGGAGGAGAGGCCTCGCAGGAGGGCATCGAGTGTGGAGCTGCCTCCCTCCTATGTTTGCAGTCACTCCATGAGTGCTACAAATATAGCATCTTTTCGGGATTCACTTCGAGGCACAGACACCCATGAGGTTTCTCTGGATCCTTTTTCTCACCTAGAATTAGAGCGGCCCGAGCCACCCTATACTGATCGGCCGGGCACTTCTTCCCAGTCTGCTTGGCGTTTCTTTCAGCCATCTTCCGGTGGGGACATAAGCTTGGTGGATTCCCTTTTCCACTTCAATCCCAGTGCCTATCCACCTCGGGGGCCCGACATCTCTTACTCGAGCCTGACTCGGACCCAGATTCTGAGTAGATGTACCTGTATAAACAATTTTATGTGTTTTCTTGTTTAAAAACATTATGTATGAAAACTTTAGTTTTTATTAATGTTTATTTTGTAAATTCATCTGAATGCATAGCTAGATCCTTGTGGGGATATTGTGTTGTGAACTTGTCGAGGAATCCCCAAGAATGTGTTTGGACTGATTATGAACAACTGGGACGTGCTTTTGACAGGTTTATGAACAAGTGAAAGTTATTTTCACTTGTGGCAATCTGCTAGTATAGGCTGCTGATATAAAATTTTATAGGGGAAAAAGCATCCGTACGGATGGTATAGGGAGTTGACTTTTTTGACCAAAATTTTCTGAGGGCTGGGGAATTTTATTGAGAGGTTTTGACTCTGAATGACTTTGACTCGAAATGACTTTACCAAAGACATGACCCTTCTGTTGATGGCTTAAACGTGTCCCTACGGCTTGGTAGCCCCAGTCTTCTTTTGACCGAGAATTGCTCCTTTGTTTCCTGTACACCTCAAACCTTCTTGTGGGTGAACCCCTTTTGTTTTTATGACAAGCTTTGATTCTGCCCAAGCTACCCTTGTGAGTTTTTATCCTAGTGAATATCTTTTCCCACTTTCTTAGGAGTGGTCCAGTTGACCCGAGACACGGACGCGGGAAACTTATGTTTATTGTATGGAAAAAGACATAGGCATTTACGGGAGTGAGTCCCTTTTTGTGAGGAATGAAGCCTATGGTCAGAAATCAGTGTTTGGCTCTTTCCTAGATTGTGGCAAAGAAGACTTATCGAGACAGTTGGGATCTTACCTAAGTTAACATTATCAAGACGATTGCTTGAATGGACTTTATTAGGTCAAGATTATGACGAACAATTAGCCTTAGCATGTATAATCATTGCGAACAATTGAGACTAGGATTCGATCAATGACAAGATCAGAGGGAAAAAGTGTTTAGGGAATTGGTGACTTGGTTATTAGAAGAAACAAGGTTTTTCTCATGTTGTGACCAGACCCGAAGGTTGCCTATGTTCCCCTCAAGTTTTGAGGAGCTCAGGTCGCCATAGTTCGGCTATGGACCGCCTTTGGAAGAGAGGGGATGTCTTCCTTGGAGGTTGTTGTTGACTTTCGATGGAGATGATCTTGCTCCTTTTGGAAGGACTTTTGATGATGATCCCTCATGGTGGGCTCCTCCTCGACAAGCCCTTTGAGGCGAACCTTATGAGGTGAGCCCCTTTTGAGATGGAATCCATGTGAATACGTGAGATGAAAATTGAGAGTCGCCACGTTGTTTTATTTGTTGTTAAAACATTGAGAAAACAATTTATGAGAATAATAGGGTTCGGGGGTCAAATTACAATAAGAGAAGAATATCAAGTTATCACTCCTATTGCCCGACGAATCGGTCTTTCTATCATGACCAATGTGTGTGTGTGTGTTAGTGATTGAGACCGGATCCGAAGATTGCCTCCATTCTTCTTATCATGAGAAGCTCAGGTCAGTCTAGTTCATTAATGAATTAGAATGGGGAGAGATGAAGCGGGATCATGCATATAGAGGGGGAAGATCAGAGTTAGAAGTAGTTCCTAGATCGTATTAGGGTTTGATGAAACCCTAGTATCATTATAGGCTATGGCAAGTGCACATAAATAGTGATTACAATCCTATATCTAACATATTATGAATGTATGAGACAAGAACATCATGAATACATATGAATTAACATATAAACATGAAGATCGCTACCCTAGTTATAGAATTTATTATGAACTTAGACTAAGAACATGAAGAACACATGAAGAACATATGAATATGGATGCATAAACATAATGAAAACATGCATAAAATAGATCAAGCCTAAGAACATAACAAGAACATAATAAGAAAAGTAAGAAGACTCACCTTGATCGGCAAGAACTATGATTGAAGATTCTTGAAGATTCGAAGAGGCTTCGATGGGGCTAGAAAGGCTTAAACTAAGAGTTTTCCCGTCAGTTTTGACTGTGGAACTCGTAGAATGAATTGTCTGTCGAAATGGCTGAGAGGAGGGGGCTATTTATAGGGAAAACTGGATCTGGGCTGGACTTAGAATAAGTGGCCGTGTAGCCACATAAGTGGCCACGTGGCCAGTCTTACCGGATAGCGTCGTTATCTAGATCTCAGTGAAATCTTATCACTTTGTTCTCGGGATCAAGTCATTATCCTGATAGAATTCAACCTAGAACTGATTTCGTCCAACTACAACTCTGGAAAGCTGTTAGATAGGTCCCTATCAGGTTATAATTGCCTAAAAGGTCCTCGGAGGCTCCTAAACGTCTAAGAAGTCCTCTCACTTCAGATCGAGTACTAACAGTAGCCCCTCGGCGATGCTTCTTGCAAGGCATGGAGGGTCGTTGATTAAGAAAAGGAACCGATCTGAAACGTGAGTTCTAAATCGAGAGAGGAGTGAGAAAGAAGGTGACCATATTGGTCGAGTGGCTGAACCTTTGTCAGGCTACCTACGTATCCAAGTGGAATCAAGGTGATCGTAGTTCGATACTTGCGGGGAAAGAAAGAAACGAGACATCTTCTTTTGCGGGGGATAGACAAACATCCGTCAAGCAATAAAGTCACGCGGACCCTACTTAGGAGAAAAGAAAAATAAATGAAACATCGTAGAGCAATAAAGTCGTGACAGATAGACTTTACAGAAACGAATCATCGTAGAACAAATAAAGTCGTTGCAGATGGACTTTACTTGGGGAAAGAGGAGAGGTCATACGCACGGTTCGACAAGAAGTTTATAGAATTGAGAACAAAAGGAGGGATGCATTATAAATTCCTATAGAGCGTACATAATTGCATAATTTCTTGGTAGTCCACGGTACTTTGAGAAGCGTAGTTCCTCAGCATCACAGAATCAGGTAACGCCGATTGTCTAGAGCTCACACGGTGTTACACCTATAACTTTCTCAACATGAAGGGCTTATGAATGATTCGACCTCCACTTTTGAATTTATTTCGTAATTTTTAAGGTCTTCCGGACCAAATTGATTCTATCAATATGAAGGGCTTATGAGATGATTCGCCCTCCAATTATAATCTTTTGGGCTTATGAGATGATTCGACCTCCGATTATAAATTGATTTGGTGATTTTTAAGGTCTTCCGAACCAAATTGATTTTATCAATATGAAGGGCTTATGATATGATTCGACCTCCAATTATAAATCTTTTGGGCTTATGAGATGATTCGACCTCCGATTATAAATTGATTTGGTGATTTTAAAGGTCTTCCGGACCAAATTGATTTTATCAATATGAAGGGCTTATGAGATGATTCGACCTCCAATTATAATCTTTTGGGCTTATGAGATGATTCGACCTCCGATTATAAATTGATTTGGTGATTTTTAAGGTCTTCCGGACCAAATTGATTTTATCAATATGAAGGGCTTATGAGATGATTCGACCTCCGATTATAAATTGATTTGGTGATTTTTAAGGTCTTCCGGACCAAATTGATTTTATCAATATGAAGGGCTTATGAGATGATTCGACCTCCAATTATAATCTTTTGGGCTTATGAGATGATTCGACCTCTGATTATAAATTGATTTGGTGATTTTTAAGGTCTTCCGGACCAAATTGGAAATTTACTAAAGTCTTCCGGACCCTCTTTTGGAAATTTACTTGAATTCCGGACCCAATTGATCAATTTTTTTTTTGGAAATTTACTATAGTCTTCCGGACCCAATTTTTGGAAATTTACTAGAGTCTTCCGGATCCTATTTTAGTTTTTTTTGGAAATTTATGTGGTCTTCTGGACCGAATTGGGATTTGCTTTGGTAAGATACCCTTTTTGTTTAGCCTTTAAGCATTGGACGTTATTGTTGGAGTTTGATTGTGAAATTACCTATAGTCTAGGGTTTGAGCTTCGATTATTTGATGTTAGAGATGTTTTGGATGTGAATTTCCCAATGTGAATTTTGTAGAAATTTAGTTGTAGTTTACCCATAGTTTGGGATTAAATGAACCTTATGTAGATTGCAAAGAGTTTTAATTTGTAGATTACCCAAGGTTTGGGGTTTATTTGTATTTTACTTTGATTGTAAAGATTTTAATTGTGAATTACCCAAGATATGGGTTTAAGTTGATTCTTGTTGATTTGTGAGAGTTGTAATTGTGAATCACCCAAGTTCGGGATTTAAGCATGTTGACGTTAGATGATTTTGAATGTAAATTACTTCGAATGAGAAGGTTTGATTGTTAATTACTTCGAACGAGAAGGTTTTATTGTTAATTACTTCGAGTGAGAAGGTTTGATTGTTAATTACTTCGAACGAGAAGGTTTGATTGTTAATTACTTCGAGCGAGTGAGAAGGTTTGATTGTTAATTACTTCGAGCGAGAAGGTTTGATTGTTAATTACTTCGAGGAGTTAAGTACTTTTTTAGTCCCTAACCTATTCAACTTTTCACCTTTTTGTCCCTGACCTATTTTTTTTAACGATTTCGTCCTTAACGTATGCATTTCAAGGAATATGTAGTCCTTCCGTCAATAGGCCGTCCATTTGTTCGTTAAATGTGTTGATGTGGCAAATGACGTCACCAATTATGCGTAGGTGGAACTTTTAGTGCAAGAATTTGCTAATATGAATCTAAAAGGGTAGAAAGTGTAAATATTATATATGTATAGATCTAAATGCTAAAAAAATTAAAACGAAAAAATAGTAAAATTTTTAAATTATCATTAAATAAGTATTTTTTTTTTTTAAGAAAGACATTATAAGTTTTTTTGTTTTTTTTTATCGATTTTTTTTAACATCAAAAAAATTAAAACGAAAAAAAAGTAAAAAATTTAAATTATCATTAAATAAGTTATTTTTTTTAGAAAGACATTATAATATTTTTTTTGATCGATTTTTTTTAGAAAGACAAGAATAATATTTTATATTTATTTGAAAAGTGTGGTAAATGGTTTTTTTTAAAATCCCACCATCTTCCGGTGCACCTCTCCTAGACGAAATCAAAGGCTAAGAAATCACAGAAAACGAAGCCAATATGAGCAGCCACTCGCCTCTGCCAGTTTGTACCACCGGTGACATTCCGACCAGCTTGGACCAACAAAAGAACATCAGATCTGGGCTCGTGTTGAGAGGATGAAGCCATTGCCATAAAAATCGTTGTCACCAGCCTTCAGGTGTACTGCAAAAAAGAAAACAAAAAAACTTATAATGTCTTTCTTAAAAAAAAAAAAACTTATTTAATGATAATTTAAAATTTTTACTATTTTTCCGTTTTAATTTTTTTAGCATTTAGATCTATACATATATAATATTTACACTTTCTACCCTTTTAGATTCATATTAGCAAATTCTTGCACTAAAAGTTCTACCTAAGCATAATTGGTGACATCATTTGCCACATCAACACATTTAACGGACAAATGGACGGCCTATTGACGGAAGGACTACATAGTCCTTGAAATGCATACGTTAAGGACGAAATCGTTAAAAAAAATAGGTCAGGGACGAAAAGGTGAAAAGTTGAATAGGTTAGGGACTAAAAGAGTACTTAACTCGATTTAACGGACAAATGGATGGCCTATTGACGGAAGGACTACATAGTCCTTGAAATGCATACGTTAAGGACGAAATCGTTAAAAAAAATAGGTCAGGGTCGAAAAGGTGAAAAGTTAAATAGGTTAGGGACTAAAAGAGTACTTAACTCTTACTTCAAGCGAGAAGGTTTGATTGTTAATTACTTCGAGCGAGAAGGTTTGATTGTTAATTACTTCGAGCGAGAAGGTTTGATTGTTAATTACTTCGAGCGAGAAGGTTTGATTGTTAATTACTTCGAGCGAGAAGGTTTGAGTGACTTTTATTTTGACCGTTTTGATTGTAAATTACCCAAAGTATGGGGTTTTAAATGATTTTTCTTTGATTGTAAAGATTTATTTGCATTTTACCCAAGGTTTAGGGTTTTGATTGTTAACCGTAGAGGGTTTTAATTGTAAATTGTTTAACTTAGGGACTTGATTGTAAGTTATTTTGGAGCAAGGGACTTGATTGGAATTTACCTTGCTTGAAGGGTTTGATTGTTGATTACTTCAAATTGGGAATGTTTGATTGTTAATTTACCCAAAGTTACGGGGTTTGGTTGTTACTTACCCAAGGTATGGGGCTTAGTTGATTAATTTTGTACTTAGGGTTTAATAACCTTAAATTGGGATTTTCATGAAACTTGTAGATTTCGACCCAAGTTGATTGATTTATTTGTGGTTTTGTTTAAAAACGCAAATTTTGTGTTAAGTAATTTGTGGTCTGAAAATGTTGTAATCTTTGACCGATCTTTGACTTGGTTGATTTTGTTAGAAGTGCCTTTTGTGTTGTTTGGCTTTTGTTAGAGTGTAATGTACATTAGTGTTTCGTTGAGAAAGCTTATTTTGGATGAAGTTACATTTTTGTCCGTTAATTATTGAAATGTTTCGGACTTGTTCGGAGTTGACTTATCTTGGATTTGTTTTGAGTTGACTTTCCTAGGTAGACTAGGGTTTTTATTGTTTTAGTGGAATATCGCGCAACATACATGTAAAAAAGTATTTGTTGGGAGACTTGGGGATTCTCCTAATGCAACAGTTTGTATTTACACATGTTTATGAAATTAAACTGCTAGGTTAATCACATACCTTTGCTGTGTATACCTGTTTGTGCTTGCAAGTTATATTGCTGCCTTTGAAGTCGAGGGGCTCATGTAGCATTGTGCATAGCTTGTGGGAGAGGACTCCAGAGACTGTATAGAGAAAGGTGAGGGTTACTGGCTTGGGTTTATTCTTCGGGAGCTTGACTGGTCAAGGAGAGTTGACCAAGAGCACTGATCTGTTTATAGCACTGCGGGAGCATTTCTGGGATACCACCCATTCATTCCACTTTGGTTGGGAAGAGGTTATGGTGACTTTCTTGGACTTCACGACTCTGACCGGGTTGTGGTTCACAGGTAGCCCTAGTGTGGAGTGACGATACCTTTCTTGCTAGGTATGACTAGGACAGGCTTCAGAGCTCAATCGGGTTTGACTGCATCGACATCAGGAGTGGTGTGCTTGGGGGCAGTATGAGGGGATGTTGGTGGATTTCGAGTTCGGAGGCGGTGATGTAGAGGTGACTGCCCAAGAATTTACTTGGTATGGGTTGTCGCAGACTATTATTGTCGATACTACGGTGATGATTCCTTTGTTGGGATGCCTGGCGGAACTCAATGCAGTGGTCTTGACTGCTCAGGGAGCGACGAGCTTGGCGGGGTTATACCATTCCCTAGGTCGGAGCTGCTGGTTGCAGAAGTGCTTGAGGCGACGGGCCAGTAGAGGTTGTTGATTGGATATGGAGGAGATGTCCTTTACTTGAGTGAGAGAGTCTGTCCCTAGGATGGAGTAGGTAGTGTCTACTTGGTTCCGGTGGATTCCCCGTGGTTCATGACTGATCTAGTGTCTCTGCATGACAGGGTTAGGTTGACCGAGGGCCTTAATGCTAGACAGTCCGTTGTAGAGGGAGCCTCCTATTATGACTTTGTTGGGACGTGCCTTTGGGGCTCACGGCTGTGATAGAGGAGAAACTGCAGAGATGGGGCAGAGGCAGGTTAAGTCGGTGGTACCGGGCCCAGGAGGTCCTTCCTTTGGCAGGGTTTTTGGAGTCCCTTTGTATGATAATGTAGATGGTGATGATGACCCTCAGTGGGTGCAGCGTGAGGTGAGTGAGATAGTTCTGGAGCTTCAGATCCTGGCGGGTTACGTCAGTGTATGTACCTTACCCTTTTTTTAATCCCACTTCTGTCTTTAGTAATCCTCTAGTTCGGACTATGTTGACACACTTGTGCTGCCTTTGTCTAGGTGATTCCTCGGACATACGAGACTATGACATGACGTGAGGCCGGCCTATGGTCGGTGATTCAGAGTTTACACAAGAAGTTGGCGAATATTCTTCGCAAGGTGCCAGAATGTGGTGGTCCTCCTCCTTTCAGTGATGATGATGGTGCTCCGGGCGGAAATCCTCGGAAGAGGTCTCGAGGCGATGCTAGTGGATCGGCTTCTTAGTTTCTACATTTTGTTAGCGTAGAGCACAGACAGTAGCGTAGTACATATTGATGGATGACTGTATAAATATTTATGTACTATGTAGCATGTAGCACGTATGTATCATGTAAAAATCATGTAGATAGCATGTAAATAGCATGGAGAGCATTGTACAGGCCAAGGGTACCCTGGTTGAGTTAATAAACTATTTAACTTCTATTGGTACGAGTTGCCTAAAGGAGATTTAGGGCTTTTGACCTATGGGAGATGCGGGACCCAAGGGTGTTCTAAGGTGTAGGACCGAGTCAGTTAGGACATCACGGGGATGAGACAAAATACAATTTATAAATTGGTGGAGACCGAGTGTGCGGATTTATAAACAATGTGTTGTGATAGAAAACACTTTTTGAAAAGGTAATGACTTTATAAAAAATGCCTTATAATTAATTACAGTCTAATTAATTCAAGTACTTGTCCTTCGTTGGTTTTGTTGATTAGGGTAGCCCTTCGGGTGAGTGAGATTCCATCGGGTTGGTGGTGATCTCGAGTAGTCAGGCAGTTGACCTAACTTGGTTTGGAGAAGCCCCAGTTTGAATGGGGTTGCTTGAGAGAGGTGAACCATGTCGAACTTCGTGGAGAGATAACCTTTCATGGAGAGTGATCCTGTTGGCGAGTCGGTAGCCGGTCCAATTCTATTGGGACAGCCCCAGTTTGGTGAGGGCATTAGAAAGAGGTATCCATATTGAGCTTTGATGGAGAGAGATGACTTTCTGCGGGGAATGATCTTGTCGGAGTATCAGTACTTGTCCTAATTCCATTAGGGTAGCCCTAGTTTGATGAGGGCATAAGGTGGGGGAATGCTACCTCCTTTTAGACGCACCCTATTTTTTCTCTAGACCGCCCTTGCGGGTTTTCAATCTAGGTGGGTATATTCTTTTAGCGTCGTTTTTTTTTATTTAGTCGACTCAAAAATAAAGAAAAAGACAGAATTGTATAGACGACTTGCAGGAGCCTTTTTGTTTGGGTGAGAGAAGAGAGAGAGGGAGAATGAGAGGGATCAGTCGACTCAAAAATAAATAAAAAGATAGAATTGTACAGACGACTTGTGGGAGCCTTTTTGTTAGGGTGAGAGAAGAGAGAGAGGGAGAATGAGAGGGAGTTCTCACATTTAGACCTTACAGGAAATATGTGTATAAAAGGAAGGAAGCCCCTGCATGACAGAAAGTAAGTGTTAGCTCTTTCCTAGATTGTAGAACAGAAGACTTGTTGCGACATTTGAAAATTGTTTTATTCGAAATTGCCTTTTGATTGCTCGAGAATGGACTTATGTATCTTATGATTACGTTTTAGACAAGTAGTCTTGAAATAATAAACGCCTTGATTAATCGAGAAAGAGAATAGAAATTATAATGTATGGGGAAGCGAGAAAAGAATGAAAGTTGCCTCGAGGTGGGTTGTATATATTTTGTTGAACGGACCAGGAGGTTGCCTACATTCCTCTTGGTGTAAGAGGCTCAGGTCTGCGTAGTTCGAGGGTGATCCGGTTGATGATGATACCGGTGTTGAGTGGTGTTTTGGTCCATCGTGGCTTGTTGCTTTGGACTGCTTCGTTTGTGGTTGATGCTTTGGACTGCTGCCGTCGAGTTGAGTTGAACTCCTTTGAAAAGGAAGAAAAATAGAAAACAAGAAGTGAAAAGAAAGTGGGACTTTTACTTTTCTATGATGATAGCCCCTTCTATTTTTCTTTATTTCTTTGTGCACACCCTTATTTTTTCCTAGGTCGCCCTTGCGGGTTTTCAACCTAGCGGGATTCTTTTTTGTGCATTTGCTCTAATTTTTGCCTAAGCCGCCTGTTGTGGGTTTCGACCTAGCGAGCCATTTTTTTATACATTTACATATTGAAACGCTTGGGCAAGATGAACCCCTAGTTCACTTTCGCCTTTGGGAGGTAGAACTTGTGGAGGGGGTTTGAACAGCCCCTTGCAATGACATCATGGTGGGGAGACGGATAGCCCCTAGTGCATCGTCATGTTGTAGTCGCGATGGGAATGGATAGCCTTTGTACAGACGCTTCTCCGATGGTGAGCGGCTCTGCAGTCATCGTCTTCGTCATGGGAAGGTGGAGGGTGCACACGAGGGGAGTATATGGAGGGTGCACACAGTGGTGTACACAGTATATGGAGGGTGCACATAGTGGGTGTACACGAGGGGAGTATATGGAGGGTGCACACAGTGGGTGTACACAAGGGGAGTATATGGAGGGTGCACACAGTGGGCGTACACGAGGAGTATATATGGCGGGTGCACACAGTGGGTGTACACGAGGGGAGTATATGGAGGGTGCACACATTGGGTGTACACGAGGGGAGTATATTGAGGGTGCACATAGTGGGTGTACACGAGGGAAGTATATGGAGGGTGCACACAGTGGGTGTACACGTATAAGGGTAGGTATAGAGAGGACGTATAGAAAAGAGAAAACAATTCGATTGATCAAAGCGTTTGTTATTTTGAGACTAATTGTTTGTTTAAGTTATGTATGATGGTTTGTGGGTCCATTTACCTTTTAATGAGTCTTTATTAACAAATATATTGGGATTAATTCGTCATATAAAGATATAGCAATCAACTGTCAATTAAGATTAATACAATTTTCATGGAGTTGATATATATGCAAGATTATGTCTCAAGTCTAGAGAGAAATGAAATAAAGACACTTTATTATTAAAGACTCAAATTGACTAGTCCGAGGTGGACTTTAACAATCTAACTAATGTCCGTAGTGGACTTTTGCTAGTAAAAAATAAAAGACTAATGTCTGAAGTGGACTTTGACTAAAAGACTCTCTAGAACCTACGAAGACTGAAGACTCTTTTTTTTTTTTTTTTTTTTTGAAGGAGGTAGCCCCGGTGTAACTTCTTCTTCTATGCCCATTTGTTCCCTTGGCAGATGATAGCTCCACTATCAATGAAGCTTTGGATCTTCTTTTTCAGTTGGATACAATCTCAGTGTTATGTCCGACGTGTTGGTGATACTTGCAATGTTTGGAGAATCCCAACAAAGGAGATAACTTGTCGGCTTGAACTAGACTTTAGAAGCATTTGGCTAATGGAATACCCAAGTCATCGAACTCGTCCTTCTTGTCACGGACCATCTTGGAGGTTGGTTTAGGCACTGGTATTCCTTGTTGATGAGTCGCCATAGGAGGCATCCCAATGGGGAAAGTTTGTGGTGGCCCATACATTTGAGGAGCGTACGGGTGTGGAAATTTAGCAGGAGAAGGAATGTGGTTGAGGTACTCGTAGATGCCATAGATGTCAGACTGGAGATGTTCCTCGATGTCCTTTAGAGCTTTGTACACCACCTTCTGGAAGCGGTCTGTTCGTTTGAGGAGAGCAGTCTCAAAGAAGGCTTCTTGTTCATCGAGAAGAGTTCTGGAGAGGGTTGCTTGCTCTCTGAGGATAGTCTCATAGTGGGCCGCTTGCTTGTTGAGGATGGTCTCATAGAAGGCTTCTTGCTTGTTGAGAGTGGTGTTAATATGGACCGCTTGCTCGTGGAGGATGTCGTTGAAGTGGGCCATTTGTTCATTGAGAGTGGTGTTGGGGTGGAGAGTTATCTCGAGACCTTGGGTGGAAGCTTCAGTTATGACTGTGTTTGATCCCTTCGGCAGACATGATGCAGGATTCTGTAGTGATGGTGGAGAAGTTAAGTCTTTGAATTAGATTAGACTTATAATTAATGACAAGGCATCGTTTATAAAATCATTTTTAATGAAATGACCCGATCTCCGTATTTTTGAAATGTTCTTTGAATGAAAAGACTAAAAGTTTGACTGGGCCGGAGCTGCCTACGTTCCCCTTACTATGAAGGAGAGGTCCCACACAATGAGAGGTTCAGGTCATCGTAGTTCGGGTTAAGTAAAATGATTGAGATAGTGACCGGAGAGGTCAGTGATCTTGAAAACCATAAGTATTAGAAGATGACCGTAGAGGTCTGAAAGTAAGGGGAGATGACTCGGTCCTTGGTTAGGTATAGGTGGAGGGACCCTAGGTAAGGTGGTCTTAGCCTAAGTGAGTCGGGTAAGGTTTTGACATAGGTAGACCAAGAGGTAGGTCGTCTAGGATCGGCTAGCTTGACTAAAGGATTGACTTAGACGGGTCAAGGTGACGGATTGACCTAGACGGGTCGATAAGGCGGGTTGACCTAGACGGGTCAAGGTGACGGATTGACCTAGCCGGGTTGAGAAGGCGGGTTGACCTAGACAGGTCAAGGTGATGGGTGGACTTAGACAAAACTGCGGTAGATAATTTGAACTAGGAAGGTCAAAGGTTGACTAGGTTGACCTAAGGTAGACTAGGTTGACATAGATGGGTCTAAGGTTCGACTAGAGTTGACATAGGGTAGGTCAAGATGACGGGTTGACCTAGACGGGTTGAGACATGTTAATCTAAGTTGGTTGAGGTACAGTTGACCTAAGCGAGTCAAGGCGATAGGTTGACCTAGATGAGTCGAGAGGTAGGTCGGTTGACCAAAGTTGGCCAAAGCTTGACCTAGACAGGATGGCATTGAGTAAGTTGACCTAGGAAGGTCAGAGGTTAGCTAGGGTTGACCTAGACGAGTCGAGGATGATTTATATTGAACTAGATGGGTCAATGATAGGTATGTTGACCTAAGCGGGTCGAAGTTGACTTAGGAGGTTAAAGGTTGAACTAGATGGGTCTAGAGTAGACTAGGTTAACCTAGACGGGTTGACTTAGACGGGTCTAAGGTTTGACTAGAGTTGATCTAGGGTAGACACACACAACATGATGAATGATTTTAGTTAAGGTTACTTGTTTTTGATAAGTGTTCTTAAATCGATCAATGTGCATGGTTTAGAAACGAACAAGGATTAACGTCAACCGCTTCACAAGTGAAAACAATGAGTTAGATAGCCCGGGTGCCACGAAGATAGAGGCGACAGGATCACCAAAATCTATGCACTCAGCGGAGTATATAGTAGGGTGTGCAGTGTGATACGGACTAGTGGTAGTGTGCCATTTGATTACGTATTTTAAGAATAATATGCAATGCAGGAGAGAAGACTACTAGCATAACAATTCATATCAACAGTATTTAAGCATGAAACGAACATAATAGAGCAGATCTAGAACATCAAAACATACTATGAACATATAAACCTGCAGGAAATCGTTAGAAACAGATTTGCAGAAAAAGGGTGCGCGGGGCAGTTAGAACACACAAAATCATGACGTTAATGAAAGTTAGACCCTCTTAAGTTTTGAAAAAAGGTTTTTCGAAAACAAATCCCCAGCAGAGTCGCCACTGTGAATACGTGAGATGAAAATCGAGAGTCGCCACGTTGTTTTATTTGTTGTTAAAACATTGAGAAAACCACTTATGAGAATAATAGGGTTCGGGGTTCAAATTACAATAAGAGAAGAATATCAAGTTATAACTCCTATTGCCTGACGAATCAGTCTTTCTATCATGATCAATGTGTGTGTGTGTGTTAGTGATTGAGACCAGATCCGAAGATTGCCTACATTCTTCTCATCATGAGAAGCTCAGGCC
This sequence comes from Campanula takesimana, assembly GCA_026119855.1. Classification (NCBI taxonomy): domain Eukaryota; kingdom Viridiplantae; phylum Streptophyta; class Magnoliopsida; order Asterales; family Campanulaceae; genus Campanula; species Campanula takesimana. The sequence continues at coordinate 20,203 of JAOWBW010002038.1, read as the reverse complement.
GGTGTAGTTCATTACTGAATTAGAATGGGGAGAGATGAAGTGGGATCATGCATATAGAGGAGGAAGATCAGAGTTAGAAGTAGTTCCTAGATCGTATTAGGGTTTGATGAAACCCTAGGATCATCATAGGCTATGGCATGTGCACATAAATAGTGATAACAATCCTAGATCTAACATATTATGAATGTATGAGACAAGAACATCATGAATACATATGAATGAACACATAAACATGAAGATCGCTACCCTAGTTATAGCATTTATTATGAACTTAGACTAAGAACATGAAGAGCACTTGAAGATCATATGAATATGGATGCATAAACATAATGAAAACATGCATAAAATAGATCTATCCTAAGAACATAACAAGAACATAATAAGAAAAGTAAGAAGACTCACCTTGATCGGCAAGAACTATAATTGAAGCTTCTTGAAGATTCGAAGAGGCTTCGATGGTGCTAGAAAGGCTTAAACTAAGAGTTTTCCCGTCAGTTTTGACTGTGGAACTCGTAGAATGAATTGTCCGTCGAAATGACTGAGAGGAGGGGGCTATTTATAGGGAAAACTGGATCTGGGCTGGACTTGGAATAAGTGGCCGCATGGCCAGACTTACCGGATCGCGTTGTTATCTAGATCTCAGTGAAATCTTATCACTTTGTTCTCGGGATCAGGTCATTATCCTGATAGAATTCGACCTAGAACTGATTTCGTCCAACTACAACTCTGGAAAGCTGTCGGATAGGTCCCTGTTAGGTTATAATTGCCTAAAAGGTCCTCGGAGTCTCCTAAACATCTAAGAAGTCCTCTCACTTCAGATCGGGTACTAACACTCCATGGGGAACCTTTGAGGTGGGCCGTTTGTAGTGGACCTTTTCTTCGTATATATTCATTTCCTTTCCTTCTTTCCATATATTCATTTCCTTTCCCTCTTTTCATATATTCATTTTTTTTCGAAAGAGGGAGGATGGGGTAGCATTAGCCCCATTGATGACTTCTTAAAGGCCTTTCATCTTGCTTTGATTTCTTTCTTCGAGGGATTTGTGCGATCCTTTTCCTTGCGAAGCCACAATACCCTTTGCTTTGTGTCGACGTGCGGCATTTTTGACGTATGTTGGGTGAATATGTATGGAAGAGTATATATAGTGTATCAAGAGGGGTTTTGCCATTGATAGTCTTTTTATTTCAATTGATCACAACATTTATACATTCCAAGATTAATTGTTGTCGAGGTCAGCCGTTGTTAAGATCCATTCATCCTTAATGAGTCATTGTTGACAGGGTCAACTCATCATTTTAGGGATTTAGAAATCATTTGATGATATCAAGCAGGGTAATTTCAAGAATTAATTTCAAATAATGTCTCAAGTCTAGGGAGAATAGAAAGAAAACGACTATTTCATTTCATAAAAGACTCGATTTTACACATGACTCGATGACTTGGCTTGATTCTGTACAACCTTGGGATCCTTTTACATAGAACTTTGCCTCGTAGGGCATTAGGGAAAACAAAGGACAATTTTCGTGACGGACATTTGAAACATCTGGGACCTACTAGACCTGGACCACTCCCATTAACTTCCTTTTCTCTTTCTTCTTTCTCCTTACTTCCTCAAATTCCACCTTCCCATTCTTCTCTCTGACTTAAACCTAACGGTTCCCCTCCTTGGTGATTACTCCTTCGTCGATGAGCTCTTGGATCTTGTCTTTCAATACGTCACATGCCCCGGTGGAGTGGCCTACCCCTTGATGGTACCGACAGAATTTTGTCCCATCAGACCATTGGTGAGAGAGTTCGGTCGAGAGAACACTCGGGTCAAGTAGTTGGATCTTTCCATCCTTGAGAAATTGGTCAAGCAGTTGGGTTATGATCGAGGGCGTAGGCTCTCTTGGTGATTCAAGGTCATTTGAGAGATGACGGAAGTATCTGGGGATGGATTACTTGAGGCAGGTCTGGCAGAAGGATTTTTGAGGTAGGGGTGGTTTCTGAGATAGCTCCTGATATCTAGGATAGCATCCACCACTCTATTCTTGCAAGCTTGGACGTTTCTCATGTCTATGATTTTCATTTCTTGGTTCCAGTCATTCTCCTTGTCTATCAAAAGCTCGCGAAGACAGGGGTGGACCATTCGAACCCATATCTTCTTGTCTTCTCTCTCAAGGCCCGGATTTTGTTTCTCGTGCATCCTACTAACAATCCCAAGCAAACGGTCTTGGTCATATTCCAAACTTCTCATTACTTGTTGCATGATGTCCACAGTTCTTTTGACTATCTCCATGCGGGCTTCCATCTTTCCCTATCAAATGGAGGACCACTAAACCATGAGGACACGCTTAAGGAATTTCTAGATAGGTCATTCCTTGAGTAAGAAATGGAATTTGACTTGGAGGACTCGACACAAGAGGAGGACCGACTCCATTTTGAGGTGAATTTAGGGAAGGCTCAAACCATGCATTTTGGCGAATTTACCCCTTATTTAAAAAACGGTATTTTTTTTATCTTGTTAAATGATTTTGTCACAAGAACAAACGTTAGTACGCAATTGGAGGTCATGCATTCATTTATTTTTTCAAGTTTACTTAAGACATTTATTTTATTCCTAAATGGCTGGAAAAGATTTCTCTTCTTTTTCGCAACTACTCTAAACCCTGGATCAGTGGAGGCCATCACTACGTCTATAAGCCCCTCGTTTTTCACATGTATTGCACATCCCCAAGGACAGACGATCCCGGGCAAGGATCCTATAGGGCACGTGGCTTCTACCGACCAAAAGAACTAATCCTAAAGTCTAGTGCGTCACAAAGTTCCAATGCATGTGCCATTCTTATCATGATTAAGCCTTGGTTAAGGTCAAGATTGGCTTAATGCCTTGACGAAATTTTGGCATGACCTCATTTGAATGAGGGATCTCGGACCTCAACCTTGGGCTTAAGGATAATTAGAATGGGCCAAACATTAGGGCTTAATGACATGGTGTCATCCCATCCTTAATACATGACTTTGGTTACTTATGGTTAAAATTAACGCATAAGTTAAAGACCGGGTCAAAGATGACCTCAATTAAACTTGTTTCCACAAGGGATCTTGGATTTAGGCGTTAATTTGGCCATAATTAACCTCAGGCACATATTAAGGACAAGATGACGTGAGTTAGACCAAAAACCAACCATAGTCACAGTAGTTATGTATCACGGACATGTGTGGTTGACTCAGCTCGGTTGGGGAGGTGGAACTCGTGCGCGCGAGAAGGGCACAAGAGCACCAATCAAGCTGCATTGTGGCATCCATTCCGGGTTTGAGGGTTATTGAGATGTGCACAAGGTCTAGTGCGTGTAGTATAAAGCCTTCTATGTTCCCTTTTGAGTAAAAATAGGAATTTTTGGTTTGCTTTAATATCATGAACAAGAATAAGCAAGATTTGAACAAGTAATAGACAAGTAATTTGCACAAGTAACACACAAACATATGAACAAGCAAAGATTTTTGAAAATCAAACATTGTACAAAAGGATTGTGCACAATCAAAGGTTTTTGGAGAACCAAAACTTTACAAGGAGAACACGGTTCTTTAAAAATCAATTTTTACAAAAAGATTGTGCACAAACAAGAGTTTTGGAAACCAAAATTTATAAAAAGGGGTATGAATAATAAGGCTTTGAAAATCAAAATTTTATGTCAAAAATATGTGCATGACCAAGGCTTTGAGAAACCAAAATTTTATGTCAAAATTTTATCGTACCCACAGCCGGTTTATCACTTCCTCATGACCCATATCAAAGAACTCAAGAAGCTAATGGAAAAGAATCCTGAACTTCTCCTTCCCATCTCTAAAAACAAACTCTTCGCACAGTCAACAATGAAAGCAAATTTTCGCTTTCGTTTCGGTAACACTTTGTACAAAATTTATCTTGCGAAAGACCCCCATGAGCCATATGAATCCCCTCCAAAGCTCAAGCAATCTCAGCCTACCGCAAGTTATGATCAAGATGATGACGATGATGATGAAGAAACACCTCCTGCTGCTCCGGATAAGGGAAAAGGCAGGGCATTGCCATTGACTCTCCGGTCAAGAAGTCTTCTGCCACTGTTGGAATCAAGATCAAAGAACCATCCCTTAAATCCGCCTACTCCCTTTCTCCTCCACTCAAGTCGACTGCTCTATTGAAAAAGCCTGCCGCTCCGTCCAAGCCTGAGAAATCCAAAATTCCTAAGTCCATTGCACCAACCGTCAAGGTTTCCAAACCCTCATCTACTGCACTTTCTCAGGGGGGAGAAAAAGAGAACTCATTCTCTTAGTCCTATTAAAAATCATCAAGAAAGCCAAGGTTGCCGCTCCTCCTGCCGCCTCTCTAATTTTTATCCCTACTGTTTCACCACCCCATGAGTCTGAGACCGTGGTTGAGACTGCTCCTACTCTGAAAAAGGTATCTCAAAAACTCAAGTCCATGGTTGCACGACAGATCTACTCCCTGAGAGATGAAACTAAGAGTGAAGGAACTGAAAGTGGTTCATAAGTTGAAATTCTTGGCAGTGATGAAGCTAGTGATGAAGACATTGAAGATCAAGTTCATGATGGTGATGGTAGTCAGCAAGGTGATAGTGATGAGAAAGAAAATAATGTGGATGTTAATAGTCCTGACTTCGACCGCACCGAGGCTGCCGCAGAGGACATTTCTCTGGTCGATGATGCCGACCGCATTGAATTAAATGTGGATGATGTCCTTGAAGGAACCAAGTCTGCCGACCGCACTCCCCGTGTCTCTCTAACAAGATCTCCTATTCCAACTCCTCCTTCTCGGGTCAAGGACACCACTATTGAACCCTCAGCTACCGCAGATCAGGTTGCTCAATTACTTACCGCAGTCTAGGCTCTGACCAAACTGTAGTATGACAATCAATCAGCCATTGCACAGCTGACCGCAGAGGTAATTGACCTTAAGTCCTCTCAAGACACACTTCAGAAAGAGCTATGCTCACTTCCCTCTATGTTGATTGACACCATTAAGGGGGAGACATTAGCTATAATAAAGACTGTGAAGGACGTTGTCCTTGGAAATGCTTCAAGCTCAACTGCCGCACCTCCTCCGAGTGCTTCAACATCGACCGCTTTATCCCCAAACTTCATGATTACTCATCAATTTGTGAAAGATGCACTGACCGTTCAAACTGGTGCTCTCAACCGTTGTATCTCTCGTGAAGTCCTTAAAGCTTCCATTGAAATAAACAAGTATTTGGATACTTTCAAAAGTGACTTGACCCATGAATTAAAGAAGATCAAATTCAGCATGGAAAAGGATGTGGACACAATGATCAAAGCCTCCCTTGAAGCTATCACTGAAAATCAAGCTAAGAAGCTTGAAACCATCAAATCTGTCTTTGCCACCTTAAAGTCACCTATGGAGTATCAAGGCAAAAGGATTGAGGAGCTCTCAAACACGGTGGTTGGATCTTTTCAGGTAATGGAAAAAAATATGGATAATCTGGAGGAATCGATTCACAAGTTGTTCGGATTGCAGGTACAGAGAGTTCAATGCAAGTTGCTGACCGTAGTCACGGTAATATCCATTCTCAAGCTAAAAATGATGAAGGCACTAAGCCCATTATTAACTAGGAAAAGGGAAACATTGATTACCCGATCGTGAACAGCTTTGACTACCTGCTTGTCAACAATTTCAGCTACCCCATCATCATTCCAGAATTACAAGATGAAGTGAAGATACTAGGATTGGAGATATGACCAGACCGTTTCACCCAACCGCACCAACTGACCGCACTACCTACCGCTCCACCGACCGCACCATGTTACTATTTATTTTGTTATGCTGGATGCCTTTGTCTCAAAAACAATTTTTAATTTCTGTAAAACAATTATTATCCTTTTTGGGTTGTACTCTTATTGCTCCACTGCCTTAATGATTTTGAGTACTAGTTATGTTTGTGTTGTTTGATGCCTTTCATAACTCTCATATATTATTCTTTTTGAAATGCATCAAATATTTCTATCTCCTAGGTTTAGGCTCTTTATTTTCTTTTTAGGATGATAGAAATCTATAACATTGACATACTGTGTGTGCATTGACTTGGGGCATGAACTTAATAAAATTAATTTCTCGAAACATGTTATTACCAAGTACAATGAATTAGTCATTGTTATAGTAGGTAATGGTCTCAATCAAATAGGGGGCGATTGTTGGGTATGCATATTATAAACCACTCCTATTACCTAGATTTGATTGATCCCATAACCTTATTTTTAATTTTTATGGACTTTAGGGTTTATTGTAAGAAGTTTTATAACTTAATTAGTTGAGCCCATTTATAGTTTACTTAGGCTTAGAAGACCAGCCCCTCAAATTTTGAAGAGCTGCTGCTGTTACAAAAAGCTAAGTATGCCTACCTCATTAAAGCTTCTGCTGAACAAGCTACCGCACAGGTAGCTACCGTATTAGTAGCGACCGCAATATCAAGCTACCGCAAGGAGACTAGCTACCGCACAACTAGGTAAAGACCAAGAGAAGAAAAGTTTGATTCTAATTAACCATGGTCACACTAGTGTCCAAGTAGATAACTCCTTATCAATCATATCATATATGATTCTTAGATCCTTTTATGAGATTCATTAAACATCTTATGTAAGAAGCATGTTTTAATCTCATCTTATGCTTTAGGCCCAAAATTGTTGTGATAGCCTAATTAAGTCCAACCACTTTAAACGCATAGACAACCTTTGTCTCATCTTGCTTCATAAAGATAGAGTGATGTGCCTCGCTTTGGCGAATAAACCACATCGAAACGATCAAAGTATTTAACAAGTGTTTTAATCGTGTATGGCATAGAACTTAAGTTTTACGAAGGTTCTTTCATATAGCAACGCGCATAACAAAGGTATAATTAATCCCATTAATCAATAAACGGATACTATGTGAATATAATTATGAATTTGAGGTTCTGTTAGAGTCCTACTCTAGGTATTATACATATTGAATAATGAATTCTTTCATAGAGTCCAACTCTAATAAGAACACATTACTTCATAGAATCCAATTCCATGAACAATACGTATTCTACAATGCATCTCCAAGTCTGAAAAACACGAATTCAGAAATCTGCACTACACGCGAACTGCACGAATTCGTGCATTGCACGCGAACTGCACAAAAATTCTGTACAAAATTCTGGACTGCACGTGCGCTGCACGTAATCTGCATGAAAATTCTGGATGAAAATTCTGCACAAAAACGTGTATTGCACACGAACCGCACGAACGCAATTTATCAAATCTTGATCCTTTAAGAATTCAACTATTTATGATAATCAAATTATCATAAACATCAAACCCTAAGAACAAACAATTTGTTCTTCAAGATCAAGAATCATCAAATCAATAATCATATTAAAGAGGTTGATGATCCGATAAATAGATTAATCATATTAATCATGCAACTTGAAAACATTGTTCACAATCATATTATATCATATATAATTGTTTACCCAAACAACTCACATAAATCCCTTATACTAAATTCACATCATGCTAGATCATATAATCAAATCATATATTTAACATGATAATATTAAAATAACCATACATGAACGGGGCTCAGATACCATTGTTGGGTTTTGAGGCACCATGTGCAGCGGAAACGGCAACAGAAAATCAACAAAACCCTAGAGCCCATGGATCCATTCATGATGATTAAATTAATAGGAAGATGAATTTAGAATTGTAACCGATGTTGTGCGTTTAAAATTTTTAGATCTTCAAATCTTCAAGTTTTCAAGCTTTATGATTTGATCTTCTCCACGTTCTTCGGATCACGATCACAGGAACACAAACTTGAGATGCTAAACCAAGCATCCTCTATGTGTATCCACACGGGAACGAATATCTAGAAAAATTCTAGATCCGGACTGCTAGATCCAATCATTAGAAAACACGTTTTTCTAATCTTCAAAGGCTATATGAATTTATTTGTGTTCTTGAGCTTTTAATTCACAATCTAAACTCAAGAATGTGTTTCTCCAACACATGGAGGCTACCAATAATGATACAATATCAATTAGGTCAATACCATATGGACTAGGGCAAAGAGAGGAGTTTTTATACTTATTTACCTTAAACACTTTAGGAGAAATAGGCCAAAAACCCGTCAAAAATGAATAAGGAAAAATCAGGCCCGAAGAAAGGAGGTCCACCCGAGGCACCAGCCTGGTTTAACCGGGTCATGTCTAGGGTCCGGCTGGACCTCCCCTTTTTCAGCCTGTTTCGATTTTTCCCAATTTCACCCTTTTTCGAAATTCTAATTTTTTTCAGCCTGTTTCGATTTTTCCCAATTTCACCCTTTTTCGAAATTCTAATTTTAGCCCTTTTGTAAATTCGTTCTTTTGTGTGTGACTCCATAGGATTATATTAAGTTGGCAATGAGTCCAACCAAGGTCAAACCCATAAATCATGAGAGGACTCTATCAAGCCATTATGTTTACCCAATTAATATAACTTAACAAAGTTCGTTTATCCTCAAAGAACATATCACAATCCTTTTGTCACGTGATATCATATTGAACATAAGCCACAGTCTAAGTCAACTTAAGTGTCCAATGCTTTCTCGATCCCGAGTAGATTGATATGAGCAAATGACATTGAACACATCAATTCATTTGGGAATGGCGATACACTATCATCAATCTCACTCTCGAGTGACCAAGTAGATTTCTCTCTTTGAGATAAAGAGTGACAACATCCCATCTTGACTTATTATTTTTCCTATAAGAATCCGATTGTACCAATCATAGCCTTTATAACCACCTGTTTAAGGGTAGCGTTTGAGTACGTCAAACACAACGTTCATCATGTGGAAGACGATGATAATCTCAGGTCTAAGGATTCCAATGATATAACTAAATGAGATTTAATTATGACATTTGACCATGCCATAAATCTCATAGTGGGTCATGTCCAGTACTTGTTCACCAACAAGTACCCATAAGTTTAATTTGTATCACATACACATGATCATCACATGATCATCGATTAAACTTATACTAGTTCTTCATAAGTACTAGGGATGGGGATTATTATAAGAAACATGCAAAAAATATAATAATCCAAGTTGTTATCTCTATAACAAATGAGAACATGATGTAACGTAAGGCATTTCTCAAGGGCCTAGATCTTAATCTCCAACAAAGCACGCCTTCTACCGCTAGTCTAAATCATTTTTTGTTATAAATTTTCACATACAATTATTTATTACAAAACAAAAATTATATTAGTGCATTTAGATCATAAAATTTAATATAAGTAACAAATTAAAGCAAAGTTACATGAAAAATATGATTAATTTGAAAATTAAAAAAAAATTAAAAAAAAAATCTGTTTTCAGCGGTACTTTATAAAAAAGTGTCAGAAATTAACGGAATTTTCACCTAAGTTCCGCTAATTTTCAGCTATTCTTAAAAGTGCTACTAAATTTCCAGCACTTTTAGTAAGTGCCGCTAATTTGCGGCACTTTTTCAAAAGTGCCGCTAAATTTTGGCACTCTTTCGTAAGGGCCGCTAAGTTCTGGCACTTTTTCAAAAGTGCCGCTAAATTTCCGTCACTTTTTCGTAAGTGCCGCTAATTTCTAACACTTTTTAACAAGTGCCGAAAATTAGCGGCACTTTTTTCAAAAGTGCCGCTAATTTACGGCACTTATGAAAGTGCCGAGAAAAGTCATTTTTGTTGTAGTGAATGCTTTCTCGATCTTGAGTAGACTGATATGAGCAACTGACATTGATCACATCAATTCATTTAGGCATGGCCATGCGCTATCATCAATCTCACTCATCGAGTGGCCTAAGCAGATATCTCTCCGAAGAGGGACAAATTCCATATTAACTTATCATTCTTCCCTATAAGAATCTGATCATGCCAATTGTAGCCTTTATAACTACCTGGTTAAGAGTTGCGTTTGAGTACGTCAAACATAATGTTCATCCTGTGGAAGACCATGATAATCTCAGGTCTAAGGATTCAAATGGTATGACTATTATGTGATTTTATTATGAGATTTGACCATGACATAAATCTCATAACGGGTCTATCCAGTACCTCATTCTCCAATCAGTACCTACAAGTTTATTCCGCTTCCGATACACCATAATCATCATATGATTATCCATTAAACTCATGCTTACGGCTGTAAATGAGCCGAGCCGAGTCGAGCTTTAGAGTTTTGAGCTCGATCTCGTTTACAGATTATCGAGCTCGAGCTTTTTTCAAGCTCGAGCCCAGTTTGATCATTCGAGATCGAGTTAAATCGAGTTTTGAGCTATTCGCGAGCCGTTCCTGAGATTTTTGCGAGCCACTCGAACTCGAGTTTTAACGAGCCGAGCTGGAGCTTGAACCTTTTTTTTTGAAATATTTGAAGTCCGACGAGCTTGAGTTCGAGCTTATTGAGCTCGAGTTTGTGTATTATTATGTACATACATATATTATACATGTATTATATGTGTATTAATTACAAAAATAATAATAATTCGAGCTTAACGAGCCAAATACGAGCCAATCGCGAAAAAACTTTACATGTCAACGAGTTTATCGAGTCGAGCTCAATTTCGAGCTCAAATGAGCCGAGCTCGAACAAATCTCGTCACACAAATGAGCCAAACACGAGCCGGCTCGATAACAAATCGAGCTTAAGAACTCGGTTCGAGCTCTAACCTGAAAAGCACTTCGAGCTCATTCAAATCGAGCTTTGACAAGCCGAGCCCGAGTCGAGCTCGAACAGGCTTGGTTCATTTAACAGCCCTACTCATGCTAGCTCTTCATAAGTGCTAGGGACAATGATTATTATAATAAACATGTAGAAGATATAATAATTGGGTTTTTTTATCTCTATAACAATGAAGCTGTGATGTAACGCATAGGCCTTTCTCAAGGGCCTAGTATTGGATATTGTGCCCTGGGCCCTTGCGAAAGGCCTATGCGTTACATCATAGCTTCATTGTTATAAAGATAACAAACCCGATTATTATATCTTTTGCATGTTTATTATAATAATCATATGAAGAACTAGTATAAGTTTAATAGATGATCATATGATGATTATGTGCTTTGGATGCAAATTAAACGTATGGGTACTTGTTGGAGAACAAGGTATTGGACTGACCCGTTATGAGATTTATGTCATGGTTAAATGTCATAATTAAATCTTATAATAGTCATACCATTTAAATCCTTAGACGTGAGATTATCATGGTCTTCCACATGATGAACATTATTCATGACGTACTCAAACGCTACCATTAACCAGGTAGTTATAAATGCTACGATTGATATGATCGGATTCTTATAGGAAATAATGATAAGTCAAGATGGGATTTGTCCCTCTGTCAAGAGAGATATCTGCTTGGCCACTCAATGAGTGAGATTCATGATAGTACATGGCCATGCCCAAATGAATTGATGTGTTCAATGTCATTTGCTCATATCAATCTACTCAAGATCGAGAAAGCATTGGACAACATAAGTTGACTTGGACCATGACTTATTTCCAATATGATATCGCGTGACAAAGGGATTGTGATATGTTCTATGAGGTAACTTTGGAATTTCAAAGTTATACTAATTGGGTAGACATAATGGCTTGCTAGAGTCCGCTTATGACTTACGGGTTCTGAATGGTTCTGACTCGTTGCCAACTTAGTATAATCCTATTGGGTCACACACAATTAAAAAGGCTAAAAATATGGGAATCAGATTCTGCTGACCATTCGGCTACACATGAGGAGTAAGGCTCCCTATGCCGGGTCTGACAGATCCTACAGTTTTCTTCTTGGATAAGGAATCCCGTGTCCAAAAGGAATTAGGTCAAACCTCTCATATATAAAGGAGTGCCGGGTTTCGCAGCCCCTAACCTGATTGATAACCTAGGTTTCAGAAACCTATATCAATTGTTTGTGAAACATTAAAATATAGAGATGTAGGATTATTAATTTGAGATCTATAATCATCAAATTCAATAATCGAAGAAGCAAGATAATTCCTACGAAGAAAGCGTTTCTTCATCATCAAGCCTTGGATCTAGCAATAAATCAAGAAGGTGTTCTTGAGTCCGTTTGACTTGTGGATACTGATAGAGGGTGTTTTCTTTAACACCTTATAGTCCGTTTCATGGATGCGATCTTCAAGGGTTAGTTTCTTTTATCTCGTATTTAATTTAATCAACATGGACGGATCCGGGCTCATGGGTGTTTGATTTCATGTTTTTTATTCCACTGCGCATGATGCATCAAAACCCAACAGTGGTATCAGAGCCCCGTTCATCGTTGATTATTTTAATATATCATGTTTAAATTGTTTAATTCGATTATATGATTTGCATGATAATAAGATGAATATGTGATTAAGGTTTTATATGAGATATAAAATTTATGAGCATAAATATGGGGATGATGTGATTATTATATTGATGTGATCCATATAAATAATTTCATGTTAGGGTTATTAATAAATAATTAGATTATATGTATTGATATTCTAGATCTAATTTGTATATGTAATAAATTGTTTATTCATGATATTGGTTAGATCTATTTGAATTCTTAATCTGTAAATTTGTGTTTGTTTAATCTGATTAATGCATGAACACGATATTGAGATTGATCGAATTTAAGAATTCTGAAAATCTGGGAATTTTTGTCGGAGGGTCCGGACGGCTGGACATGAGCCATACGGCTGTGCCCTATCCGTACGGATGGTACTATGGGATTTCTCAAATCTGTTTTGTTTTCTGGTTTTCTGATTGTTGTGTAAATCGTTTACATAATTCAAATCAGGAACTGAATCTGGTTTCAAATGGCAGGTTTTCAAAACCGTGTTTCCTGAAATATGATTTAATCCAGAAAATCACAGAAATCATAATTCTGAAGAGTTCAGGATATCGTTCTATACGGAATTGTGGGGTACCTCATAGGCTTGGCCGTATGAAAGATTCTCTTGTTTTCTCGATTTAGTACGGAATTATGGTTGTCTTATGGCTTAGTTTTGGCCGTATGTTTTGTGCTCTCAATTTATAGATGTTCTGCGGATTCAAAAGGTTTCAGAATTTATCCCTATAAACAAAGTGCAAACTGTTTGCAGAGAAGGAAACTAAATTCAGATTGATTCATTGTATTGGCCAATGGTAGGCTTACGCCTTGTTTCTGGACATACGGATGAAACATTCATTATGTAAATTGTTTATAGAGAATTTAGAATCCGTCCCCATACTTTTGCTACATAATTAAATCACAAGATTTTGCTTCCGTTAATTAATTAGATTAATTAACATCTTTTATGCAAAGACTATATTATTTTATGTATGACATAATTAAATATATGATGCATGGTTCTATATAACTAAACCTTCATAAAATCTTAAGTTCAATGTGCCATCCACGATTAAAACACTTGTGAGTGCACGGGTAGTTTTATGCAGGCTATGCTAAAGCTAGGTGCATTAATTCTATCTTTGCATAAGCAAGATGAGTGAATCAGAGTTTCCTATACGTTTAAAGTGATATGGGAAAATGACATTGATCACATCAATTCATTTTAGCATGGCCATGCACTATCATCAATCTCACTTATCGAGTGGCCTAAGCAGATATCTCTCCGAAGAGGGACAAATTCTATCTTGACTTATCATTCTTCCCTACAGAAAAACCAATCATGCCAATCATAGACTTTATAACTAGCAGGTTAAGGGTAGTGTTTGAGTACGTCAAACATAATGTTCATCATGAGGAAGACCATGATAATCTCAGGTCTAAGGATTCAAAATTATATGACTATTATGAGATTTAATTATGATATTTGACCATTACATAAATCTCATAACGGGTCTATCCAGTACCTCATTCTTCAACAAGTACCCACAAGTTTAATCCGCTTCCTATGCACCATAATCATCATATGATTATCCATTAAACTCATGCTAGCTCTTCATAATAATCGGGTTTGTTATCTCTATAACAATGAAGCTATTATGTAACGCATAGGCCTTTCTCAAGGGCCTAGGGCATAATATCCAACAATCTTAAGGATATTAATTTTACGCCCTTTAGAGTACAAATCGTTTATTACTCAAAATAGTACTTTCTAGATAAATCGTTTATCTCTAGAGAAACTAGTGGAGTAAAATATATCTCGAAGAGTTCGAGACCCAGAAAATGACATAGAACCTAAGATGGAAGTTGAACAAAGTTTCACAACAAGTTGTGGAAATTCGTTCAAGCATACACAAGTTATTTGCATCTATGATAGGATACTATCTATACCAAGAAATATTGACTTCTCATAGTTGAAAGTATTAAGGAATATATCATTGAGAATGATTGACCTATCACCTATCAAGATGCAATGTCCACTCCTGATTTTAGATCAATGACTTGGAATCATGAAATCTAAGATATAATCCATGTATGATAATCTAGTTTGGAACTTGATTGTACTACCCGAAGGCTTAAAAACCATAAGGTATAAAATAAGTTTTCTTGGAGAAAACGGGCATGGATTGTAAAGTGCATATTGATAAAGCACGACTAATTGAGTAAAGTTGATTCATAATATCGATTATGATGAAACTTTGTCGTCTACAATCATGCTTAAGGATATTAGAATTCAAAATTGTCATGACCTCGTATTTTGAATATGAAATATGACAAATAGATGTCAAAACAACATTCCTTAACAGGAACATACTTTAGGATGTATTTGATACAACCTAAAACTTTTGTTAATCCATAAAATTCTAATAGATTATGCAAGTTGAGAAATTCATGAGATGGATTGAAGCAATATACTTGGAGTGAAATTTTCATTTCGATGTTGTATTCAAAGAGTTTGAATTCATCAAAGATGAAAATTGAGGTTACAATAAATTTAGTGGGAGCGTAACATTATTCTTAGTCTTATATATATGGTTGACAAATAATTCAATTTGAAAGAGTTTCTTAATGAAATACATTGGTAAAGCCGCTTATATATCCTCTGAATTCAGATTTGTGGAGATAAATCTAAAAGGATGATTGGTTGAAGTCAAATTACTAACATAGACAAAGTAGTGAAAAGTTCACTATGCAAGACTCTTAGAGAGGTTACTTGCAAATGTCTAATGGCATTACTCTTAACAAAATTTAGTCTTATTGGAAGACTAATGAGCAAGAGTACATGATTAGAATTCCATATGCTTCGGCAATTGGATCTATCATGTAAGCCATGTTAATGTACTAAGACCGGATATTTCATATACTTGGAGTGATGAGATGATACCAGTCAGATCCTGTAGATACCCCGGGGGACCCCACGACCTGGCTAGAGCGCGTGAGTTATCCTAGGATGTCTAACTTGTTTTTAGAGTCGCCACCTATGTTTTGAGGAACATAAGAAAAACCTATTGATAATAGCCTAAGTTTGATTACGAAAACAGAGATTCTTTGTTTTGAGGTTCGGGGTTAGATTACGAGATGGGAAGTACCAAAACACCCATCTCGCCCAACTAAAGTTGGTCTTCCTTGATCAAAATCTACATGAATGATAAACGTTCTTCTTCTTCTTCTTTAAATCATAAAAAGGGGTTTAAAATGGAGTTTGGAATGTAGGAGATAACTCTTAACCGACCTCAATGAGATGATGTGATCATTAGAGTCATGTCCCAAAATGATTTGGGTAATTGCACTTTGATAAAACAAAAGGAAAGAGAAAAGAGATGAAGTTAAGAAGAGGAAAGAAATAACTTTACCTAGACTTCAAGAGACTTCAAACACTTCTTGATGAATTCTTTGGAGAAATCCTTTGGAATGCTTTGTAAGTGTGAGATTTTAATGTCTTTTGAGAATGTAAGATTGAGAGCCAAAGGTCCAGGTCCTTGAAAATGGAGGTAAAGGGGGTTTTCTATAGGTGAAAGAGAGATGTTTTTGGTGCCAAAACTCAGTCACCAAGAAATCTTTCCCGGGCAGAGTCCTGTAGATTGAGCAAGGGAGAGAATCCTGGCCAGAAATCTGTAACCGACGCCCAGAGGCACGCGCTTCCTGCTTTGGGGGCGGGGCGCGTGCGCGTCTGGATCCTCCTGTCGGAGGCGCGCGACTCAGAGAAGGCGATTTTGACAGAATGGACTAGAAAGTCAGCCCTGATATTCAGTTTAGTCCTTGGACTTAACGAAGTCAGTCAGGAACTTAACGGAAGTGACAGAAACTAACGAGAAACACTTAAAATGGGAGAAAACACAAGATCAAATGTGCAATCGGGGTGAGCGGTCCAACGCGGGGTGTCTACAGAGCCCTTCGGCGACGTGGATTGCAAAGCAAAACGCGTCGACGAAAGTTAAAAATACCCGCCGAGGACATCACCAAGAAAAAGCAAAGACTCGATGAAAGTAGGAATTTGAAATTGCGAGAGATAGTGGTGCACTCCCTGTGTGAGCGGCTTTTGTTGATAGAGGGGGTGGCATGATCCGTTAGGTGAACCTGTCGGCTGAATATGTTGAATGAGGCCGTTAGTAAACCTTTGAACGAGGCCGTTAGTGAACCTTTGGAGAGGCCGTTAGTGAACCTTTGAAGAGGCCGTTAGTGAACCTTTGAGGAGGCCGTTAGTGAACCTGTGAAGAGGCCGTTAGTGAACCTTTGAGGAGGCCGTTAGTGAACCTTTGAGGACGAATCCGTTAGTGAAATCCGTTGATGAGGCCGTTAGTGAACCCTTGAATGAGGCCGTTAGTGAACCTTTGAGGACGAATCCGTTAGTGAAATCGTTTATGAGGCCGTTAGTGAACCCTTGAATGAGGCCGTTAGTGAACCTTTGTAGAGGCCGTTGGTGAACCTTTCGAGAGGCCGTTAGTGAATCCTTTGAAGAGGCCGTTAGTGAACCTTTGAAGAGGCCGTTAGTGAACCTTTGGAGAGGCCGTTAGTGAACCTTTGGAGAGGCCGTTGGTGAACCTTTGTTGACGAATCCGTTAGTGAAATTCGTTGATGAAATATTGCTTTAAAGTCGCGTGCCACTTGGAGTCACACTTGACTTTTTGACTTGTGGGGTGCGGGCACAGTTGACCGCGACAAGAAGAATGTTTCTGCTTGGGATGAAATGTTGAGATTGACTCTTGAGGGGGGTATGGCACCCGTGACAGAACTTAGAGAGTTCGGAATCTGGAGAAGGACAGCCTACTTTTGAGTGGGAGTTTCTATCCTACTTTCAATCTTTGACATGCCTTAAGGGCGGACCAGAAGAAGGTGTGCCCAACTGGGTGTCCGAGGACCGGGGCTGTGTCTTGATTTAGGCTGGAGATTTTTGACAAGGCTTTTTCTGAAGTGATCTAGACTTGGGAGGCGCGCGCTTTCCTCTGTAGGATTGGGACGTGCGCGCATTTCAGACGCTGGCGGGTGGCGCGCGTGTCTGGGAGGCGGAATTCCGGGCTTGACATTTGCTGGTAAAAAAAAACCCTCCAACAGCTATAATATCAGCTTCTGTTCGACCACTTGATTCTCACAGCTCCTTTCTGCCATTTTTGAACATCATATTATTGTTCAACTTTGCTTGTGATCAACATTTTCCATGGCTTCCAATTCTTTTGTTCTTGATGCCAAGGTTGTTAGTGGGTATGAAAAGGACTTGACACTTTTGTGTATTCTTTCAAGACCCATCCCAAGAAGGCCTTCATTAAAGACTTCGGGTTCCGAATTCTTTTCACTTTGTGGACGTTGAAGCCGGATTGGGATTTGTTGAGAGCTGTCGCGGCTTTCTGGGATTGCGATAGCCATACCTTCAACTTTTCAGCTAATGAAATGGTGCCGACTGTTGATGATTTCGGGGCCATCCTTGGCATGCCTTTGGCCGGTCGGATTGCCGTCCCTAAATATCACCGTGGTGCCATTGACTCTTAGGTTGAGTTACTGAATCTCCCTGTTGAGGACATGAGGAAGATGTTGCACGGTACTGTGATTGACATAACTGAGTTACCGATGTTCTTCAATTTACACTCGGAGGATCCGGTGGTTCAATCTTTCAAGAGGAATGCCATGGCCGCTTGTCTCTTTAGTGAAGTACTGTTTGTCACACCCTTCGGGACTGCGGATGCGCAGTTGGCTGAGATTATTTTGCAAGCCAAGGAGCAACAATTTAGTATAATCCCTCTTATTGTAGGGGAGACGTTGCACGGCCTTGATGAGTTACATAGGACGGACAAGATGTGTCGGGGAAGCCCTTTGCTCTGACCATATGGATCCGAGAACACTTCAAGATTTATTCCCCGGATGGTGATTTGTCTCCTTTGCCGTTCATAGGAGGAAGCTGTGGTCTGGGATTTATCTGAAGATGGTTGGAAGAAATTCTTTGCCTCTCGGGTAACCGTCGATATTGAGTGGTGCCCTCCTTCTTGGGGTCTTCGTCCTTTGTGGAATGGACTCTTGGTTTTCAGCACGTGGTTGTACCTGGCTTGAGAGATTCTTCATTTTACAAGCCAGAGCGGGTTCTGCGGCAGTTTAGTCGCCAACAGATAATTCCTTTTCCGAGGGACGGAATGCTTCATCCAGTTGCTTACATGGGTCCGGACTTCTCGAGTGATCTTCAGTCGGCTTGGGGAGATGATCGCAACCGTTTGGATTTTGCTCCTCTGCATCGGGGGAGTGTCTTCCTTCCCGAGTACCCTAAGAGATTGCAATTAAATTAGACCACTTTGTTTTAGGATTTAATGTTTTGATGTCTTATGTTGCTCAATAAATCCGTTGTAATGGCTTGAATAACTCATTGAATGTATAAAAATTGCATCTTGTTATTTGAAGTGAATTGGGTATTTTTGATATGTTTTAGACCGCACCCGAAGGTTGCCTACGTTCCTCCAGTTGGGAGGCTCAGGTCTCCGTAGTTCAAACAAACAAAGACCATTTTTTTTTATTTTATTTTTTTTTTTTGTGGGCACCCTGTTTTTTGCCTAGACCACCCTTTCGGGTTTTCAATCTAGCGGGCTTCTTTTTTTGCACGTGCCCTAATTTTTGCCTAGGCCGCCCTTGCGGGTTTTCAACCTAGCGAGCGATTTTTTGTTTTTTTTTTTTTTTTGTGGTCTTTGTTTATTGAGCATAGAACCTCTTGAGCTTGTCGAGGTTGACCTCCTTTGGCAGCTGGTCACCATCTAAATCCATGAGTTGTACTGCACCGCCGCTTAGTATCTTTTTGACCACGTACGGACCAATCCATCGGGGTCCCCATTTCCCCAGGGGATTCATGGCATTAGGAGGATGTTGTCTTAAGACCAAATCTCCCACATTGATGTTTCGAGGCTTCACCTTTTTGTTGAAAGCTCTTGCCATCCTTTACTGATACGCCCTTGTGTGTTCGAGTGCTCTTAGCCTTTTCTCGTCGAGTAAGGCTAGCTGTTCATATCGACTTTGCATCCAGTCGACCTCGTTGACTTGATTCTCGAGGAGGACCCATAGAGATGGGACTTCAAGTTCGATTGGGAGTACGGCTTCAGCAAACCATAGACTAATGCATAAGGAGTTTCTCCTGTTGCTGACCGTATTGATGTGCGGTAGCCCCACAATGCTAATGGTAGCTTCTCGGGCCAATCCCTTCCTGTTGAGGCCATTTTCTTGACGATGGTCTCGATGGTCTTATTTGCTGCTTCAACCGCGCCATTTGCTTGGGGACGGTAAGGAGATGACTTGTGCTTGGTGATCTTGTATTCTACCAAAAGTGCATCCATTTCCTTCTCAAAGTGAGAGCCGTTGTCCGAAATGATTTCATGAGGCACTCCGTATCGGTACATGATATTAATCTTTAAAAATTTGGCCACTTTCTTGGCGTGAGGGTCCGATAGGCTTGTGCTTCGACCCACTTTGTGAAGTAGTCGACGGCCACTAGGACGAATGACTGCCCATTGCTTCCGGCAGGATGGACTTTACCGATGATGTCTGTCCCCCAACAAGAGAAAGGCCAAGGTGTGACCATGTTGTAAAGTTGCGAGGGTGGAGCATGTTGCAGATTAGCATGGAATTGGCACTTGGCACACCTTTTAACTTTCTCGATACAGTCTCGTTCCATAGTGCTCCAATAGTAACCAATGCGGAGTATCTTCTTGACTAGCATAAACCCATTCATGTGGGGTCCACACTCTCCTTCGTGCACTTCACACATTATCTCTTGAGCTTCGGCCTCATTGGCGCATAAGAGATTGATCCCGTCGTGGTGCCTTTT
>JAOWBW010002037.1:139627-260076 GCA_026119855.1 Campanula takesimana | reverse complement strand
ACTGATGAATGAATTGTCAGTTGAACCGAGGAAGAAGGGGAAGGCAGAGCCAAAGAAGATGGGTGAACCGGAGATGGTAAAACCGTATCAGCATAAGGTAAATCTGGAGATGAAGGACTGGAACCCGATTGAATTGGAGATGACTGGATAGGAGATGGAGTGTGCTCTGGTGAGTCAAACTTCAGTTTTCGTTAAGTGCAGGAGGAGAGACATCATCCATCATAGGGTCTATGCCTGCTTTCTTCATCTCAGCCCTTTCTCTCAGCTCTTTTGCAAATGCCCCTCCTGAGGGAATGATCCTTCTTGTCATTTGCCTCACTGAAGTCCACTGCACCAGGAGGCCTTGACTGCCATGTTATATATGATCATATTTCTTTATCAACTTCCTCCTCTTCTTCATCGGTTGAACTCAAGAACTTCTTTCCTCTTGACAGGTTCAGTATTGCCTCAAACACATCAGTCTGCTCAGGCAAACTGTAGCCTCAGACACTTCGGTCTACTCAGGCTAAACCGCAGCCTCAGACACTTGGGTCTGCTCAGACTCGGTTTGAGAAGAGGGTTTCAGATTAGGAAATGCCTTGAAGATTTCAGCTAACTGTTCATCTGAGAACTGAACAGAGAGGGCGGTTTGGAAGGTGAAGGTTTGGGAGGTGATAGAGGTTTGGTTTGAATTGATTTGGATTTGGTGGCTTTGAGAGCATGGGCATACATTGCAAACTTTAAAGATTTATCAACGTTAAGTTTGACTGAGAGAGGGGGTTTTATCTGAGGTTTAGGAATGGTCGTTTAGAAAGGTAGGTTTGTGTAGAGATGGTGAAAGTTTGATAGGGGGGAATGAAGTGGAAGAAGATGGAGGTTTAGATATTGGTTTAACTGAGGGTTTTGGAGGCGGTTTGGTTGAAGGTTTGGAAGGCAGTTTGGTAGAAGGTTTTGAAACAAGAAGGGTGACATCTGCCTTAGATATGGAAGGAGGAATAACAGCAATTCCTTTCCTTTCCTTGGAGCCGCGGTTTCCCTGGGTTGAGCCGTATTACTAGGCCTTGCTGACGGTTCCCCCTCAACTGAATGCTCACCCTCAGCTGTTGTAGCGTTTGATCAAGACCACTTAACCCCATTTCTTCTAGGGTTCTTCTCTGAAAGGTCATCTCTGGCTAAACTGGCAGCGGCTATGTCAGCTAGTGCTCCAGCATACGGTTTTCCTGACTTGTTGAGCCGCGCTTCAGGATAGGGTTTCCCTTTCATTTCAGGCAAAGGATCTACGTTCCAAATGCCTGTGCATACCGCCATCCAAACGCGGTTCTGAATGCATCAAATTTTGATAAACCAAAAATGGACTTCTCAGCTGGGTCCAACTAGTAGTCCTTGTGAGTAGCAGGGAACTTGAAGATTTTAGTGTCTTGGTGCAGGAATTTGGTTATAGCCTGCAATGGGTTCTAATTTTAGACTTCCTAGCGGCTCTAGCAGCAGAAAGGCGTTTAAGGCATTGATCATCTCTTTCATCACACCTTGGGCCAGTGTAATTTCTTCCCTTTGTAAATAGCCACACAGTTGGCATACTGTTCACTGGTGAAGTTGTCGTGGGCTCCCATTTTTGCACATCACTCCAGAGTCTACTAAGTCACATAGCAAAGACATAACCTCTCCAAAATCCTTCTTGGAGAATTTTTAGTGGAATGAATTGACTCCAATCAACTCCATAGTTGTACTGCTTAGAAGCTCCGGTTTGATCACCGAGACACAGAGTTCTCAAGACTAGCTAACACTGCTATCTTTAAGCTGTTAAGATCACCTCCTTTCCACAAAATGTGGACTTTATAGCATCCTCATACTTCACTTCTCCAGTTTCTAATTTCTGATTGGTTCACCTCTAACATCCAACATAGCAGCATTTGTCGGAATCCCATTCTTGAAAATTCAGCACATGAGAAGGTCACGAATTGGGGCTCGTCCATGAGGAATAAGGGGTAGTAGTTTAGCATCTTCAAGAAATTTGAGTAGCTTTCCTCCTAACTGCATCTTGCTTAAATTCCTCTTCTATTATCCTTGAACCAGGACAAAGTTTGATGGATCCTGAAAGAAATATTCAAAGTTAGAAATAATTTGAAGAATGACAGTTTGAAACCTCAAGCAAACCGCGGTTCATGCCACTTAATCAACTAAGAGGTTCAATAAAATGAATGAACATAGAGGTTTGAGTGAGACTTACAAACTGTAACAAGGAATCCTAACAACGACAATATGCGGTTCAAGTAAAGTAAGGGTAAAAGTGTAAAACAAAAATAAGTGAACAGTAAAAATAAACGGATCAAAGAGGGAAATTTTGAAAAAGATTTTGAATGCACGAAGAACACGAAGAACAGCGTATGAACAAGCAAAACAAATCTTAACCAAAAATATAAAAGAAGCATACCAAAACGACCATAAAGGGAGATTCTAACAAAGTTCTAAAAAAACTAAGGCAAATAACATTACCAGAACTCAGAATCTGCAAAAATACGTATGAACACAAATAACCCAAAATTGATTTTGCTCAAAATTGAACACAAATCACAAAATAAAGTAAACAAACAGTATAAATAAGCGAATGCGAGTACATCCACCAAAATATCGAAGAAAAAAAACATAAAATGAGCAAGGAAGATGAACAAGCTTTTAAGCATCAACAATGGCGGACATGAAAATATACTGAGTTAAGGTTCAGAAATTCATACCATATCGGGCTTCGTTGCTTTAGATGATTTAGAAGTAGAACCGAGATCAATTGTTTTCTTTGGTGACATTTCGAAAATTTGCTGAAGTATGAATTTTTAAGAACAGGAGAGAGAGGGAGTACGGAGAACAGAGGAAAGAGAGAAGAGAGAGAGAGAGAGAGAGGGGTTTTTGCCAAAGAATAAAAAGGTAAAAAGTTAAATTGAAAATGATTTGTCTTTATACTCAATTAACCACCTCGGGTAGTGGAGCGGGCATGACGGCTGAGGAAACCCAAACGTAACGTACCTGTCGATTCGCATTTAATGCGGCAGAGATAATTGCACAAAGGTCCTTGAAGAATGAAGTGACATAAAGTAGGGACTAAAATGCAATTACATACCTGAGCGGTTAGAGTGATAAAACCGTCATACCTTTTCCTCATAATGGTTTTGAAGAAACCAATATCTCTCAGATCTGTCTTCGGTTTCAGTAGATCAAACCGAGTCCTTGCTTTCACAATCCGGTTTGGATCAAACTGATGGTATTCTTCCTGACTCTTCAGTTAGACTGGAACCTTTATTGATGCGGTTTCAATGTTGATAGAACTGCAAGTTATTTTTGCATTTTCTTATAGAGCCAAAATACTTAACAAAATTTATTAGAAACAAGAAATAAATAGACATGAAATAATTTAAGTTAGTTCCAGCATACCCATTTCTCCTCATAAATGGAAGAACCGTGAATTTTCAAGCGTTTGGTGAGGATGTCAGCAATTTGATCATCGGTTCCCACCTTTGCTAAGAATATGTTCTTCTTTTCAACATGATCTTTGAGGAAATGATATCTTATTTCAATGTGATTTGTCTTTGAATGTTGAACTGGATTGTTGGAGATAGAAATTGCTGCAGTACTATCACGGTAGATATGGCAGTTCTTTTCAAATAGTTTATAGTCTTCCAACTGCTGTTTCATCCAGAGAATTTGAGAGCAACAACTTCCAGCTGCAATGTATTCAGCTTCAACGGCTGAGATTAAAACCGACGCTTGTTTCTTGCTGGACCATGATACAAGCCGAGATCCAAGGAACTGACATGTACCATTAGTGCTCTTTCTATCAATCTTACAGGCTGCAAAGTCAGCATTTGAATAACCTAAAAAATCAAATGAAGATTCTTTGGAGTACCAAAGTCCAAGGTTAACAGAGCCACATAAATATCTAATAATATGTTTAACAGCTATAAGATGAGATTCTCTAGGGTCAGCTAGAAATCTAGCACAAACACACACACTAACTATGATATCTAGCCTACTTGCAGTTAGATAAAATAGAGAGCCAATCATACCTCGGTAGAGTGTCTGATTCACTTTCTTACCTTGTTCATCTCGATCCAAACTGCAGGCCTTTTGCATAGGGGTATCTACTGGTTTAGCGGTTTCAAGTCCAAATTTCTTGATTAAGTCTTTGGTGTATTTGGCTTGGTTGATAAAGATTCCATCATGACATTGCTTTATTTGGAGTCCAAGAAAGAATGTCAACTCTCCCATCATACTCATCTCAAATTTACCTTTCATTAGCTTCTCAAACTTAACACACAAAGTTTCATTAGTAGAACCAAAAATAATATCATCAACATATATTTGAACTAATAATTAATGACCTTTGTGTTTAGCAATAAATAAAGTTTTATCAATTTTACCTCGAGAGAATCCTTGTTCAATGAGAAATTTAGATAGAGTGTCATACCATGCTCTTGGAGCTTGCTTGAGTCCATACAAGGCCTTCTTGATCTTGAAGACATGATGAGGTAATTTGTTGTCTTCAAATCCTGGCGGTTGGGCTACATAGACTTCTTCTTGTAGTTCACCATTCAAAAATGCACTCTTCACATCCATTTGATATAATTTGAATTTCTTGAAGGAGGTATATGCCAGGAACAATCTAATGGCTTCAAGTCTGGCTACAGGGGCAAAGGTTTTATCATAATTGATCCCTTCTTCTTGCCTATAACCTTGAGCAACCAACCTTGCTTTGTTTCTTATTATAGTACCATTTTCATCCATCTTGTTTCTGTATACCCATTTTGTTCCAATTACAGTATGATCTCTGGGCCTTGGAACTAGAGTCCAAACTTTGCATCTTTCAAACTGATTAAGCTCTTCTTGCATTGCAATTACCCAACTAGGATCACTTAGAGCTTCATCAACCTTCTTCGGTTCCATCTGAGATAACAAAGCGGTTGTGAACAAACCGTGGTCATCTCTATGAGTTAAGCTTCCTCTTGTTTGAACACCAGAACTGATAGGACCTATAACATTAGTAGTTGGATGGTCTCTATGCTCATTGATTTTTGGAGGGAGGTCTTCATGAACCACTATTTCTTGAAGATTTTCTAGAGGAGTCTCTTCTTGATAATCATTGAAATCTTCATTGAAGGTGATGATAGGAACTGGATCAACAGTTTGAATGGGGACAGAAGATAGTGGTTCAGCAGCAACACCACTTGCGGTTTGATTCTGAGCGGCTGGAGAACCTGATGGAGCGGTTTGAGTCGGTTGGTCATATGCGGCTGTATGATTAGGCTAAGATGTACCTGTCTCAAACCAAAAATCCACTAAACTCAACATTTGGAGCCAAATGTGGCTCAAGAAGATCATGTTCATCAAATGTAACATGGACAGACTCTACAATTTTTAATGAAGTCTTATTGAAACAACGAAAAGATTTAGAATGTTTTGAATAACCAACAAAAATACCTTCATCGGCCTTAGCATCAAATTTACTTCGATGCTCTCTGCCATTGTACAAGATATAGCACTTTGTTGGGTATGCCCACATATATCTCAGTTTTAATGTAATAGGATTTATTAGATTTGATTGATCCATCACCTAAGTTTTATTTCATGCACTTTAGACCCACATGTAAGAAGTATTTATACTTCATTTTTTTAGGTTGTCCATCGTTATAGAATAGGCTTAGAAATAGGGAAAGAAGATCAAGATTCAAGAAAAATCACTCAGTGAGTTTGAGCCACGCATATGCGCCTCCTGCGCCACGCGCCATGCGCCTTTGTTCAATTCGTGCCATGCGCCTTTAAGAGCGCGCGCATAAGGATTTCTTCCTAGCTATGATACGCGCCTCTGCGCCCCTTAGTTTAGCGCACACATAATGTGCGCCTCTTGGCGCTGGCTCAATGCGCCTCTTGGCTCAAACGAGCCTCAAAGTGTTTATTCAACACTCAGTGATTTATTGAAGATTCAAAGACTTGAAGAGAATTCAAATTACGCCAATGATCCAACGGTGGTTAAAAGATGCATATGCGCCTAATCTATTGACACGTGTCCACAACGGTCACATTTATGTTGAGTGTCAAAATGGCCATAATATATGCATGCTCCAATCAACGAGCGACAGCACATCTTATCCACAAGGATTTCCAACGCTAGTTTTTGAAGTTCACTATAAATACCCCATAACTTCAACATTTTGAAGTTGCTGAGTTTTGCTAAGAATTTCAAGAATTTCTCTCTCAAAGCATTTGTTGAAGATTTGAAGATTGCCTTCGTGTTTCCAGAATTTCTCAAGAACATCTTCATACCTTCATCCTTAGCCCAGATCTTCAAGCTATAACACTTTAGTTTCATTGTGCTCTAAATCATAAAGATCTAAAGAGCCTTGATACTAAATTCACACACGCACCTCTTTAAGTTTGATCACTTAGATCCTTCTTTTAGAGATACACCGATTATTGTTTTGGATTTGTTCATTCATAGAATATTAGATCTTGAGTTAGTATAGAAGCTCAAAAGTTGTAATTTGTAACACTCACTCATTATATAATATCTCCATTAGAAATCCAAGACTAACCATCTTGGTAGAGGACGTAGATCTTTCATTGATCGAACCTCTCCAAATAGCTTGTGTTATTATCTTGTCATTTACTTTCAAGTTATTATCTTCACTCACTATTTGCTTGTTTACTCATTGTAGATTGATTGAACTGAATTGTGTTGTTTTGTTAACTCATTTGCCTTAGTTTCTTATTTCACCCACTTTGAGCCAAAATAGTTAGAGTGTGTGTGCGCCCCCTTTATCATACTTTGCGCCTATTTACATTACTAAATTCAGCTGTGCATTTCACTCACTCACTTAGGTGCATATCATAACGCTTACTTGATAAAGTGTGCATTTGCAATTGAGTTTTTCAAGGGTACGAAAAGAATTTTAAAACAGCTATTCACCCCCCCTCTAGCTATTTTTCATACCCTTGTTGCCCTTTGGGACCAACAAGTGGTATCAGAGCAAACACCTTTATAAAACATTTTTCGTTTTTCAAGCTTAACAGCTTGCGTGCCGATTCTAAATGGCAAACTCAAAACCTATGGCAACTGCAAACTACACTTACGTTCCGGTCTTTGATGAAGATCATTTTGACGTGTGGAAATTCAGCATATTGACTCATCTCAACTCAATCGATGAAAGGCTCCATGACACCGTCGTTTATGGACCTTATATTCCGATGAAGGCGAATACAAATCCACGCACCAATGCTGCTCAACCTACAGTTCTAAAACCAAGGGAAGAATGGACCGAGGAAGAAATTAGAAGAGTTGCAAATGATGGCAAAGCAAGAAACATTCTTCTAAGCACTCTAAGCACGGCTATGAAACAACAAGTCATGCATTGTGCTACTGCTAATGAGCTATGGGATGCTATTGAAGAGCATATAGAAGGAGACACAGTTTGCAAGGAGAACAAGAAATACGAAGTACAAAAGAGGTTAAACAATTTCTCTCAACTCCCCGGTGAAAACTTAAGGCAAACTTATGAACGCTACTGTGAAATTATCAATCTATGTATTTCACTTGGCATGAAGTTTACCAACAAAGATTTGAATGTAAATTTTCTACAAGCTTTTGGATCAAGATACCTACATAAATCTAGCACTCTTGAAGACGCTGGAACTTTAGATGTATGGACATTAAGGAACCTTTATGCAAATCTCAAAGTTTACGAACTCAAACTCCAACAAATCAGCGAAACTGAAGGAAAGTCAAAATCTATGGCTATGATGGCGCACAGAGAAGCTGCGCCTGCTCCTGCGCCTGTACAAGATGAGAAAAGTTCAGATCCAAAAATTTCTACTTCTGAGCTATTGGACATGGATGATGAAGACTTCGCTTTATTTGTGAAGAAATTTCAAAAGTTCAGAAAATTCTCAAGACCCGGCTCAACCAACAAATTTCAAGGATCCACCAGCAAAGATCCTCAAAAGTTTACAAGGAGCAGTGATTCAAAAAGAAAAGAAGATCTTGTTTGTTTTAATTGCAGGAAACCCGGACATTTTGCATCAAGCTGCCCGATCCCCAAATTTGAATATATGTAGAAGAAGAGCAGCCATACTCCCAAGTTCACTCGTCACAAGGGAATGATTGCTGAAGAAGAAGCACCAGCAAATGAGCAGAACACTTGGATTGAAACAGACTCCGATGAGAGCGATGAAGATTCCGATGATGGACTCGTTTGTTTGATGGCAAATAATGATGAAGTGGATACTTATGATTCTGATGATGACTTCTCCAAGGATGTTCCCGATATGAATGCCTTGAATAAACCTATCAAGAAATCTGCAGGTTTTCAAGAAGTAAAAAGGATGAAAGGACCAACCATCAGCGAGCTCGTTGAACTAGGATTTCTCACTCCGGCTCAAAGTGATGGTGGATTGTTATTCTCACGATGTGATCTTGGTGCAAGGAACAAATTGAGAAAAGGAGCATACATTAGACCTCAAGTTGAACCAAATGCTCCAATCTCCAAAATCAATGATGATAAGAAAGCTGAAAAGGTAATCACTAGATTTGATAGTATGAAGGAAGCTTTAGCACTATCATGTGATGAAATTTCTCAGCTTAAGACCGATAAATCTCTACTTAAATCTGAACTCACCCTCCTTAAGGAGCAGATAAAGAGCATGACTCCTCTTACTGTTAAAAACACTTTTCTAACAGAACAGAACTCACTTCTTAAAGTTCAAAACGATGAATTGATTGCTCAATTTACTGATCATAAAAAGATTACAAATGAGTGGTCCAATTCTCGTGTCACTATGGAGAACATATTTGAGTCCCAAAAAGTCAGTGGTGATAAAAGTGGCTTGGGATTCTCATCAACTAGTGACAACTTTAAATGTGATGTCTGTGCTGAAAGAGATAGTGAATTTACCAACCAACAAACTTTTGAAATTCCCAAGGAAAAACATTCTAATTCAATGGGTAAAGGACAGGAAAAAGTCAAGAGACAAACATTCCATTATGTCTACCCAACGAAGCAATTTGGGAAAGCTAATGGGAAAGATATAGCTACAGATGAACCATCTCCTAGCAAAATTATTCTTGAAAATAGGCGCGCTCCTTCTCCGAGTGCTCATTATGCGCCTAAGAGCCACGCGCCTCATCGCCGTGCGCCTCCTAGCCCTATACGCCCTCCAAGAAAAAGCGCTCTAAAATTTCAAAAGAAAGATTTTGTTAAGGCTAGTTCATCTGACCCAAAGAAGAATGCCATCCCTAAGAAAAGTAAAGAGTTTGTGAAAACTCACGTGATTGGTGGCTTTCATCATTGTTCCATTTGTGATTGTTCAGGACACAAGGCCGTGGAATGCCTTTTGCGATTCACTCCCAATGCCAAAGGACGTAAAAATCCTAAGGTCAAGCAAGAGTGGGTTGTCAAAAGTTGCTAACCCTAGGACCCAAAAGGAATAAAGGGGACCTGCTTAAATGTCTATATTTCAGGTTCTTTGTTTCATGGCTGGATCTTCAAAAGCTAGAAATTATGAATGGATTCTCGATAGTGGGTGTTCAAGACACATGACTGGAGATGAATCCCTATTAGAAGATGTCCATGAAGAAAGAGGTCCCTCCGTAACATTTGGTGACAATAATAAAGGTCAAGTTGTGGCATATGGAAAGCTCAAGAAAGACAAAGTGTGCATTGAAAGAGTCTCACTCGTCGAAGGGCTCAAGCACAACTTATTATCCATATCTCAATTCCGCGACAAAGGATTAGAATGCCATTTCACTTCAACGCAATGTCTTATCAAGAATGGCAAAACTGGAGCTATCTTACTCACGGGATATCATAAGACAAATATTTATATTATTGATTTCCATAGTATGAACTCTAGTACTAATCTTTGTTTTTTAGCAAAAAGTGTGAACGAAAATAGTTGGCTGTGGCACAAGCGCTTAAGTCACTTGAACTTCAAGTATCTATCTAAACTCAGCAGGAATAATCTTGTCAAAGGACTTCCCAAGGTTGCTGATCATCATGACAAAAAGTGCGCCGCATGTCAACTTGGCAAACAACCGAAGCAGTCATTTTCAAGCAAGTCAAATCCTTCAACTACTAGATGTTTGCAACTGCTTCACATTGATCTATTTGGACCAGTCACTACCGCAAGTATTAGAAGAAACAAGTATACTCTAGTTGTGGTGGATGATTATTCAAGATATACATGGGTGGAGATGATGATTACCAAAGATGATTGTTATGATATTCTCACTACCTTATTTCGACTGCTCCAAACCCAAAAAGAAGATGACATCGTTAGTGTTCGATCCGACAATGGAACATAATTCAAAAACAACGGTGTTGCTCGATATTGTGAAGATCATGGGATAGATCACAACTTTTCAACCGCCGGAGTCCCTCAACAAAATGGCATTGTTGAACGAAAGAATAGGACATTGATTGAAGCGGGAAAGACGATGATAGCTGAAGCAAAATTGCCTAAATACTTTTGGGAAGAAGCTATCAACACTGCATGTTTTATTCAAAATCGTTCCCTCATCAACAAACTTCACAACAAGACTCCGTATGAGCTTTGGCGTGGTAGAACTCCCAACATTTCATTCTTCAAGATCTTTGGTTGCAAATGTTATATCCTCTACAACGGAAACGAACATAGAGGTAAATTCGATGCCAAAGCCGACAAAGGTATTTTTGTTGGGTATGCCAAACACTCTAAAGCTTTTCGTGTTTTTAATAGATCTACTTTAGTGATAGTTGAATCTGTACATGTTACATTTGATGAATATTCTCTCCTTGAGCCACATTTGGCTCCAAATGTTGCTGATGATTCTATTGAGCTAAATGATACAGGTGCTCCTATTTATGTTGCGCCCACTCAAGATCAGAATCTATCAACACAAGGAAATCCATGCGCCTAATTCAATGTATAATGCGCCTGATGAATCCTCTATTGCGCCTCATTCCAATGATGCGCCTCATGATTCCTCTCACGCGCCTATTTCTACTGCTGTACTGGTGTAAACCCAAATTTCGATTCTGAGCCAGTTCAACCCCCAAATTTCAATGACTTTGAATCTGGTGAAGATGTACCAATTGAAGACCTTCAAGTTACTACGACTCAACCTAACTTACCTCCTGAAATTCGTGAAGTTAGAGGTCACCCAATTGCTAATATCATCGGTGATCTACAAGTTGGTGTTCGTACAAGGAGAGCTACAAACTTTGATGCTTACACTGCTTTTATCTCTCAAATTGAACCGAAGAAGGCTGATGAAGCGCTCCAAGATCCTAATTGGGTTGTTGCAATGCAAGAAGAACTCAATCAATTTGAACGATGTAAGGTTTGGACTCTAGTTCCTAGACCAAATGATCATGGAGTGATTGGTACAAAATGGGTGTTCAGGAACAAGATGGATGAGAATGGAACCATCGCGAGAAACAAAGCAAGATTGGTTGCACAAGGCTATAGGCAAGAAGAAGGAATTGACTACGATGAAACTTTTGCGCCCGTAGCAAGACTTGAAGCTATCAGATTATTTTCTAGCTTACGCCGCTCACAAGAACTTCAAGTTATATCAAATGGACATGAAGAGCGCGTTTCTAAATGGTGAACTCCAAGAACAAGTCTATGTTGCTCAACCACCTGGGTTTGAAGATTCACAATTTCCAAATCATGTGTACAAACTCCAGAAAGCTTTGTATGGACTCAAACAAGCACCAAGAGCATGGTATGATACACTATCAAAGTTTCTCATCGAAAAAGGCTTCACTCGCGGTAAAATCGATACAACTCTTTTCATTGCCAAACATAATGGTCATAAATTACTTGTTCAAATTTATGTTGATGATATTATATTTGGTTCTACTAATGAATTGTTGTGCAAGCGCTTGAGAAACTAATGAAGAGCAAGTTTGAAATGAGCATGATGGGAGAACTCACATTCTTCCTCGGGCTTCAAATCAAACAAATGAGTGAAGGCATCTTTATCAATCAAGCCAAATACACAAAGGACTTAATCAAGAAGTTTGGACTTGAGAATGCCAAAGCATACGATACTCCAATGGCCACCAGCAACAAACTCGACAAAGACTTAAAAGGTAAACGTGTTGATTAAACGCTCTATCGAGGTATGATTGGCTCACTCCTTTATCTTACTGCTAGTAGGCCCGATATTATGTTTAGTGTTTGTGTTTGTGCTCGTTATCAATCCGACCCTAGAGAAGCACACTTAATTGCTGTGAAACGTATTATAAGATATCTCTCTGGCACTGTTAACCTTGGACTTTGGTACACCAAAGATTCGAACTTTAAACTTATAGGTTATTAAGATGCGGATTATGCAGCGTGCACAATTGATAGGAAAAGCACTAGTGACACTTGTCATTTCCTCGGATATCGACTTGTGTCATGGGCAAGTAAGAAACAAGCTTCTGTATCTGTCTCAACAACCGAAGCCGAATATATCGCTGCGGGAAGTTGTTGCTGTCAAATACTTTGGATGAAGCAGCAATTGGTGGACTATGATATCATCGAAGAAAATTGTCCCATTTACTGCGACAATACATCAACAATTGCGGTTTTTGAAAATCCTGTCATGCACTCAAAGACCAAGCACATCGACATCAATATCACTTCCTCAAAGACCACGTGGAGAAAGGAAATATACATTTGGAACACGTGGGAACCGACTATCAAATCGCCGACATTTTAACAAAAGCACTCGACGCGAAACGGTTCATGTTTTTGAGAGGTGAAATGGGTATGCTTGAAATCAACTAAATTCAATATAGTTTTGTCAATACTAATGATTTTATGTTTTGTTGAGTTATGAGTATATTCGGTACAAATCTTAGATCAATTCTTTCAAAGTTTCAAGGAAACTATGCGCCTTACTAACTGCGCGCCCAACTCTTATTTCTGCGCACTCAATCTCTATGCGCGCCTTATACCTCACTCTGCGCACCTATCCTACAAAGAATTTTATCATTCCTACGCACCTAAGAACAGAGTATTGCGTCTCACTCACCTGCGCGCCCAAGCAATTTCTGCGCACCGTTCATTATGCGCTCCTGTAAGTGAAATGCGCCTCTCATGCGCGCATTAACTATTGCAGCTCAATCAATACTCAAAATTTAATACCAATGATTGAACGTATTCAATACACAAGTACCAGGTATGTTTATTCTGTTCATTTATTATTGGAATTTTTGTCTTTTGACATTCCATTAATTGTTCAAGGGTACTTGTGCAATTAAATTTTTTCCCTCGTTTTACGTTTTTCGAAAAATTTTATTTTCTGGGGATATATTTCTTGACCCCAAACTTACACCAAAATAGATGTTTTTTGGTGTTTGTGCAAAAATTAGTCAAAATTGCTCTTACACTTAAAGGAAAGTGGAGCAGTTTTTCTAAACCCAAAATGTCACATCGTGACACTTTAAGTCATTCAGCCATTAATGCCCTTCTCTCCCAAAAATCCCTCATTAATGAACGTCCTTTTTGTCATGAGAGCCGCCGTTTTTCAAAATCCTCATTAATGCCATCCTTTCAACATCAATTTTTTTTAAATTTTTGACTGTGTTTTTTTCTTATCAGTGCAAAATTTTAACCTAAACTATAAAATCATCATCACCTACCTCACCTCACCTCCTACCAATCTCTATCTCCCTTCTCCTCTCTGTCTCTCTCTCCCCGATTCCCTCTCTCTCTCTACCTTCATCTTCTCTATTTTTTTCTTCTCATTTTCTATATAAGTTTATGGGTCCTAAGAAAGCATCAACATCTACACAAGACGAAATGGTATGAATTCTCAACCCTTAACTCTTTAATTTCTGAATTCTTCTTCCTTTTTCGTCATTTTTAGTGTTCTTCGTTTTTTTTTTTTAAACCTGGATTCATTTTTTCCTTGATTTTCTTGTTTCGATGATCCGTTTTCTATATCGTTTGTTGGTTGTGTTCATTTCTTGTTTTTCAAATCGTTATATCCAAAAATTTTACGATCAATGCTTTCATCATTGCAAATCTGAATTTTTGGTTTCAAAACTTTTCAATTTTTCGGTTCTTCTTTTGTTCATTGTGCTTCATTATTGATTTGTTCATGTTTTTGTTTCCATATTTAGATTTCTTATTGTCATGCGATCATTTTGATATATTATTTGTTTGTTTTGGTGAAGTTTCATGATTTTCGTGTTCTTGGTGTTCTTCGAGCATTCAAGGTCATTTTCTTCGTGTTCTTCGTCATTCTTGCATGTTTTGGTCTCTAAAATTTTCTATCTTGTTTTCGAAAATTTGTACTTTTTGATTCTCATTTCTTTCATTTGAATACGTGTTTATTTTGTTTTTGTGTGTTTTTGCTAAATCAAAATTTTCACACGATATGCGCCTATATACTTCTTTATGCGCCTACTTTTTTATGCGCCTGAATGTTTTCTGCGCCTCTACTTGTATATGCGCCTAATCATTCTGCGCCTAAAACCTTATGCGCCTAACTTTGTACTTAGACAAATTTCGTTGTTTTAATTTTTCCTTAGTATTTACATAGAACCATAATATGCGCCTTGTAACTCTATGCGCTTTAATTTCATGCGCCTAATTCAATCATGCGCCTTGAATCTCTATGATTTTGTGCGCCTAATTCTATTATGCGCCTCTCAATTCTTTATGCGCCTATGTTACTTTTATCATCTTATGTTTCTATGCGCCTCTTTCACTTCTAAAATCAATAAATGTTTATTTTTTCAGGACCTTGCAAATTTCAAACTCGAAGAAACTCTTGATCTGTTAGAGTTATCTGGTAAGTTATTGGAAGGAGAATCATAGAGACATTGCGCATTGCGGTCTGCTCCCTTTATTCACCATGGACCAGTCTTTTTATTCTCACTCCTCGTGGATGAGTTCTTTTCCACGCTGTTCTAGTGGAAATTGATGTTAATGGACGCACTCACTACAGAATTGAGGCTCGCGTTCAAAATATTGACGTCCATATTTCTCATCTGTGATTCGACACCTACTCAGTTTCCATCTACGGGTGACGATCGCATTATTGTGCGTCCGGTGACTTACTCTATTGATGATCAGAATGGATGGCTGCTCTCTTCTGAATATTCCCACTTCAAAATAATATCAAAAACACTGAAATTCGAGATGGTGGAGAACTCTTGACGCATATAGCGCACTTAGTGGAAACTTCGATTGTTTCAAACTGGGAACGTGAACCGATTCACGGTGGAACAATGGGAATACACAGCTGCCATCATGGCCAAGGAGAAGCTTCACTGGCCTCACATTTTGTTCAAGACGTTGCGTGAGCAGATTGACAAATATGTGAAGAACAGATGATGGAAAGACCAGGTTTCGCTCTCACTTCATTCTTCTCACAAAACTTTTTCTAACTTACCCTGAGTTAGTTAAATTTTGAATGAGAATCCTGAGTATAAAATCAATGATGTTCCAACTTTTGGAAAAGCGAACTTGGACCTCAAAAAGCGCAGAAAGAAGCCTGCAAAGCGCACCAAGGGAATTCAAATCAAAACAGTTGAAGGCTTAATTGATGAAGAAACAGAATCAGACGATGCGCCAGTTCTTAAAGGCGCACCATTAAAGAAAACCGCAGTAATGGCAAGCGCAACTCACGCGCTGATCCCTTGCCAGGCGCAGAGAAAAGCAAAGGAAAACGAGTGGTTGATGACCCTCCTCGTGCGCCTATCAACGCACCAGATTTGAACTGATGAAGAGCGTGATCTAAGGCTAGCACAGGAAGCCAGCAGACTTGAGGCTCAAAGGAAAAGAGATGAAGATTTTCAAGCCAAGTAAGCTGCTGAGTCAGAAAAGCTAGAGCGCAAGAAAGGCACTGGTTCAAGCGCTGATATTGAGAAAGGCCCTCTATTCCTGCGCCTACCCAGCGCGCGCCTACTCAATGCGCCCCCGCTCCTGGTACGCCTCCTGTCAAAATTCAAAGACCAAAGTGTCAAGGCACAACTCATTTCTGATTTTTGGCGATGATGTTTCAGACATAGATGAACCAGTTCAGGGGAGCAGAGACATTCCTCAGCGCACTCCTTCTCCAGCTGCGCCTCCACCTCCTTCTGTACCAGATCTAATCACAATGGAAACAATTGATGTTGAAACTGAAGATGAATATGCTCTCCTACTCTTTCACCTCTTCATGCTGCTCCATATCCTGTTGCGCCTCTACAAGCTGATGCGCCCCAGTCATCCCCTGCGCCTCCTCCATCTGCTCCAGATTTGAGCGAGGTACTTACTATTCTTCAATCTTTGCAGCAGGGGCAAGCAAGTTTAGAGCAAGGTCAGACGCAGATAAAGTCTCAATTTGAGCTTCTTACTTCCTTACTTACTGATCAATCTGAAGAGATCGCTGCCATTAAGGGGGAGATGAATTCTCTCAAGGACAAACTTTCTGCTCCTACTCCTCCTCCGGTGCAGACTCAAGTACAACCTCATTCTGATCAGGCGCAAACCACCTCTTCTGCGCCTACTTTCATACCTCAGTCTGCTGCGTCTCAATCCAACATGAACGTGTTAGTATCAAAGTTGGATGTGTTGAAAGAATTGGTCGTTACTCACTTCACTACTGCTCACTCAAGCTCAGACAGACGCGCCGAACACATTTCTTCTGACATTATCACGGCTCAAAATGCCATTGAAGCTCACATTCAATTCTTAGAAGAAAATATTTCTCAGCAGCAGCAAATCACTCAGCGCTCCATTGATGAGTATCAAAACATCAATGTGAATCACTTGAGTTACATCAGAGACGGTATCACTGCCACTCACTCCAGTGTCACTGACACTCAGGGCTTAGCGAACCGTAGTCATCAGCTTGCTAAACAGATTCAGCGCTCCGTTTCAGAGTTCGTTGAAGGATTGAAGGACGAT
This sequence comes from Campanula takesimana, assembly GCA_026119855.1. Taxonomy (NCBI): domain Eukaryota; kingdom Viridiplantae; phylum Streptophyta; class Magnoliopsida; order Asterales; family Campanulaceae; genus Campanula; species Campanula takesimana. Next base: position 243,183 of record JAOWBW010002037.1, on the reverse strand, counting down.
GATGCGCCTCCTAACCCTTAGTTTCTATTTTGATTGTAAGTTGTTAGAATCTTTTGTAATAGAAATAACTCTTTTGTGTTAGTGATTTTGTGCTTACTTGTTTTAGCACTTTTTGTCTTTGTTCTATTCAAAACTTGTAATCTGTAACTCCTACACCCCAAGTTTTAATGAGAACAATGCATCACTTATTATCAAACCTTGTTCACTCAAACTCCTTGTTTGTAGAACAATGAATATTGTTTAAATTCATATGCATCATATTGAATTGTTTCATTCTTTCATGCATTGAGTTTAGACTTGGTTTAAACACATTTCAAATCTAAAATTCATATATCATTTTGAATGTGTTAAACTGTTGTTTCTATCTTTCCATATGTAATGTGTTATCCTTTTTTGTAATAGATTAGAAATCTATATCTTGGACTAGTGTGTGCATTAAATTGAGACATGATTTACCAATTTCATTCATTTGGACATGTTTTTATCAAGTATAATGTTTGTCCTTGATATAGTAGGTAATGGCATCAATCAAATAGGGGGAGATTGTTGGGTATGCCCACATATATCACAGTTTTAATGTAATAGGATTTATTAGATTTGATTGATCCATCACCTAAGTTTTATTTCATGGAGTTTAGACCCACATGTAAGAAGTATTTATACTTCATTTTTTTAGGTTGTCCATCGTTATAGAATAGGCTTAGAAATAGGGCAAGAAGATCAAGATTCAAGAAAAATCACTCAGTGAGTTTGAGCCGCGCATATGCGCCTCCTGCCACGCGCCATGCGCCTTTGTTCAATTCGCGCCATGCGCCTTTAAGAGCGCGCGCATAAGGATTTCTTCCTAGCTATGATACGCGCCTCTGCGCCCCTTAGTTTAGCGCACACATAATGTGCGCCTCTTGGCTCAATGCGCCTCTTGGCTCAAACGAGCCTCAAAGTGTTTATTCAACACTCAGTGATTTATTGAAGATTCAAAGACTTGAAGAGAATTCAAATTACGCCAATGATCCAACGGTGGTTAAAGATGCATATGCGCCTAATCTATTGACACGTGTCCACAACGGTCACATTTATGTTGAGTGTCAAAATGGCCATAATATATGCATGCTCCAATCAAAGAGCGACAGCACATCTTATCCACAAGGATTTCCAACGGCTAGTTTTTTGAAGTTCACTATAAATACCCATAACTTCAACATTTTGAAGTTGCTGTTTGCGTTTTAAGAATTTCTAAGAATTTCAAGAATTTCTCTCTTAAAGCATTTGTTGAAGATTTGAAGATTGCCTTCGTGATTCCAGAATTTCTCAAGAACATCTTCATACCTTCATCCTTAGCCCAGATCTTCAAGCTATAACACTTTAGTTTCATTGTGCTCTAAATCATAAAGATCTAAAGAGCCTTGATACTAAATTCACACACGCACCTCTTTAAGTTTGATCACTTAGATCCTTCTTTTAGAGATACACCAGTTATTGTTTTGGATTTGTTCATTCATAGAATATTAGATCTTGAGTTAGTGTAGAAGCTCAAAGTTGTAATTTGTAACACTCACTCATTATATAAGATCTCCATTAGAAATCCAAGACTAACCATCTTGGTAGAGGACGTAGATCTTTCATTGATCGAACCTCTCCAAATAGCTTGTGTTATTATCTTGTCATTTACTTTAAGTTATTATCTTCACTCACTATTTGCTTGTTTACTCATTGTAGATTGATTGAACTGAATTGTGTTGTGTTGTTAACTCATTTGCCTTAGTTTCTTATTTCACCCACTTTGAGCCAAAATACTTAGAGTGTGTGTGCGCCCCCTTTATCATACTTTGCGCCTATTTACATTACTAAATTCCGCTGTGCATTTCACTCACTCACTTAGGCGCATATCATAATGCTTACTTGATAAAGTGCGCATTTGCAATTGAGTTTTTCAAGGGTACGAAAAGAATTTTAAAACAGCTATTCACCCCCCCTCTAGCTATTTTTCATACCCTTGTTGCCCTTTGGGACCAACACACTTGCATCCAAATATTTTAAAGAAGACAATGTTGGGTGATCTGCCTCTCCACAATTCATAAGGAGTTTTGTTGTGGACTTTGATGATGAGGGAGAGGTTCTGGGTAAAACAAGCTGTATTGACTGCTTCGGCCCAGAAGTACTTAGGAAGCTTGGCTTCCGCAATCATGGTCTTCCCAGCTTCAATCAAAGTCCTGTTCTTTCTTTCTACTACTCCATTCTGTTGTGGAACCCCAGCGGCAGAGAAGTTATGATCAATTCCATGATCATCACAATATTGGGCAACACCATTGTTTGTAAACTCGATTCCATTATCTGAACGCACAGCAACAATGTCATCCAATTTCTGAGTTTGGAGCTGTCTAAAGAGAGCGGTTACGATGCCATAAGTGTCATATTTTGAGGCCATCATTTCTACCCATGTGTATCTTGAATAATCATTAACCACCACCAAGGTATAGTGGTTTCCTCCTATACTGGCGGTTGGTATATGTCCAAATAAATACATGTGAAGCAGTTGTAAGCAGCGGTTCGTCGAAGGCGCGGTTTTGCTGGGAAACGACTGTTTGGGCTGCTTACCAAGCTGGCATGCTTTACATTTCTTATCATGATGGTCATCCACTTTGGGTAGTCCTTTGACAAGACCGTCCCTTTGAAGTTTTGCTAGATACTTGAAGTTCAAGTGGCTGGGCCGCTTATGCCATAACCAGCTTCTTTCACTTATATTTTTGGCTACAAAACAGAGGTCAGCAATACAAACAATATTACTCAAATCTATCATATATACATCACCTGTTCTGTTGCCAGTCAGTAGAGTGACTCCGAAAGTTGCATCTTTAATAAAACAATTTGTTGAGGTGAAGCTGCAGTTCATTCCTTTGTCATAGAACTGAGATATAGAGAGAAGGTTGTGCTCGAGTCCTTCTACTAGTGACACATTTTCAATAGTCACCTTTCCTCGTTTGATTGCTCCATATCCTACGGTTTCTCCTTTCTTATTTTTACCAAACACTACTGGGGGTCCTTTCATACTGATCGTATCACAAAGAAGTTCATTATCTCCGGTCATATGTCGTGAGCAACCACTGTCCAAGTACCAAAGATCGTTCTTCTTCTTTGAACTACCAGCCATAAAACATTAAATCTGAAAAATAAACATTAAAGATTTTGGTTCCCCTTATTCTTTGGGTCCTAGGGTTAGCAGCTTTTTGGGACCCACACCTGTTTGACCTTAGGAGTTTTAAATCCTTTGGTATTGGGTGTGAACCTTAAAAGACAATGACCAGCAACATGACCATAATCGGCACAAATAGCACAATGAATAAATCCCGGTTTTGGTTGCGGTTTTACAAACCCTTTACTGACCTTCGGTTTCACATGTTTTACTGGGTCAGCGGTTTTGGCTTTAATAAAGGTTACCTTCTTGAGCTCAACCTTCCTCTTAGGTGCGGCTTTAGGAAAGATGATTGGAATTTCCTTAAACCGACTAGGAGCGGTTTCATCACTTAATACTTCCTTGGTTGCCTCAGCCGTTTGATTTCTCTCTTCCACGTTGAATCTCTCCCAGTCTGGTTTTTTAGGATACTCAAAGAAATAATTTTGCTTTTTAATTTCTTATTTTGAGCCCTTTTTACCAGCATGATTAACTTTAGGAATTTCTTTGGTTTGTTCAGTTGGTATCACACCACCTTCAGCACAGAGACAAGGACACTTACACCTATCATCAGTTTTAAACCCCAATCCACTTTTATCCTTAGTAGGAATTTTTGAATTTAGGATTTATTCCATGGTGACACCAGACTTAGTCCACACATCGGTCACTTTTTGAAGGTCATCCATTTGTAGAGTAAGCTCATGGATTTGGATGAGAAGTGCCTCAGCTCTATCCTTCAGATAGCGGTTTTCTTCCCTAATTAATGATATCCCAGCAATTTGGAACTTGAGTTTCTTAATTTCCTCCTGTGGGACTTGCATTCTCTTTGGGAATCTTCAAGTTCACAGCCATTAGTTTATATGCCTTTTTAAGCACAGTATGTTTGTTGACATATAATATTAGCACATTCTAATACATGGTCATCATGGCTTAGGTCTGCTTGAACCTCAGGAGAGCGGTTTGGTGTTGTAGGAGCTTTGCTTGATCTAGCCTTAGGAGTCCTTAGTGAAACTGACTTCATTTGTTGATTTTGCAGTGGAAGGCTTTCGTCAATTTCAACTCTTTCTTTAAATCCCATGAGGCAGAGATTAGCAACTTCATCTTCATCACTTTCATCTGAATCAGATCCCATCCATGCCAGCGGTTGATCCCCTTGGTCAGCTACCATTCCTCTTCTCTTGACAAACTTCTTGTTGAATGGTTTCTTGGCTGGCGCGGCTTCATAGCGCGGTTTGGGACAACTTGAAGCAAAGTGACCTGGCTGTCTGCAGTTATAACAGACCAGGTCATCCCTTTTCTTAGGATCTGCGGTTTTGTTGAATCTGGTTAGAAGGACAAACTTGCAGGCCCTTTAGGGGATGGAAATTGAGATCTATTGTTCTTCCTAAACTTGGTGTATTTCTTCACATACAAAGAAAATTCTTCATCATCCATGTCATCAAAATCAACTTGACTAGAGCATGAAGATTGAGATGCTATACTCTGAGAATAAGAACTTTGAGGAGGAGTGTAGGATTGATGAGACTGCTGATAAGATTGATGAGGTTGAGGATATGGTTGATGTGATTGAGAATAGGATTGATGAGACTGTTGGTAATAATCAGGAGGTGCAGTTTGAGGATTGTATCTAGGAACATTTTGATCAGGAGGATCGGTTTGCAAGTGGAGGTGAGGAGCGGCTTGATGATGGTCTGGATTGTAAACTGGAGATGAGGTATTGTTGAATGCGGCTAGAGAGAGGGTCTTAAATCTACTTTCGGTTTCATGGACCTCTTCAAGCTTGAATTCAAAAACCTTCAGCATGGCATACAAGTGTCGAAGATCAAGAGCTTCCAAGTCCTTGTTGTTGTTTGATTCCGAGAAAGATTTGATTGATCCTCGCTTTACCTTTCTTGATTTGAGAGTCGCCACCATGTTGTTGAACGGAACACGGACCGTGAGATTCTTGAGTTCGGGGGTTAAGTTATGGATTGGGAAGGTCAAGGAGCACCCAATCCACCCAATCTAGGATTGGTCTTGCTTAGGTGTTTTCAATCATAGAGAACAAATAATTAAAACAAATAAAGCCAATAATTAATTTCTTAATTATTGGAATGTCGGATCATGTTCTTCGAGACCATCTCCATGGATTGGAAAGGCTCTAGGATGATCCTTTTGATGGATTACACCACTCAAAAACAAAGAAGAGATGAAGTAGAGATTAAAAGCGTAGGAGTTTACCTAAAGCGTTCTTGAGATTCCAATTGATGGCCTTGACTAAGCCTTGAAGATCCAAGAGTTATGTGATGACTTTGGCTTGAAAAGATGACTTTTTGATGGTGTTTAGGTGTGAGGGAGGAATAAAAACGGGATTCTTTGGAGAAGGACTGACTAGAGAGTTGTTAACCTCTTTTTGTGGTTAAGGGATCATTATCTAGCATTAGGAGTGAAAGACTCTTTATTTATAGGCTTAGATTGCTTAGGGACCAAGTATGGAGGTGGAGATGTTTAATTAGGTAAGGAATCAATAGGAAACCTCCTAGGAAGCTTCCTATTAGATATTCCCCGGTTTAGGAGAGTGTTGGCCAAGAAAGAGATCAGGACGGGGAAGGAAAGTGAATCAAACTCGTAGACAGAGGAGATGTCTTGTACGAGACATCAATGTCTCGTACGAGGCATCCAGCACAGAAGTACTGTTTTGCCCTTATCTAAAGTTTTGTTGTTCAATTTAGCCCCCAGACTAACGGAGTCAGTCAGAAACTTAACAAAACATGATAGAACTAATGAGTTTTCATCAATACACAAAGGCGAGACATAAGAGTAGTGTAATCATAAATTTGAGTTCAAAATGGGGTGTCTACAGAGCCCCTCGGCGACGATACTTATGGAAGAAGTAGCGTCGTCGATAGAAAAGACACCATTTAGAAATTTGGGTATGGTCGTGCTAGAAAGCTGCCTACGTATTCCTTGGAATGAAATCAGTCCAAACATAGTTCTACTTCGAAAACACAAAAAAACGGTGGTTTTAGGTATTTTGGAAATCATTTTGAAAGAAATATTGCGGTAAGTAAAGCTTAGAGTTTTAGAGAGTACCCATACTGAGGAATCAATGTCCTTGACCTAATTCTGAATATGCCCTCTGTTGTTGATGGAGCGTCGCGGTTGATGGTGTTGCTGGTGCAGACTGTGTTGCAGACTGTGTTGAAGTTGTTGGGGAATATCCTCAATCAATGCTCCTACATTGAGAGTACTGGATATTATCCTCTTTCATTATTTGATTGAAAGTACTGGATCCCTGGATGTTCTCTTTCAATGGCTGATTGAAAGTACTGAACATGTCCTCTTCCAATTCCTCATTGAAAGTACTGGACGGTTTTGATGTAGATGTAGACTTCTGAATGTCCTCGTCAATGGTTGATTGAACGTACTGGAGATTATCCTCTTCCAATGCTCTACATTGAAAGTCTTGGATACAGAAACTCTGAATTTGATGTTGATTTGTAGACTTCTGAATGTCCTCGTCAATGGTTGATTGAACGTACTGGACATTATCCTCTTCAAATGTTCCTACATTGAATGTACTGGATGCAGAGGTGTCTGAATGTTGTTGAATTTTCTTTGAGAACGGATTGGTTATTGTACCTGTTAATACAACAAGTAGAACCTATTCTAGCAAGCAATTTAGCTTTGATTTTAGTTTGGATTAGACTCATACGGCGGTAACAAATTTATGTGCATGCCCGGTCGGTCAACCTTGTGTAAGTAGTGTGAATAGCATGGATTCGCGATGGGATATTTATTGGTGATGAACTGTATGTGTTAATTTGTATGTGTGTGCGGGGACAAGTGTTTGACAAGTTGGGACCTAATCAGGTTCTCTGCAGAGGTGATGCTACGGAGTTTCCTTGATGGTTGTCTCGAGATGATCCGTCCAGATCATTCCTTTAGTCATGTTGTGTCAAGGGAGACAACTATTTGTCTGACAACCAATGATGTGCAAGTTCTAAGTAGGCTAGGCATAATTTTGAATCATTCTAGAATTCCATGTCCGAAAGCTTCCGGTGAGAGACGCATTCTATTCACCCAAGTTTATCTCATGCTTTGGTCTAACTCAAGCCCCAAAAATCTTGTATGTTGTAGATGACTCCATGAACAGGCTTATGAGGCTGTTTGATTTGAATAAGAGTGCTCTCCCGCTTGATTGATTTAAGGAAAGAGGAAGGTTGAAGAAGAAATGATTTGAAGAATGTTCTCCCTATTTTTTTTGTGACACACCCTGATTTTTGCCGCCCTTTCGGGTTTTCAATCTAGCGGGCATCTCTTTTGCGTCTCTTTTTTCTTTTTTTTTGACAGAGTATGTACTCGAAGATGACTCAGAGAGGAGAGTAGTTTTGTCTCTTATTAGAAAAGAGACATGCAAGATTTTTGGGTTTGGATGTATTAGGAATTTTAGCTATCGACTTGGCTTTTGGGAAGTGTATTCCAAGCATCTACTCGGTGAGGATAACGCACTTTGTAATGAGAGTTAGAGGCGAAGAGGATAGCCCCTAGTGCAGATTTACTTTGACGAGTTCGTATATCTTGAACAGGAATTGGAAGGGGACGGAAAGAATAAAAAGCCCCTATCCTTGATGCTTGTATTTCAATGAGAAGTGTATGAGAGAGGAAGCCCCTAGACTCAACAATGAACGCTACTCGGCTTAAAGTACTAGAAAGATAGTTCTACCTTTAATGGACCCTAGTATTTATTTTTGATGTCTTAAGGGTTTGTTCAATTCATTTTGCAAGTGAATCATCTAGAAATGTCTTGACAAGTTTTGAGGAGAATGCCTAATCATTGGTGCGCCCTTCAGATTTCTTCATGAGTGATATCTACGGATGATGGATACGGTCTTCAATTTAGGAGTCTCATTTTTTCTTCATTTGGATTTAATCTTCGTTGTAGGAGGAGATGAGAGGCCTACTTTTTTTACTTCATTACGTGTGGTTGAAACTCCTTCTTTGTGGGGTTGTGAAAGCTTGAGAGTTTTTCTTTTTCTTTTACTTTTCTTCTTTTTTTTTTTTCATTTTTTTTACTCTCAAAGCTTAAATTGAGTAGCCCCACTTTTGTTTGGGAATGATAATGCCTTCGGCTTTCTTCTATTGTGGTCCTTCGACTTCTGACATGAGCGCGGTGATAGTAATGTGTAGCCCCTAGGCCTTCTTCTCAAAACTTGTTTAGACATTTCTATTATCAATTGCAAGGTTTTAGATTACAATTTATTATTTGCGGATCCATTTCATGAATTAGAGAGAAATTCAAAAGGTAGAACAACCTTAGAGTAGTGTATAGGAATAAGAATGACTTTTATTAATAACTTGAATTCAAAACAGACTCGATAGTTTAGTTGACACAAACTAGAGAAGGGGGGAGATGGACTAGAATGACAGAATGACTCTTCGAGTTCATACTAGGAATTTAAAACCTATTCTATTTCTAAGGAGAAAGGGAGAGGATAATTGTAGCCTCAAAGTGGTAAGTCTATGAATTCTTCATACGGCTTTTTCTTCTTCACGTCTCTAGGGGAGCGGATTGGTGATGATGTTCGGTACTTCAATTTCCTTGTTGTCAATGAGATCTTGGATCACATCCTTTAAGCGGCGGCAAGAGTTGGTGTCATGGCCGGTGGCTCTGTGGAACTTGCAGAATAAGGGGATACGATTATAGTTATAGTTCACCTTGTGAGTAGTCCCTTCTTCAGGCTTTATTTTGCCTTCCTTTAAGAGGATGTCAAGGAGACCCTCTTGAATAACCCCTTCAAGATTATCATAGTGCCTTGTCGTTCCCATCTTAGTAACTTTGGATATATTAGGGTCACATAGCCGCCTCTTCTTCTTAGGCATTGTTGTTTCACAAAGGGCTTTGGCCTCTTTTCTATAGCATTCCTTTTGAGCTTGCAAGCGTGCTTGAAGTGTTTCGATCTTACTCTCGTAGAACTCTTCTTGAGTTTGTAGACGGGTTTGGAATGCCTCAATCTCTTTCTTGTGACACTCTTCTTGGGCTTGTAGGCGACCGTGAAGGGTTGCGGCTTCTTTCCCATAGTAATCCCCTTGAGTTTATAAGCGAGTCATGAATTCCCCCTACATTTTCCGCTTGAAGTCAGTGTATAGGGCAGTGGCGCATACTTCGACCATTTGACTTACTTCCCTTTCTAGTCGAGTCTTGAGATCATGGGCCTCTTGTATAGACTTGGCGCCTACTTCGGACACAGTGTTGGAAGAGTTTGGAATGATCTAGTTACGATTTGGACAGACCTAACGGTATAGTTATTGCGTTAAACCTAGATTAAGGTCCCAACAAGTCGGATTTATAGAGGTGTATAGGCTTAGGAGTGAGTGTAGGTTGACCAAACGAGCACAGCACAGAAACTGACACAGACAGAATGAGATGTCTCGTACGAGACAAGGATGTCTCGTACGAGACATCCAGCATAAAACACAGAATTCAGCTTTTAAATCCTAATTTTGGTCGGACGGAACTTAATCCGTTTTGGGGGGTTTCTATCTAATATCCTGGAATAGTGGATTCTGTCACCTTAGAATATGAGCCCCTTGTTTTTCACCTGTATTGCACTCTCCCAAACGGACAATTTGGGTAAAGGTCTCATATTCTCATCGGAATCCACCATTCAATTTAGCCAAACCTAAGTGATTCCGTAATTTTTTTTGCACTTTGTTAAACAACGCATTAATTCAATCAAACCTTGTGAATTTTAAGAGACAACCGAAAGGGACATGTTGAACGGTGCGGTCGAAACTAAGCCAAAATGGCATCCACAATCCCGCACAGAATAGTGAAAGGGAAAACACAAACTCGGATTTCTGTAGAGAGGTTCTCCATTCTTTCAAAATCCTTTGTTCAACATTTTACCGAAGGGACATTCATCATATTCACAAAGGAGAATTATAGATTGTAAAGATGCGTTATCTTGGGCAAAGATTAAAACAACCCTAAAAATCAAACCGACCGGTCTCGAGGAGTGTCTTATTAACTAGTATGTATGCATGAGGTTGATGCAAGGCTTACGGCTAAGGCTCCCCATGAACACAGTCTAGGAGCATGTCACGGAGTGGGTACACCATCTTTGGAGAGACCGGCAAGGGCCATTCGTTAGAATGGGGGTGCTGACCGACATCCGTCCTCCGATTGGGACCCAGGTTTATAGGGTATGTAGTGCAATTAATCTACATGTGTGCACGTGTGTGAGAGTCAAGTTCTAGATGTCAAGGAAAAATAGAGATATTTTTTTTAAAGCAAGTAAAAGATTTGACCGGACCAAAGTGGTTGCCTACGTTTCCCTCAATCTTCAGAAAAAGAAAGAGAGACTCAGGTCAACGTAGTTCGAGTTTGAAAAGATTTTTGAGAAGAGGAAGAGCACATAAGCATGTAGGAGCACATAGAAGAGAAGGATAGAAGTACTCACAGTGCTTGCATTACCCATTAATGGGTGCAAAATAAACTAGGGAATGAGTACAGTAGTCATCTCTAATTTATTCATTTTTTTATACTCCGCTGCAAAAGATGTTTAACGCAAAAACAATACATGTATATGACATAAATCATTTAATGCACATATGGGGACAGAGTAAATACAAGCAAACAAAAGTTTTTTTTTTTTTTTTTTGAAGTCCAGGGACTGATCTGGAATTTCTAAAAATTTGGGGCTGTTCTGGAATTTTCTAGAACACAGGGACCAAACTGCAGTTTAGAAGTGTAGGGACCATCTGAAATTATTTCTTTAACAGCCGCCAATTTTTTTTTATTGGCCTAATGATGGAGGCAATGATGAGGCAATGATTAGCAACCTTATTTTTCTTCAAATGTGCAGCAAAGAAACTTGTTTGGCGGCTTAAAAGGGATGCCTCGTACGAGGCATCCGATGTCTCGTACGGGACATCTCTTCCGAAGCCCAGATTCAAAACAGAGCAGTCCGAAAATTTACAGAAAAATTAAGAAAAAATTAATTTTTGCAGAAAATTACAGAGATTAAAAACACCTAATTTACCCGCAAGTCTAACCTACTTAAATTGTCCCCAGCGGAGTCGCCACTTTTTGCACCCGAGAAAGATTTGATGTATCCTCGCTTTACCTTTCTTGATTTAAGAGTCGCCACCATGTTGTTGAAAGGAACACGGACCGTGAGATTCTTGAGTTCGGGGGTTAAGTTATGGATTGGGAAGGTCAAGGAGCACCCAATCCACCCAATCTAGGATTGGTCTTGCTTAGGTGTTTTCAATCAAATAGAGAACTGTAGATACCCCAGGGGAACCACGGCTTTAGGATAGAGCGCGTGAGTGATCCTAGGATGTCTAACTTGTTTTTAGAGTCGCCACCTATGTTTTGAGGAACATAAGAAAAACCTATAGATTGTAGCCTAAGTTTGATTACGAAAACAGAGATTCTTTGTTTTGAGGTTCGGGGGTTAGATTACGAGATGGGAAGTACCGAAACACCCATCTCGCCCAACTAAAGTTGGTCTTGCTTGATCAAAATCTACATGAATGAAAATGTTCTTCTTCTTCTTCTTTAAGTCATGAAAAGGGGGTTTAAAATAGAATTTGGAATGTAGGAGATAACTCCTTAACCAACCTCAATGAGATGAGGTGATCATTAGAGTCATGTCCCAAAATGATTTGGGTGATTGCACATTTGATTAAAGTAAAAAGAGAGAGGAGATGAAGTAGAAAAGGAAGGAAAAGATGGACTTTTACCTACAATTTGGAGACCTTCAAATATTTCTTGATGAAATCCTTGGAGAACCTTTAGAAAGTGATTTTGGTATAGTTTTTGTAAGTTCAATTTTCGGTCCTTGAAAATGGAGGTAAAGAGAGGTTTTTATAGGTGAAAGAGGGGTGTTTTTGGTGCCAAAACTCGGTCACCAAGAAATCCTTCCCGGGCAAAATCCTGTAAATTGATCAAGGGAGGGAATCCTGGCCAGAAATCTGTAACTGACGCCCAGAGGCGCGCGCTTCCTTCTTTGGGGGCGGGAGGCGCGCGCGCCTGGCTCCTAGTGTCAGAGGCGCGCGACTCAGAGAAGGCAATTTTGACAGAATGGACTAGAAAGTCAGCCCTGTCATTCAGTTTAGTCCCTGGACTTAACGAAGTCAGTCAGGAACTTAACGGAAGTGACAGAAACTAACGAGAAACACTTAGAATGGGGAGAAACACAAAATCAAATGTGCAATCGGGGTGAGCGGTCCAAGGCGGGGTGTCTACAGAGCCCCTCGGCGACGTGGATTGCAAAGCAGAATGCGTCGACGAAAGTTAAAAACACCCGCCGAGGATATCACCAAGAAAGGTAAAGACTCGATGAAAGCAGGAATTTGAAATTGCGAGAGATAGTGGTGCGCTCCCTGTGTGAGCGGCTTTTGCTGGAATGTTGTATTGGAGCTCATGGGAGCTTGTCTCGATATGGACCGAGTTTGTTGAGTTGGGGCTCATGGGAGCTTGTCTCGATATGGATCGAGTTGCCGACTTGGAGCTCATGGGAGCTTGTCTCGATATGGACCGAGTTACCGACTTGGAGCTCATGGGAGCTTGTCTCGACATGGACCGAGTTGTCGACTTGGGGCTCATGGGAGCTTGTCTCGATGTGGGCCGAGTTGCCGACCAGGAGCTCATGGGAGCTTGTCTCGATATAGACCGAGTTGTCGACTTGGGGCTCATGGGAGTTTGTCTCGATATGGACCGAGTTGCCGACTTGGAGCTCATGGGAGCTTGTCTCGATATAGACCAAGTTGTTGACTTTGTGGGGTGCGGGCACGGTTGAATGTTTTGAATGAGGTCGTTAGTGAACCCTTGTTGACGAATCCGTTAGTGAATCCGTTCGATGAAATATTGCTTTGAAGCCTCGTGCCATTTGGAGTCACACTTGACTTTTTTGAATTGTAGGGTACGGGCACAGTTGACCGCGACCAGAAAAATGTTCCTGCTGGGGATGAGATGTTGAGATTGACTCTTGAGGGGGGTGTGGCACCCGTGACAGAACTTAGGGAGTTCGGAATCCGTGGGGAAACTTTGATACGATGCATGGATTCTTTCATGGGAGACTGCTTTTGAACCTGCCTGATGATGGGAAGAGCGCGCGTCCGGGACTCGTTGTGGGACGCGCGCGCCTCAGATGAATATGTCGGGAGGCGCGCGCCTGGCGCATAAGTTCAGCATATTTAAACAGGCTGTTTGCTGTTTTCGGCCAGTTTTCAAAAATTTGAAGAACCCTCCAAATTCCAAGCCCAATTTTCGTAGAGGAATCACCCCAAAACACTTTCTTACTGCTCTAGGATCAATTCCGTCAAAAAAACGATGTCGGATCGTCAGCAATCACCTCCGTTTGAGATGCCATAGGGCGAGGAGCCCGAAATTGGGGTTGAAGCTATGGACCCGAGCTTGCTTACTTTCCGGCCTCATACCCATATTTCTCACTTCGTGACTTCGGGTTTGGTAAGAATGCCTCACCATTCTTGTCGATTTCGGGTTTCATGAAGTTCTGTTTTCTATACCCGAAATATTGCTGCAGCAGCTTTATTGATCATTCTTTGCATGTTGTTTGTTGTTGCTGATTTGTTGTAAGAAACATGTTGGGATGTCCATTTTCACGTTCACACACTTGCTTGTACATTGCTCTGCCGTTGAAATCTCTGTGTTGAGTTCATCCGTTTTTCTAGCAGTCATGCTGATGAAATTTTTGCTGTTCCTTTTTTTTTTCTTTCAGGAGTGGACCCGTTTGACAGAGATTCGCGGTGGGGCTCATGGGCCTATCTCTATATGGAAGAGGTTGCCCGAGAATGTTCGGGCCCGAGTCACAGGGACTCATTTTGGTCTTTTTGTCACTAGCCTCCCAGCTTTGAAGAATGACCCTGATGTGGTTCAGGCATTGAGGGAGAGATGGTGGGATACCACCCATACCTTCCATTTACCCATGGGCGAGGTGACCATGACGCCTACTGATTTCACAGCTTTGACGGGCTTGCCGTTCATGGGGGTGCCTGTCCCTTTTGGTTTGAGAGGGGCTGTTCGGACTCCGGACGAGTTACTGGCCTTGGTTGACTGCCGGTTTGAGGTTAAGAATTCTCGAGTGACATGGGGGAGAATCCGGGCTTATTTCAGCATCTTGATGGCTGAGGCTCGAGGTGTTACCGCTGATCGGGTTGATGTTGTGGCCCATTGCTTCATTTGGTACTTGTTATCCCACACTCTGTTTGCCAACGGGGGATCTTCGGCCTCTTTGGCTCTGCTTGACTTGTTAGTGGACTTGGACCAGATCGGCCAGTATAACTGGGGCGCAGCGGGCTTGGCTGCTTGTTATCACGGCATGGATTTGACCAGCCGCTCGACTACCAGCTCTGTTACGGGCTTCAGCTTGCTGTGGGAGGTATACCACTTACTGTCCCTTTTATATTCTCCTTTCCTTAGCCATAACTGCCTTTTTCGTTGACTGTCATTAACTTTGTTTCTGCCTCTTGTCTACAGCTTTGGGCTTTTGCTATCCTGAATCTGAGGGATTTCAAGATTGCCAAGGAAGGCCAGCCCCAGTATCCGGACTGCGCACGGTAGGCGTATAAGGAGAGGAATGTGAAGACTGGCATGAATCCCATTAGTCTTACTTCGGTCCAACGGCACTTGGACACCCTGAGGCCTGAGTCTGTTGCCTTTTCTTTGTATCCGTGGAGATCAGTTCAGCACTGGTTTGAGCACACTCTTATTCCTACCCGTTCTTGGCTTTTGATGAGTTCGGGTGAGTGCATGGCTCTGTACTTGGGAGATAGAGTATTTTGGTAGCATGGTACCTAGGTGACAGACTTTTATACCCCTCCTCGTCCTGCAGTTCCAGACGTTCCTCCTTTCTGCCCTCGTAACTGGAGGTCACTTTCAGAGGTTGATCGTGCGGCATATATGGTAGGGGTTGATGCCGTCCCTTATATTCATTTGGATCAGGATTATGGCCTCTTCAGGGAGAACAACTTGATGCAGGGCTTTATGTTCGCTGATCCGACGAGATCACATGCTGCTCCTTCGACCTCCGCTCGGTTTTATACTACCGGTGCCGGGTATTGTTTTGATCCTCCTTTGCCTCCTCCTTATTACACTTATTCAAACTTCGGGGTCTTTGAGGAGCAGAGGGAGATTGTTCCCGAGGATATGTCACCGGAGAGAGAGCCTCCCGCTCAGGCTGCTGTGGTATGTTTTTCTGACCATCTTTGCATTTTCTCAGTTCCAGTCTTGTTTTTTTGTCCTTTGTATTGATGTAATTTCCTTTCCCCGTTCTTTGTTGCAACAGGTGCCCGTAGCTGCTTATAGGCACTTGGGTAGGCAGAACAAAGGGATGAGGCGGAGGCTCCGTCAGCTGGAGGAGAGGGTGCTGGAGCTGTGCAGAGATATTGCTGCCATGACTAGAGATGCTACTGGTGCTGTCTCTGGTGCTGCGAGAGGAGCTGCCCGAGGTGCTCGGGGCATGGGACGAGGCTGCAGGGATGCTGCACTGGACATTGATGAGGCTGTCTCTTCGGCGAGGCAGTCGCTGAGCAGGAGTCTGAGCCATAGTAGGAGTCTGAGCCGAGAGGGTAGCCAGAGCCGGGGCGGCGCCAGTTCATCAGGGAGAGCTGTCAAGAGGACCCGTCCTGATGTTGTGATTGAGACATCTGAGTCTGAGGATGATGATGACGATGATGATGATGAGGATGATGATGACGATGAGGAGACCGAGAGCGGTAGCAGGGGGTGAGCACAGTGCTGGTGATATGTGCCCGAGCTGTTGAGGCTGAGAGGATGAGGGATTGAAACACTTTTACTTTTGCCTGTAATAACATTTAACATGTATTTACAATCCTAGTTATCTTACTACTCATTTTATGTTCTATTAGCGACTCGATCTTAGATGCCGACTCTTTACAAACAAATGTGTGCCCAAAGGTTGCTTGTTGTCGATGCTTGAACTCCTTTTTGTCGCTGGGATTTGATTTTGGTGCAGG
The DNA here is from genome assembly GCA_026119855.1 of Campanula takesimana. NCBI lineage: Eukaryota > Viridiplantae > Streptophyta > Magnoliopsida > Asterales > Campanulaceae > Campanula > Campanula takesimana. The sequence goes on along the minus strand of JAOWBW010002037.1, from coordinate 227,027 downwards.
TTGGGTGTGTTGAAGTGCTTGGGTTCTGTTCTGAACTGACAAGGGCTGTTTCTGTCTGAACTGCTGTCAAAGGCGCGCGCGTCGGGTCTTGCTTGTGTGAGGCGCGCGCGTTGTGCAGCCCTGGTCGGAGGCGCGCGCTTCTGGCCTGCTGAATTACAGCCCCTTTCTTTTCTGATCAGAATGTTCCAACAGCTATAAGTTTGAACCATTTTTCGACCAGAATGGCCACACAGCATTCTTTTGCAAACACTTTCTCCTCCTAAATCACAAAATTCTTGTCATAATGGCCCCAATGACTTTCTCCTTTGAAGTTAAGGTTTCCGTCCCCGAGGGTGAGAAGTCCGTTCCAATGGTGAACGCCGTTCCAACTGTAGGGTCCGTCTCGATGGTGGAGAAACGTCCGAGCGTTTTTGATCGTTTGGGAAGGCCCAATGACAATGTTGTTGACCCCGTGAGACCGGTGGTTCATGTGCGGGACTATAGACCCCGTCATTTTCCCAAGAAGAAGAAAGGTAAGGGAAATTCCTCATATGTGTGGAAGCGTCCCATGGTCGTCCCCGCTAAGGTTCCGCTTGATAAGGGTAAAGGGAAAGCCGTTGATGAAGCTCCGTCCCGTCCTAGCGTTTTCTCCCGTCTTGGCGGTCCCAAGAATGTTCCGTCCCCATCCAAGAAGACTAAAGTACATAACAAGAAGCAATGGGTTCCCAAGAGATTGCAATTAGACCACTTTGTTTTAGGATTTAATATTTTGATGTCTTTTGTTGCTCAATAAATCCGTTGTAATGGTTTGAATAATTCATTGAATGAATAAAAAATTGCATTTTGTTATTTGAAGTGGATTGGGTATTTTTGATATGTTTTAGACCGCACCCGAAGGTTGCCTACGTTCCTCCAGTTGGGAGGCTCAGGTCTTCGTAGTTCAAACAAACAAAGACCATTTTTTTTTTTGTTGTGCACCCTGTTTTTTGCCTAGACCTCCCTTGCGGGTTTTCAATCTAGCGGGCTTCTTTTTTGCACGTGCTCTAATTTTTGCCTAGGCCGCCCTTGCGGGTTTTCAACCTAGCGAGCGATTTTTTTTTTTTTTTTTTTTTTTTAATGGTCTTTGTTTATTAAGCGTAGAACCTCTTGAGCTTGTCGAGGTTGACCTCCTTTGGCAGCTGGTCACCATCTAAATCCACGAGCCGGACTGCACCACCGCTTAGTATCTTTTTGACCACGTACGGACCGATCCATCGGGGTCCCCATTTCCCTAGGGGATTCATGGCATTAGAAGGATGTTGTCTTAAGACCAAATCTCCCACATTGATGTTTCGAGGCCTCACTTTTTTGTTGAAAGCTCTTGCCATCCTTTGCTGATATGCCCTCGTGCGTTCGAGTGCTCTTAACCTTTTCTCGTCGAGCAAGGCTAGTTGTTCATATCGACTTTGCATCCAGTCGACCTCGTTGATTTGATTCTCGAGGAGGGCCCGTAGAGATGGGACTTCAAGTTCGATAGGGAGTACGGCTTCAGAACCATAGACCAATGCATAAGGAGTTTCTCCTGTTGCGGATCGTATTGATGTGCGGTAGCCCCACAATGCTAATGGTAGCTTCTCGGGCCAATCCCTTCCCGTTGAGGCCATTTTCTTGACGATGGTCTCGATGGTCTTATTTGCTGCTTCGACTGCGCCATTTGCTTGGGGCCGGTAAGGAGATGACTTGTGCTTGGTGATCTTGTATTCTACCAAAAGTGCATCCATTTCCTTCTCAAAGTGAGATCCGTTGTCGGAAATGATTTCATGAGGCACGCCGTATCGGCACATGATATTAATCTTTACAAATTCGGCCACTTTCTTGGCGTTGAGGGTCCGATAGGCTTGTGCTTCGACCCACTTTGTGAAGTAGTCGACTGCCACTAGGACAAATGACTGCCCATTGCTTCCGGCAGGATGAACTTTACCGATGATGTCTATCCCCCAACAAGAGAAAGGCCAAGGTGTGACCATGTTGTAAAGTTGTGAGGGTGGAGCATGTTGCAGATTAGCGTGGAATCGGCACTTGGCACACCTTTTGACTTTCTCGATACAGTCTCGTTCCATAGTGCTCCAATAGTAACCAATGCGAAGTATCTTCTTGACTAGCATAAACCCATTCATGTGGGGTCCACATTCTCCTTCGTGCACTTCACACATTATCTCTTGATCTTCGGTCTCATTAGCGCATAGGAGATTGATCCCGTCGTGGTGCCTTTTATAGACTCGGTCCCCAATCAGTGCGTACTGAGAGGCTAACCTTTGCAGAGCTGCTTGAGACTTCTTATTGATGTTCTCGGGATAGGTGCCGTCCTTGAGGAAGTTCATGATGTCCGAATACCACGGAGAGTTTGTTTGAACCTCGTTGATCTTGATACTCATGCAATATGCCGGACTGTTCCTTCGAGCAATTTTGAAAGGCTTCACCATTTTCCCTTTGGGCATTTCAACTAATGAAGCTATAGTGGCCAGTGCATCGGTGAAGCGATTCTTATCCCTTGGCAGGTAGTTGAATGTGATCTCTTGGAATTGTTCAACCAGTTCTTCAAGGTGCTGACCATACTGTTGGAGAGTCGGGTCTTGGGTTCGCCATTTACCCGATTGCTGATTGATAAGGAGTAAAGAGTCGCCGAACACTTCTAGTTCCGTGACGTTTCTTTCGAGAGCTGCTTCGAGCCCTGATATGCATGCTTCGTACTCGGCAATGTTGTTGGTAGCTTCGAATTCCAGGCGTATGGCAATGGGAGTGTAGATGTCTTTTGGATCGACAAGCAATACCCCTATACCAAAACCGTGTTTATTGGCGGCGCCATCGAAAAAAAGTTGCCACTTGTCTTCCTCAGTTGTGGTACAAATTAAATGCTCGTCGGGGAACTGTACATCTTCCCCCTTCACTTCGTCACACGGGAATTCGGGAAGCTGGTCACTGAACACTTTCCCCCTGACGGATTTTAGTGTGACGTAAGTGATATCATAGCCGGCGAGCATGAAGTACCATTTGGCTATTCTTGTTGACATGAAAGGCTTCTCGAAGATGTAGCGGAGCGGGTCCACCTTTGCTACTAGCTTGATCGGAAAAGCTTCCATATAGTGTTTGAGATTTTGAGTGACCCAAACCAATGCTGCACATGACTTCTCTAAGATAGAGTAGTTCTTTTCGCCCCCTTGGAATCGGCGACTGACAAAAAAATGGCGTTCTCCTTTGTGGACTCTCGTTGCTCTTGTGCTAACATAGCCCCTAGGGCTTCATCATTGACAGTGAGATAAAGCAACAGAGGTTTCTCCTTGTGCGGCGGAACTAGAATAGGATGGCACGTCAAGTAATGCTTTACTTGATCGAAGGCTTCTTGGCACGCGTCGGTCCATTCTAGAGCCACATTCTTCTTGAGTAGCTTGAAGATTGGCTCGCACATGGAAGTGAGTTGGTGCACAAACCGACTGATGTATTGTAGTCTTCCCATGAAACCTTTAATCTCTTTCTGCGTCTTTGGAGGAGGCATGTCAATGATTGCCTTGATTTTGGAGGGGTCTACTTCGATTCCCCTTTCAGTGACCATATAACCAAGAACTTTGCCTCGGATAACCCCGAATGTGCACTTTGCAGGGTTGAGCCTCATCTTGTGTTGACGAAGCCTTTCGAAGAACTTGCGGAGATCGATTAGGTGTTGACCATCGGTTCCTTTGGAGTGAATGATCATGTCGTCCACATAGACCTCGATTTCTTTGTGAATCATATCGTGGAACAAGTCTGTCACGGCTCTTTGGTAGGAAGCCCCAGCATTTCTTAACCCAAACGGCATGACTGTGTAGCAAAAGGTACCCCACGGTGTTGTGAAGGCTGTCTTATGTTGATCTTCCTCGGCCATGAGAATCTGATTGTACCCAGCGAACCCATCCACGAATGAGCGAACCTCGTAGGCAGCAGTGGAGTCGACTAGCATGTCGATATTAGGGAGTGGAAAATCATCCTTTGGGGAAGCTTTGTTTAAATCCCGGAAGTCTACACAAACTCGAACCTTGCCGTTCGCCTTCCTGACTGTCACAATGTTGGCTAACCATGTCGGATACTCGATAACCTTGATGAAACCCACACTAAGGATCTTCTCAATCTCTTCTTTGACCTGCAGAGACCATTCTGGCTTGATCTTTCGGAGCTTCTGCTTTACTGGCCTGGCATCTTATTTGATCGGAATCCTGTGCTCCGCTACCTTTCTGTCTAAACCCGGCATGTCTTTGTATGACCATGCGAACACATCCACGAACTCCTGTAGTAATGCAGTCAACCTATCTTTGTCGTCCCCCTTGAAGAAGCTTCCAATCTTGGTCTCTTTCGGCTCTTCTTCGGTACCCAGATTAACAACATGCAATTCTTCGTCAGCCTTTGGACCATTCTCGCCATGACTACGGACTTGTTGAGCAAGTTCATTTAAGTATGTTGTGTTTTCGTGGTCTACTTCATCATAATTTGAATCGTTATTAACTTGTTCGTTAAGTTCATTATTAGTTAATTCATCATTTATGATGTTTGCAATCTCAGGGTACTCAGAAATATCAAATTTTTCATTAGCAAAGAAAGGAAACACACGCTCGGCTATGGCCTCCAATTCCTCTTGGGTGAGGGTATTAGAGACACTCTCGGACTCGAAAGTAAGTGTGAGCTACTCTTCCTTTGTTGGTGTGCGGGGTATGCAACCCATTTCTTGGACTAAGAATTCCTCGGATACCACGGGCCCTTTTATTGAATACCAATTGTTGATCGGCTCGGAGCTTGGCGGGATCTCACTAATAGTCTCGTTCATGATGACGGTGTCATGGATGGCGTTGACTTGGCATTCATTCATTACGGCAAGCTCTTCGAACATGGAGGCTAAATCTGTCAGTTCTTCCCCCACGGTGATTTCTGTCTCGGACTCTATAGTCACCTTCCTTCCCCACCATTCACGGGGCGACATGGGAGTTGGTTCCCTTTCGGATATCTGGATCTCACAATCGGAGAAGATTTCGAGGCCATGCTTTTTGACACCTTTATTGTTAACCCACGGCTCGGGAAAGATTATGTATGGAACGTCTTCCCCTTGGCGGACAAAATAGCCATTCAACGTCTTGCGGTAAGGCCTTAGGTTAGGGACTTCATACCGACGGCCTTCTTTACGAGCTCGGGCCTTTTCGTTCTTGATCGCTTGCTCTTGTTTCAAGTCTTCTTTGGAAGGCTCATACCCCAAACCGAAGGTGTTCTATGGGACTTGCACGGGATGTAGGATTCCTTGCTGATATTTCCCTAATCCTAAACCAGGGAAGTAGTCCATATTCCTCATCATGCGGAGGACTTTGTGATTGCTGGGGGTCCATGATCCGTTTCCCCCTTCTTTATCAATGGCGTTGATTGAGACGCCGGAGAGAGTGGAGTCTGGTAGACCATGATGAACTTGGTGGACGGGCTCACCTTTTCTGTGGATAGTGATGTTTTCAGCCATTACGGTCACTATTTCATCACCATTTCGGATCTTGACACATTGGTGGAGAGTTGACGGTACGACATTAGCACTGTGAATCCATGGTCTACCCAACAGTAAGTTGAACGAGGCCGGGATATCAAGCACTTGGAATGGAACGGACATGACCATGCTCCCAAACTCAATGTCTATTTCGATCATACCCATAACTGTACGGGCGGTGCTGTCATAACCTCGGATTACTTGAGCAGAAGGCTTCAAATCAGAATCCTTAAGCCCCAGTATGCCCATGATTCTACCAGGCATGAGATTGAGTGCGGAACCACCGTCCACTAAGACTCTTGAGACGGGCCTCCCCCTTGCTCGTACCTTGAGGTAAATGGCTTCGTTGTGGTCGGAACCAAACGGTGGAAGGTCCATATCGGCAAAGGTGATGACGTTGCCAAAATGAATGTGACCAATCATTGCCGTGAGGTCCTCGGGAGTAGTATCGGGAGAAACTGATGTATCATCGAGATTGCGGATGACGAGATCTCGGTGTTTCTTCGAGGATGCAATGAGGTCCCAAATAGAGATGTTGGCTTGAGTTTTCTTGAGTTGGACAAGTAGAGGGTCTTCGGGAGTGTTATGAGCTTGCGGCCTTTGAGAAGAGGAGCTCGGTGCGGAAGTGGAAGGGTTGCTTGCTATGACTCGACCGGATCGAGTTAGCATGTTGACGTTCCTATCTTGCTTCTTTTTCCTATTCTCTAGTACTCCCCTCATTACCTCATCGTAAGTCACTACATAACAAGAATTGTCAAGTTTATTCATAACATTGGGGCCCCCATTCACAATTGGGATTGAATGGGTGGTCCCCTCGAGTTCTCCTATCTCTATTACATTGACATGCTCGTCATTAGTCACTACAAATTCTTTCTTATCTATGAGATCTTGAATGATATTGCGGAGAATGAAGCATTCCTCGGTGGTGTGGCCACTATATTGGTGGTAGCCACAATATTTGTGGTGAGCATGATTGGAGTTGATCGTCTTGGGTTGGTACCCTTGCACGGGTGTGACTTGACCCTTTGCCTTGAGGACCTCGAACACTTCGGTTTGAGTCATGCCTTGGAGAGGCGTGTAGACACGATCACTTCGGGACTTCTTCCCTTGAGGTGGAAGAACCTTTTTGTAATTCCCCTTGTCAATAGTGACGACGTTGACCGAGGCCACTTTTGTGGAGTTGGAAGCGGCCTTGTAGCGGTAAGAAGGAGTGGTCTTCTTAATCTCCTTGAGCAATTCATCCATGCGTACCCCCGCCTCATACATTTGGGAGAAGTCGGAGTAGCAAGCCCCACTTAGGTGAGTGCGGAGATCAATCTTGAGACACTTGAGAAATATGTCCATTTGCTCTTTTGTGTTTGGCCTCTCAACAATTTCAGAGAGTTTGTCATTCCATCTCCTTGTGAAGTCGATGAAGGACTCTTTGTCTCGTTGAGTAGTGTTCTCTAGCTCTTTCCTTGTGGGCTGGTGAGTGGTGTTGCCTTGGTATTGGTTCTTGAAGGCAAGCATGGCGGAGTCCCAATCAAGACGGACAGTGAGCGGGAGAGTAGCATACCAATCTTTTGCCGCCCCCTCGAGAGTGAGAGGAAAGCATTGAGCCATCACCTTGGGGGAGACCTTCTTTGGAACCATTGCCCAAATATAAGTCTCAATGTGAGCCATAGGACAAGAGTTGCCCTTGAATTTGCTTATGTCGGGCATCTTGAACTTATCGGGAAGAGCGGCCATAGTACTCATGAGGATGGATGATTGATAAAGGCTTGTGTCGGAGCCTTTCCCCATGTTGAGCCCATTGAACTTTTGGTCGATGTAGGCCATGATAGAATCCACCATTTTGGGCTCATTGTTCTCGGAACTTGGCTCCCCCATTTTCTTGGTGCGGGTGTTGACATAAGGACTCTTGAACAAACCCTCGGTCCATTCGGATTCATCATCATTGTTCTTGTTCTTTCCCTTAGCAAGGTTGGTGAGCTTTTCTTTCATTAGCTCCATTTCGGCCTCTTGGGCCTCCCTTTGGCTGTCGAGGTGGGATTGCCAAATGTCGTCTTTGCTTTGTGCCTCCTTGTTAAGGGTGGAGACTTGCTCTTGGAGGAGTTGGACCATAGTTGAGAGCTGTTCGAGAGACATGGTGTTGCTGCTGCCGGTCATGGTTGATGTCGGAGCTGTTGGAGTGATCTCTTCACGGACTAACCGATTTGCTGAATCCCGGTAGACTTTGTAAGTACCAATTGAACCTATATTGCAGAAGAGGCCCTTGTCAGTCTTGAGTAACACTTGCGGTCCATGAAGAGGCTTAGAACACACAGTTGGGCACACGACTCGAACCACATAAGAAAAGACTCTTTTTTTTTTTTTTCTTATAAGTCGGAGGGAATGAATCCCTTTTGGGGTTTCTAAGAAAATAATGGAATCGTCACACTAGTATATAGACCATCTCGCGGTCCCATATACTCATCGGATTCCATCGCGCTTGTGAATCCTACATGTGTCGGGATTAAACTAAATTAATGTAGTAAAGCATACATGCGGGGACGGATTATTATTTTCGTCCAAAATAACCACTTTTGGGGACGGATTTTTATTGCGTCCATTTCAACAAGTTGGCATGTATGATTTGAAGACATTAGTTTAGGGAAATCTCGGTACATGGAAACCGACTTGAGTCACGGAGTGTTAGACCCTAACTAGAATTGTGTGGTTTGTGCTCGGCTTGAATATGAGGCTCAAAGGTCACCCCCGGCATGTAGTCTTGAACTACGCCACGGGCTGAGGTTTACCGCTTCGAAAGAGCCAAGGTCGAGTGGAGCTTGAAACTTTCTATGACAGGCCTCGACGGGTTTGGGGTTGGACTTGTGCGACTCGATAGTGAGCAGTTTCATTGGAATATGTGCATGTAGTGTGAGGTCTAACAACTGACAATTTTTTTTTTTTTTATATATATTTTTTTTTTTGAAAAGAAAGAAAAACACACAAAACACATAAGCACATAAAATTATAACTCCCGAATCACCCGTGTGACCGGTAAATAAAACACAAAATTAAAACAGTCCGAGGGTTCAATTCTGTTCTGATGCAGGCAACTGTGCCCACACCCCACTGTTCTGCTCAGTCACTGAAACCTGTTTCTGTTCTGGAAACCAACCCAGAAGCGTGCGCCTCTGAGTTCTGATGTGGGACGCGCTCGCATGGCGCAATGCATATGGGAGGCGCACGCTTCTGGGGCGAACCTGTCAGAATGTCAGACTTTGAACTCAGGGGATTGCCCTGGTCCCATGTTCATATTGTAACCCCTGCAGAAGTGATTAGTGCAGAATAACAGAAGAAGAAGATGAAGAACATGAAGAAGTGGGCGATTCTGGTTCTTGATGCGGGATGCGCGCGCCTTAGGCTTAAAAGGCCAGACGCGCGCGCCTCCCCTAACAGGAAACAGAATGCCCAGAAAAGATGTAGATTTCGATCAGAATTCAAGTTTAACCCTCAAATACTCCCCAGCGGAGTCGCCACTGTAGATACCCCGGGGGAACCACGGCTTTAGGCTAGAGCGCGTGAGTGATCCTAGGATGTCTAACTTGTTTTTAGAGTCGCCACCTATGTTTTGAGGAACATAAGAAAAACCTATAGATTGTAGCCTAAGTTTGATTACGAAAACAGAGATTCTTTGTTTTGAGGTTCGGGGGTTAGATTACGAGATGGGAAGTACCGAAACACCCATCTCGCCCAACTAAAGTTGGTCTTGCTTGATCAAAATCTACATGAATGAAAATGTTCTTCTTCTTCTTCTTTAAGTCATGAAAAGGGGGTTTAAAATAGAATTTGGAATGTAGGAGATAACTCCTTAACCAACCTCAATGAGATGAGGTGATCATTAGAGTCATGTCCCAAAATGATTTGGGTGATTGCACATTTGATTAAAGTAAAAAGAGAGAAGAGATGAAGTAGAAAAGGAAGGAAAAGATGGACTTTTACCTACAATTTGGAGACCTTCAAATATTTCTTGATGAAATCCTTGGAGAACCTTTAGAAAGTGATTTTGGTATAGTTTTTGTAAGTTCAATTTTCGGTCCTTGAAAATGGAGGTAAAGAGAGGTTTTTATAGGTGAAAGAGGGGTGTTTTTGGTGCCAAAACTCGGTCACCAAGAAATCCTTCCCGGGCAAAATCCTGTAAATTGAGCAAGGGAGGGAATCCTGGCCAGAAATCTGTAACTGACGCCCAGAGGCGCGCGCTTCCTGCTTTGGGGGCGGGAGGCGCGCGCGCCTGGCTCCTAGTGTCGGAGGCGCGCGACTCAGAGAAGGCAATTTTGACAGAATGGACTAGAAAGTCAGCCCTGTCATTCAGTTTAGTCCCTGGACTTAACGAAGTCAGTCAGGAACTTAACGGAAGTGACAGAAACTAACGAGAAACACTTTGAATGGGGAGAAACACAAAATCAAATGTGCAATCGGGGTGAGCGGTCCAAGGCGGGGTGTCTACAAGAACAAATAATTAAAACAAATAAAGCCAATAATTAATTTCTTAATTATTGGAATGTTGGATCATGTGCTTCGAGACCATCTCCATGGATTGGAGAGGCTCTAGGCTGATCCTTTTGATGGGATTACACCACTCTAAAACAATGAAAGAGATGAGAAGTAGAGATTAAAAGCGTAGGAGTTTACCTAAAGCGTTCTTGAGATTCCAATTGATGGCCTTGACTAAGGCCTTGAAGATCCAAGAGTTATGTGATGACTTTGGCTTGAAAAGATGACTTTTTGATGGTGTTTAGGTGTGAGGGAGGAATAAAAACGGGATTCTTTGGAGAAGGACTGACTAGAGAGTTGTTAACCTCTTTTTTGTGGTTAAGGGATCATTAACTAGCATTAAGAGTGAAACACTCTTTATTTATAGGCTTAGATTGCTTAGGGACCAATTATGGAGGTGGAGAGGTTTAATTAGGTAAGGAATCAATAGGAAACCTCCTAGGAAGCTTCCTATTAGATATTCCCCGGTTTAGGAGAGTGTTGGCCAAGAAAGAGATAGGGACGGAGAAGGAAAGTGAATCAAACTCGCAGACAGAGGAGATGTCTCGTACGAGACATCAATGTCTCGTACGAGGCATCCAGCACAGAAGTACTGTTTTGCCCTTATCTAAAGTTCTGTTGTTCAGTTTAGCCCCCAGACTAACGGAGTTAGTCAGAAACTTAATGAAACATGAAAGAACTAACGAGTTTTCATCAAAAGACAAAGGCGAGACACAAGAGTAGTGTAATCATAGATTTGAGTTCAAAATGGGGTGTCTACAGTTGTCTTCAATGTTAGTAGTTTTGATCAGCCATTTTCTAACAAGTGCTTGCATGAATCTCATTTTCAAATCTGTATTAGAATAGACATGTCCAAGAGAAAAACAAACAATATATCAATAAACCTCTCATAGCATTGTCTAAGAGATTCCTCAGGGTCTTTAACAAAATAGTCAAAGAGTCTTCTCTGTTGATAGAGGCGGTTCTTCTTGGTATCTGAATCTCCTTCCAGAAAATCAACTATAGTATACCAAGTTTCTTTTGTGGTTTTGCAATTCAGCACTTTTGAGTGAGTCCTCAGGTCTATAGCTGATACAAGCATGGACATAGCTCTTCCATCAAAGTCCACATTGTTTCGATCTGCATCAGTCCACTCACTTTCTAACTTCTTGGTTTCAGCTGCTTCTCCTGCGGTTCCTGCACGCGGGTTAGCTTTCATAGGAACATATGGTCCTTCAGTAACCGCGGTCCACAGTCTACGATCACATAAATCATGTTTTTCATCATCCTATCTTTCCAAAAGATAAAACTATCTTCATTCAGAATCAGCAAATGATTCGAGTTAGATGTTTGCATCATATGGGTGTTTGAGTTTACCATTGGATCAGTACCCAATCGGTTAAGCTTGTAAAACCAAGTTTTGGTGGATACGCTCTGATACCACTTGTTAGTCCTAGAGGGAAACAAGGGTATAGAACAGCTAGAGGGGGGGTGAATAGCGGTCCAAACTCTTTCGTAAAATACCCTTGAAAATCAACCGAGTACTTATCAGTTTGGTCAACTGCGGTTTAAAGCACTTAAACCGAACTGATAAAATGCACAGCGGAGTTTTGCGGTTTGGCCAAACGGATAGTTAAAGAGTTGGGTGGTTTGACTCGGGTTGAAAACACTATGATGCAATCGATAAGTTCAACTTTAAGATAGATAAAAAACACAATTCACTTTTCAAGTCATTTCGTATATAGATTCAAGTTATAGACCACAAACAGAAAAGTAAATAACAAGACTAAAAAGTAAAGATCAAACACACAATTTGAAGAGGTTCGTTCTTGAATGAACTACGTCCTCTACCTAGATGGTTAGTCTAGGATTTTCTAATAGCTACTAGACTTGTATTAATTAGAGGAGGTTTTATAATATGAATCTAAACTCTAAACAATAAGTCTAACCTATGCAATGAAAATAATAACCGGTGTTTTCGAAGTATATAATCTATATGATCATATAAATCGGGTGTGTGTGTGGAAAGAAATCAAATTCTCTAAGTATCTAAATGATGGTATGAGCAAATGAATATCTTTCGGTGTAAAGGCTGAGTATGAAAGGTTTAAAGACTTGAAGCTTGATGAAGGAATTCTGGGTTTGCTAAGGAGATAGTTGAAGGTTTGAATATCTGGGTTTCAATCTTCAAAGCAAATTTGAACACTTGGGAAATTTCTCTTGAAGCTCAGCAACCTTCATTGTTGAATAATGAAGGCTATTTATAGGCAGTGCACCCTTGTGACTGTTGGGTAAAGATTTGAATCAAATCTTAAGGGTACAGTGCTGTCGAATTCCCATTGGTTGAGCTGTCATTGTCGTCCTTGGTTTGTCTTGTAGTCCTAGGTAGTTGTAGCACCACTACGTGACATCCGTCCTTTGTTGCAGAAAGGACTAACGGTAAACAATTCAAATGCTTGGACAAGACCGACATTCCTTGCAGTAACTCCAAGTTAACTTAGAGTTATTTTGACATGACATAAAATATTCCTTTACGGTTGAAAAGGGAATAAAGGAATAAATGACTTCTCTTCAAATCTTCATTAACTGATCGGCGGTTCCACCAGGCATAGGAGCGGTTCCAAGGTTGAACTTGATAAGCGGTTTCATAAGAAACTGAGGCACGCGGTTTCATCAAAGCCACAAGATGCGGTTTGATAAAAAACTTGTAGCTCCATGCTGGCGGTCTGAAGATAGCACATGGGCGGTTTGAATAACTAAACCGCTAAGGGTAAACCAAACTACTCAGCCTAGAAAAATAAAAATCTAGAAATGGACTTGTCTAAAAATTGAAGTATAACTTCATTACATGCGGTACTAAAGTCCATAAAAAGACACGTGGAATGGATCAATAAAATTAAGTGGGTGTACTAACAATGAATCCTAACAGCCGTGTTATAAATACCTTAAAGTGTGGGGGTGTCTGGCTAAGGTTGAAGTTCCTAAGCCAAAATAGGTCAAGATTGGGCCTAAGACTATTGACTGCATTTTCATTGGATATGCTAGTAATAGTAGTGCCTATCAGTTCATCGTGCACAAATCGAACATTCCTGATATGAATGAAGGAATGACGATAGAATCAAGGAATGCATCATTCTTTGAAAATATCTTTCTTAATAAGGAAATAAAAGAAGCAAGTTCTAGTAAGAGAACTTATGAAGCTACGAATGGTCGATCTCAAGAAGAAGATGAAGGACTAGGCGTAGCAAAAAGGAAAGAGTGGAAAAATCTTTTGGTCCTGATTTTTTAATCATTTATGCTAGAAAATGAACCAGCAACTGTTACGGAAGCTTTAAAAACTCCAGATACTCCGTTCTGGAAAGAAGCTATTAACAGTGAAATAGAGTCCATTATGCATAACAAAGCCTGGCTAATAGCCAAAGGGTTTAGACAAAAGGAGGGATATGATTTCTTCGATACATATTCTCGTGTCACAAGGATCACATCCATTCGTGTTCTCATCACAATCGCCGCAGTACATATCCTTGAGATACATCAAATGGATGTGAAGACAGCTTTCTTGAATGGAGAGCTAGAAGAAGAGATTTACATGGAACAACCCGAGGGGTTCGTAGTTCCTGGTAAAGAGCAAAATGTGTGTAAACTTGTAAAGTCACTGTATGGACTAAAACAAGCACCTAAGCAATGGAATAAAAAGTTTGACCGAACGATGTTGGCAAATGGTTTCAAAATTAATGAATGTGACAAGTGTGTCTACATTAAAGGAATATCCAATTCATTTGTGATTGTTTTTCTGTATGTAGACGACATGCTAATAATGGGATGTACTCATGAATTGACCATGAATACCAAAGGCATGCTGAAAAAGCACTTTGACATGAAATAAATGGGAATAGCTGATGTCATCTTAGGAATAAAGATTTCTAGAACATCAGATGGAATTTTCTTGTCACAGTCCCACTATCTTGAGAATATTCTTCAGAAATTCAATGTTATCGATAGCCCTCCGGCTAAGACCCCGGTAGATTTGTCTCTACACTTAGCCAAGAATAGAGGGGACCAGTTTATCAATTGGAATATAAAAGGATAATTGGAATTCTAATGTACTTAACGAACTGTACACGTCCAAACATCGCATATTCATTGAGCAAACTAAGTAGGTTCACAAGTAACCCCAGTGCGGATCACTGGAAGGCCCTAATGAGGGTATTGAGATATTTAAAGTAAACAATGAAACATGGGATACTTTATAATAGATATCCAGCAGTATTAGAAGGATACTGTGATGCCAATTGGATAACCGACACGAAAGACTCCAAGTACACAAGCGAATATGTATTCATAATATGTGGAGGAGCGGTGTCATGGAAATCTTCCAAGAAAACATGTATAGCACGGTCTATAATGGAATCAGAGTTCATAGCCTTAGACAAAGCTGGTGAAGAAGCTGAGTGGCCAAAGAACTTATTGGAAGATATTCCTTGTTGGAATAAGCCTGTGCCTGCTGTTGTGATACATTGTGACAGTCAATCAGCAATAGGAAGAGCACAAAGCAGTATGTATAACGGTAAGTCTAGACACATTCGTTGTAGACATAATACCGTTAGACAGTTGATCTCAAATGGCGTTATCACAATTGACTATGTTAAGTCAAAGGATAACTTAGAGGATCCATTTATGAAAGGTATAAACAGAGATCAACTGTATAAACTGTTAAGGGGAATGGGTCTAAAATCCACAACAAAAGAACTCATAGTGGACACTCAACCTTGAGAATTGGAGATCCCAAAACCTTGGTTTAATGAGAAAACTAAGTTATGATGTTTAGTCGAAACACTTGGAACCTGTTTCACACCCATTCCTAGAACATCCAAGTGTATATACCTACAACAGTGGTGAGGTTAAGTTGAGAAAACTTTTAATGATTCCTATACCTAAGTGTTGGAGTATAGCATGATACTCTTTATAGGAGAATCACCTATATAAGTGAGAAGTATAAGGCCGCTTCTAAATGAACACTTATGAATAAGATACGGTTCAGGGCCAAAACGGACACAACGTGAAAATAGTGTTATAACTATTATTGTGTAAGTACCATTGTCTTGGTATACACTATACAGTCTCTAGTTCAAAGCATCGCGCTACTAATAGGCTAGAATATCCGAAAGGATTTTACTAGGGAAGGTTCAAGGCCATAAGCTACCTACCCCGATGCAATAATAGTTCGCCAGAATTTTTGGATGAATTTGCATTCATGCATTAATTGCATTCATGTGGGAGATTGTTGGAAATGGGTTTGACAAATGTGGTTTGATCATATTTTAACCAAACTTTCAAAATAGTTTCATTTTGTGTAAATGAAAATAAGTTCCTAAATTGAAATCTACATTTAGTGTAGATTAGAAAAAATTCATTTATTTACTCAAAACCATTTCTGGGTGAATGAGAAATTAATGCTCAAAGTATGCAACTTGAAATGAGTTTATGAAGATTGGAAATATGGAAAGCCATGTATCCCAC
The DNA here is from genome assembly GCA_026119855.1 of Campanula takesimana. Classification (NCBI taxonomy): domain Eukaryota; kingdom Viridiplantae; phylum Streptophyta; class Magnoliopsida; order Asterales; family Campanulaceae; genus Campanula; species Campanula takesimana. The sequence goes on along the minus strand of JAOWBW010002037.1, from coordinate 211,504 downwards.
ATTGGTTGGAAAATGAAAAGGATGAGAGTATTTAATATAGCTCATCTAAAGTGGTACCAATCAAGTGTGGGCTTTGTTGGGTATGCATATTATAAACCACTCCTATTACCTAGATTTGATTGATCCCATAACCTTATTTTACTTTATATGGAATTTAGGTATTATTGTAAGAGGTTTTATAACTTCATTAGTTAAGTCCATTTTTAGTTTAGTTAGGCTTAGAAGATCAGCCCCTCAAATTCTGAAGAAATGCTGCTGCTGCTAATATGGTGAAAATGGCTAAGTCTGCCTACCTCAACTGTGCTGCTGAAGTAATTTGGCGACCGCATATAAGCGACCGAATGGTAAAGCGACCGCATGTACCATGCTGCTGCATGGTGACCGCACATCACTAGCCTACCGTAGACTAGCTACCGCACGACCAAGTGAACACCAAGAAAAGACAAGTTTTGATTTAAACGTTGCAAATTCAAATTTGAATTTGGTCGTACAAGATAGTACATCTTGCCCACTAAATTCTGCAACTACAAGAAAAAGATATGAGCTCCAATCAGAATGCTCTAGCTCATCATCTTCCAAACTTGTCTAGTAGCTATCTCTCTCACCCAAGGCTATAAATAGCCCTTGCTTTCTTCATTGAAAGTGTGCTGAGATTCAAAGAGAGAAATTGCTGTTGAAATACTTGGTGATTGAAGATCATACTCAAGATTTCCAGAATCATTTGAATCTTCAAGCAATCGCCTTCAAATCTTCAAAGATCCCCAGCAACCTTTAAGAAATTAAATCTCAAGCCTAGCAACACTTAAAGATTCATTAGGCTCTCAATCATATAGATTACTTAGAGCTCTTGTTTCTTACACACACACACCCCTATTGATCAATCACATAGATTGCATCATTAGGGATACACAGGTCTAAGTCTAGGATTTGTTCTTCATAGAATGTAGGAGTTACTTCAATTCTTCATCTTTGTAATTTGTACTCAAGTGATTTAATATATCCTCCATTCAAAATCCAAGACTGACCATCTTGGTAAAGGACGTAGATCTTTTAACAGATCGAACCTTTCCAAATTATTGTGTCATTTACTTTCTACAAATTTACTTTCAGCAATTGTTCTTATTGTTCATATTAATTTTGTTTGTCGTTTAGTGTTTTGATCTTTACAGATATTCAAATTGTTGTGAATTGTCTTTGTTGCTTGCCTACTACCTTAGTTACTACTTCTGACTACTTATCTTTTTGTCAAAACTCTCAGACACAAACTTTCATTTTCAACCTACCTAGTCAGTAACCTTGCTTACAGCATATAGCGAACCGCAAGGTTACCTACCGCATCCTTGTCGGAAATTTTTCTTACCGCAAGTGAAACCTTTTAGTTAGTGATTTTATCTATCTCTTGATGACTGCAATATTGCCGACCGCATCTGCCTACCTAGTCGTTTTTACTTCAAAAACAACTCTACCTCATTTTCATCGAAAACTACCGCTGTGCATTTTGCTTTGAACTAGTGGTTTTTACTTGACCACAAAATTCTAAAGTAAGCATAAGGTTGAATTTTGAAAAATGGTTGATAATTTTAAATAGGCTATTCACCCCTCCCTCTAGCCTCTTTTCACACCCTTGTTGTGTCTTTGGGACCAACAAGTGGTATCAGAGCAAACACCTTCATAAAACTTTTGTTTTTCAAGCTTAACAGCTTGGGTGCCGATTCACTATGGCAAGTCAGAAAACTATGGCAACGGTTAACTTCACTCACGTTCCAGCGTTCGACGAAGATAACTTTGACGTATGGAAGCACAGCATTCTAACTCAGTGCTACTCCATGGACGAGCAACTTGCTGATTGTCTTACCATTGGACCATACTTCCCAATCAAAGCTAATCCGGATCCAGAAACCAATGGTGCCATTCAGTCAATCAAGAAACCAAAATCTGAATGGACCGATGAAGAGAAAAGACTGGTTGGAATGGATGTGAAAGCAAAGAGCATACTCCTAAGTACTTTAAGTACATCTCAGCGTCGATAAATCATGGAATGTGCTATTGAAAAATAACTTTGGGATGCAATTGAAGATTACATCGAAGGAGATCAAGCTTTCAAGGAAAGCAAAAATTTTGCAATTCAAAGAAGATTCAATAACTTCGCTAAGATTCCCGGTGAATCACTTAGAGCCACTTATGACCGCTACTGTGAAATAGTGAGTACTTACACCGCACTTGGAAAGAAGCTTACCAAGAAAGAAATCAATGTTAATTTTCTAGCCGCTCTTGGTTCTCAATATCTTCACAAAGGAAACACTCTTGAAGATACCAAGCTACTAGATGATATGTCACTCAGAAGCCTCTATGCCAGCCTCAAGGTTTTTGATATCAAGCTCCACAACATTGAAGAGATGGAAGGAAAAACAAAGAACTTGTCGTTGGTCGCTAAAAAGGAAGAAATGGTCGAAGAAGAAGATCCAAAAATCTCCACCTCTGAGTTACTAGATATGGACGATGATGACTTTGCTATGTTCGTGAAAAGATTTCAAAAGTTTAGAAAATCATTAAGGCCCAGATCATCAAGCAAGGCTCCAGGAAGGTTTTTAAGGAGCAGCTCAATAAATAAGAAAGAGTACTCCAACTTCTCCAAGAAGAAAGAGGATCTCATTTGTTTTAATTGCAGGAAACCCGGTCATTTCGCATCAGAATGCCCAATTCCCAAATTCGAGTACATGAAGAAGAAAAGCAACTTCACTTCGAGATATTCAAAGCAAAAGGGAATGGTCGCTGAAGAGGACTCTACCACAAAAGAGTTAGCTACCTGGATAGAGTCAGATTCTGATGAAAGCGACGAGGATTCTGAAGAAGGTCACATTTGTTTGGTCGTTCATTCTGATGATGAGGATGATAATGAAAATCGTCACTCACTAAATGCAAAACCTAAATGGATAAGCTATACGGCCGATGAACTTGCTGAAAAGGGATTCCTAACTCCAGTTCAAAAGAATGGTGATCTTCTATTCTCTAGATGTGATGTAAGTGCAGCAAAGAAGGATCAATACAATCCCAAGGTGAAGGAAGTTCTGCTTACCACTCCACAAGTCAAGTTTGACATTTCCCTCGACGAACAAGAAAAGATGTTTATGAAAGCTGAACAGGTAATTAGTAAGTTTTCTGGCATGAAGGAAGCTTTAGCACTTTCAACTGAAGAGATTTCCCAGCTTAAGACGGAGAAAACTCTACTAAGATCAGAACTCACCCTCCTTAAAGAGCAGATCAAGAGCATGACTCTTCTTACTGATCGAAACCGTTTCTTAAAAGAACAAAATGCCATATTGAAAGTTAAAAACGATGAATTGGTTGCTGAGATAAACGACCTTAAACGGATCACTAATGAGTGGACCAATTCTCATGTCACTATGGAACAAATACTAGAATCTCAAAATCCTAGTGGTGATAAAGAAGGCTTGGGATTCCAAACTAGTGACAAGTTTAAATGTGCATCTTGTTGTGAATGAGATGAGAAATTTACCCAGCAAACTTTGGAAGAGTCGAAGGCTAAACATCATGTTTCAAAGGGTGAAGGACAAGAACCAAATAAAAACTAGTGTTCAACTATCTCTACCCTAAAAAACAAACTGGCAAAGCACAAAAGTTGAAAGGTGTTGCCATGGATGAACCTGCTGTTGCGGTAAGTACCAGCAAGGTCGCTGAATCTCCTTTCCGCATTCACTTACCGCGAGGTCAGGCGACCGCACCAAGGAAGTTGGCGACCGCAAGGAAACCAACGACCGTGAGTAGTGGCAAGGCGGCAAATCTACTAAGTGTTTTTAAAGAAGCCTTACCGCATTAATCACAGTCGAATCCACAAAGTTGGCAACCGCAAAAACAGTAACCTACACTATCTTCTTACCGCACAAATGGATTCCAGGTAAGTATTCTAACTTTAGATATTTAGGAGTTGTGATGATTTGACTTCAAGGGTATTAAGGTAATTTTCATTTTTCCCTCACTTTTATTTAATTCAAATCATTATTATATTCTTGCTCCGCCATCATTGGTTCTCACTTAGAAACAAAAGGACTCTTTTCTGATCTGCAGAGGTAACCCTCCACTTTTCCACTTCTCCACTTCCCATAACCGCCAATATACTCCATTCCCACTATCCCTCTTCCCACTCTCTATGTCACTTTCTCTCTCTACTTTCTTTCTCTCTCTAAACTCTCTCTCTTCTGCGCTATTTGTCTGTTTCTCTCTCCAATTCTCTATATAAATTAATGGCACCAACCGAAAAATCATCCAAGAAATCATCCACTCTCATTCCTACATTTAAGATATCTCAAATGGTATGATTTCTGACCTTAATCTATCTATATTTGTTGGATTTTTTTGAATTATTTGTGTTCTTGGTGGGTTTGATAAAAACTTTTCATATTCTTTCCATTATCATGGATTTTGATGATTCCTTTGCCTAGATATTACTTGATTCATGTTATAATTCATCCCTTTACTGCCCAATGTGTGTATTATCATGTTTCTATGGATAGTTTTTTTTTTAATTTTTTTTACCCACCTGGGTTTTCGGACCTTTCGGCCCTCTCTCTTAATTCTCTTCGATTTCTGGGCTTTTCGTTGATCTTTTGATGAAATTGATGCTATTTTCGTGTTTAATCGGGCTTTTCGAGACAAAGTATATAATTTTTTTCAAATTTTGGCACTGTTTGCGCGTTTCTGGGTTTAGCTACAGTAACTCTCTTCATGTTCATGCGAATGTTCTTGGTGTTCTTGGACTCTTACTTTTTGATCCATTTGTTTTTGCACACACACTCAAAAGGTGTTTGTGTGTGTTTTGATTCTCTGAATTTCATTTCTTTCAAATTTCGTTGTTTATGGTTTTTTTTAAGTATGTCGACCGCATGATCATTACCGTGATATTCTTGCCGTGACTCCTTAAATGCTTGCTTACCGTAATCTCCTTACCGCATGACAGTTCACCCTTGCCGCATCTATCTTACCATATATACCTTGCCGTTGGTCGCTTGTCACACCATCTAGCAAGTGACCGCATAGTTTTATTCTCGTTCTAACTCCTCAATTTTTTTCAGAATACCAAACATTTCTTTCCTGGTCTTCTGATGGACCTCAAAGATTTGGAAGAGTATGCTATAGGAAGAAACCTAATCAAACGGTTTGAGAAGACTGGGATACTGCCGTTCTTCTCTCTTGATCAAGATTTCCATGTTCCAGCATTAGTTGATCAATTCTTCGCGACCACTACAGAAGACACCGGTTGAAGCAAATCTGGCAAGATGGTGAAGTTCATTCATGCAGAAGTTGAGGGGATTGAAATGACTTTGGATGTCGTCAATATTAGTGAAGTTTTAGGGATTAAAAAGACTGCTGGTGTTGTCTATGCCACAACCGTCGCTGATGATGAACTTAGAGCACTTGCAAAACGGTTGGTTGGTCACACACATGTCACCAAGGTTCCTCGAAAGGAGTTTGATGAAGTTATGTACCACATCAGTCACCTGGTGGGTCATTCAATCAACTTTAAAACCGGAAATCAAGCAAATTTTATCACCACTCAATGGACACTATCTGCCACGATCTATATGTGCAAGGACATAGATTGGTGTCAAATTATCTATGATGTGATGAAAGACAACATTACCACCTACAACAAAGCAAAGGATAAAGGGACAATCAAGTACCACACTCATAGCCGGTTCATCAACTTCCTCATGACCCATATTAAGGAGATCCGCAAAATCATGGCGAAGAATCGCGAACTGCTTCTCCCAATCTCCAAAAACAAGTTTTTTACCATCTCCACCATGAAAACCAATTTCTGCTTTTGGTTTGGAAACCGTTTCTACAAAATCTATCTAGCAAAGGATCCTCATGAACCCTATGAATCTCCATCAAAACACAAGCCCTCTTTGCCTGCCGCTAGTGATGAACAGGATGATGATGACGATGAAGATGACGAGGAATCTGTGCCTACCGCACCTGTCAAAGGAAAAGGCAAGGGCATTGCCGTGGCTCCTACCTCCAAAAAGTCAACTGCTGCCGTTGGCATTAAATTCAAGGAACCATTAGCTAAGTCAACTAATTCTCTTTCTCCGCCTCGCAAGTCGACCGCACCATTATGGTCGCTTGCCGCTCCATCCAGACATGAGAAGTCCAAGACCTCAAAGCCTGCCGCTCCGGTATCTGTTTCAAAAACCCCTTCAACCGTAACATTTCAGGGGGAGTGTTTGCGTGCGAGGTTTTTGCTTCGATGGCATGCTTTCGACCTTCGATTCACCTTCTTGTTGATTTGAGAGTTTCCACCATGTTATTGTCGGAACACGGACCAAGATGTCTGGATTCGGGGGTTAAGTTATGAATTGGGAAGGTCAAGGAGCACCCAATTCACCCAATCTAGGATTGGTCTTGCTAAGAAATCATCATCATCATTTCAAAATAATGCATTCGTGTACCAAAAGATAAAAAACAAACAAATAAATAATGACTTATTTATTTGGGATGTCGGATCATGTGCTTCGAGACCATTTCCATGGGTTGGAGAGGCTCTAGGCTGATCCTTTAATGGAATCACACTACTTCAAACACAAAGAAGGAGATGAGAAGATAGAAAAGTAAAGATTTACCTAAGCGTTTTCTTCAAGAATCCTATGGATGACCTTGACTAAAGGCCTTGATCCTCCAAATTTCGTGGGTATCAGAGAGGGGCTGATTAGAAGAACTTCTTTGGTCAGATTTTGAGTGGTTGTTTGGTGAATATGAGGTCTACCCTTTTTCTGGTTCAAGAACCTTATATTTATAGGAGATTTTGACCAAGGGTTTTGGCCAAGAAGGTAAGTTGAAGTGGGAATCAATGAGTTGATCTCCACAGAGGTATTTTTGGACTCTAGGATCGGCCATTAGGTTTTCTCGGATTGTATGAGTGTTTGCCAAGAAAAGGGGTTAAGATCAATAAGGAAACTGACCAAAAACCCGACTGTCGAAGGGGATACCTCGTACGAGACATCAATGTCTTTTACGAGGCATCTAAGTGCTGGAATCACTTATTTGCCCTCTGTGATAGTTTTAATGTTCAGTTTGGCCCCTAACTAACGGAGTCAGTCAGAAACTTAATGAAACATGTCCAACTTAACGAGTTTTGACCCAAATCAAAGGCGAGACACAGAAGTAGTGTAATTATAAATGAATGTCCAAAATGGGGTGTCTACAGAGCCCCTCGGCGATGATACTTATGGATGAAGTACTGTCGTTGATAGAAAAGACACCATTTTGAACTAGGGGTATGGTCGTGCTAAAAAGCTGCCTACGTATTCCTTGGAAGGAAATCAGACCAAACGTAGTTCGACTCCAAAAACATGCAAAAACTGAGGTTTAAGGTATTTTGAAAATCATTTTTTTGAAAGCAAAACTTGCGATAAGTAAAGCTTAGAGTTTAGAGAGTACCCATACTGAGGAATCAATAGCCTTAACCCAATTCTGAATATACTCCTTTTTGCCGATGATGAACCATCTCCAGTTGCAATCCATACTGAGTAAATGAATCTCTTTGACTCCAATTCTGAACATGCCCTGTTGTTGATGACGAACCGCCTTCGATTTTGGAGACGCCAGTTGCCTGGACCTTGCTTCTCCTTCCCAACGATTTTGTCCCTTACGTTGGAAAATGTGAATCCTATGTTATTAACATACGTTATGATAACAATTATCGGACTCTGGGTTTCGAGACGCCAATTACTCGGACCTCGCTTCTCCTTTCAATGCGACTGCCTTTCTGTTGAAAATGTGAATCCTATGCCATTAACTTACGTCTTGATGACAATTATGGGACCCTAAATGGTGGGATCCTGTGTTGTTAACTTACATCTTGACAACAGTCGTGAGATAGCCGGATGTGGAGACGCCAATTACTCGGACCTTGCTTCTCCTTCTGACGCGACTGCCTTTCCGCCAGAAAAGTGAATCATATGCCATTAACTTACATCTTGATGACAATTATGGGACTCCAAATGGTGGGATCCTGTGTTGTTAACTTACGTCTTGACAACAGTCGTGGGATACCCGGTTCTAAATCACGTGCCATTAGCTTACACCTTGATGACAGTCATGGGATAACTGATTGCAAATCCTGTGCCATTAGCTTACACCTTGATGACAGTCGTGGGATTCAGAGTTTGCTGATGCAGATTCTTGTTGCTCACCCATGATCTTGGATGCGCGGTGAGGATAAATTCGTACTGAGAAAAAACTTTGCTTGTTCCAATTCTTAAAATATCCATTTGTTGACGACTCAATGTTCCATCTTGAACCTGGTTCAGATTCGACCTCTTGGTCTAAAGCAGGGCTTTTTCTAACCTTTCTGTTAAAAGCAGGGCTTTTCTGGAATTTCTCAAGAAAACATGGTTTTCTGAGACTTTTCTGGAGATCTCTCGTACGAGGGAATGATGTCTCGTACGAGACTTTTCTGTTTTTGCGCAGAACAGAGGCATTTCAGGCGCTGGAAGTGATTTTCAAATCACTTTTCCTATTCCATTCTCAGGAGCTTTCGACCCTAGGCGATTTTCTCACTAAAAAATCTCCAATTTCTCCAAGTTTTGGTAATTCCTGACCCTTGCAAATGGTCGGTGCACATCGTTCGCATAAGGAACACCTCTTCGTTAGACATATGAAGGGTAAAGTATGGGCAACTGATGATTTGTGCCCGTTCCCGGAGGACCACGTCTCTCACGCTGTTCGGACTAGGCGGGTAAGGATCTCTTCCTCTGATTGAGTTTCCATGTCAATTTTGCTGTTGCATGTCTCAATTTAGTGTTCTAGCGATTCGACTTTTGTCAATTTTCGCCTAGAATTACCGCTGCTAGGGTTTATCATGCATGGCTGATCTTTTGATAGAATTTCACCCTTGTTGGTGCTGAAAGTCGTTGTAGTATGGTAGTACATGATTTTGACTGTCGTTTTAGGCGATTCTGTGACTTTTCGGGTAAAATGCTTAAATGAGGATATTACCGATTTTCTGACATTTATCTCTTTTGCCTTTGTTGGTTGCAGTCATTCAGGGTGATCAATAACTGTAGAGGCAGCGTGCGAGCGGTCGCTGAGAGGTGGGAAACTCTCAATGGAGAGATGAAGGAGGAGATTGAGAACCTCGTATTGAAACCCTTCTTTGACGGCCTTGTCGGTGAGAGGAGGAATGTGCACTCGCTCCAGGCCATCCGGGAGTGCTGGTGGGATAGCACTCACACCATGCATATGCGGTGGGGGGAGGTCACCATGACCCCTACTGACTTCCATGCCATTACCGGACTTTCTATCGTCGGTGAACCGCTTGAGGTAGATGCGGACTTTACTCCTAGCAGGGACGATATGATACATTTTCTGGGATTCTCTTTGCGTACCCTAGGGAAGGGTGTCCCTCTGAAGGCTTTGAGGGAGAGGGTGGATACTTATGTCACCCTTAATACTGGTCAGATGCATCTCACCGGTACCCGCATTGCAGTTGTCCGTGGCTTTCTATGGTGGGCCTTTTCTGACACGCTCTTTGCTAATCATGCATCGACTTCCCTTTTTACTCTGCTTAGCTGCCTGAGGGACATGCAACATGTCACTAATGCTAGCTGGGGTTCTGCTGGTTTGGCCCATTGATATGTGGCTATGGATGAGAGTTCGCGGGATAGGGGAACGCTGGCGTGGGCGGCTACAGTCATGCCTGGGAGGTATAATACTCATCTTCTTCTGTATTCCTCCTTTATTTCAGTCCCAGTTTATTTTGATAGCATTCCTCATTTGAGCTATCGTTTATTGACCTCTTTTATGTTTCTCCCATTTTGCAGGCTTGGGGATACGCCATGTTTGGTCTCTTTACTTTCAATCTTCGAGACAATACTGTTATGTTCCCCGATACTCTGAGGTGGCGTCAGGATAATAGGGATACCTGTGATGAGCAGGTCGAGGGGGCTGATATGTCGGTGGAGCGCATGAGGCTATATTTCGACAGGTGGGAGGCCGTCCCAGAGTCCGCTGTTGCTTTCTTCCCATGGCGGAGCTTGGGCATTGACCATGTTTATGGGTTTGCCGGTATGAGGCTGTTGATGATTGGCCTTAGCGGTGGATGCTTCTATTTAGGAGAGAGAGTCTCTCGCCAGCAGGGTGGTGGCAGACTCGACGTCATCGTCCCACTGGATCCGCCGGCCCATATGCTTAATTCTTATGCCATTGCGGAGGACGAGAGAGGGGACCTCATTATTGGTCAGGATGCCTTTGACCTTATGTCCTTGGAGGCTGATTACCAAGACTTCCTTGCTCGTCTCATGCCTTTGACCTTATGTCCTTGGAGGCTGATTACCAGGACTTCCCGCGCATTATGATATGCCGGAGGAACTTGTACCTCCTGCCGACGCGACCATGGTATGATTTTTATGACCCTCCTTCTGTCATTTCCATCATTTTACCAATTCATATCTCTGTTTATCATTTATTCATATCTCTGTTTATCATTTATCTGAGGATTTTGATACCTTCATTTGTTTCTTCTCAACAGGTGCCCATTGCTGAGTATAGAGAGGTCGCGGGACGGCTTGCCCAGTTCATGGCCTATGACAAGAGGATGAAGATAGAGATAGCAGGGCTGCTCGGACGGTTGGCTCAGCAGACAGCGGAGCTAGCTTCTTGTGGGAAGAGGCCTCGGACTGACGGATGACAGTGCGGCACTGGCGACACGTCTTAGATAGGATTACCCCATTCTCCCCCCCCTTTTTTTTTGTTGATGATGTACTTATTGCCTCGGAGTAGGCGAAGACAATCTTTCTTTTCTTCGGTTTGTACCTATGCAACAATTATTTCCTAACTCTAGCACACAATATATTAGTTAATTTTAGTTTTATTTCTGACTGCGTAAATGTATTGACTCACATCCAGTTGGTCAACCGAGGGATAATTTTATGAGGTGGATTCACATTGGGATATTTGTATGTGGTGAATGAACTGTTTTGAATGGATTTCATGGGTGATTGAGACATGTTTTGACTTGTCGAGCAACCTGAAATCTGAGCAGAGTCTCTGTTGTTCTGACTTACGAGATGCCTCATACAAGACATCGATGTCTCGTACGAGCCATCCTTTCAATCTGCGGATGTTTCTCCTTTTTCCTCGAGGATTTGGTGTCCAAACTTGTATATAAACACCTCTAGTCCGTCCTAGAATACCATGCACCTTGAATCAGTTCTGGGAACCTTTCTTTGGAGTAGAATTCTCAACCTTTTGCTCTCAATGGCCCCAAGCAAGTCCGTCCCTTCGTCAATAATCATTGATGAGTTCTCCTTGGACTTAGAGTTAGTGGAACGCTACAAGAATGATTTAGCAACGATCTTTCGCTCGTTTAATAAACCTCGCTAAGAGAGATTCGTGGAGATGTTCGGTTTCAAGATTCTTTTCACCTTGAAGAACCTAAAGCCGGAATGGGACCTCTTAGAGGGAGTTGCACGCTTCTGGGATCCATCAACTCACCTCTTCAACTTTTCACTTAATGAGATGGTCCCTACTGTAGAGGAGATGGAGGCTATCTTGGATATGCCTTTGACTGGGGTGATTGCGGTTCCTAATTACGATAAGGTACCAGCGGAGTCTCTTAGGGACTTATTGAGCATTGGCCTTCCTGAGGCTCAGAGTTATGCTCATAACTGCTATATTGATCTCCACGCTTTGCCTAGGATATTTAAAGGTCGGGTGACTCGCGGTCACGGTGTGGATTCCCAGTGTTGTCTCTTGGCATTGTGCTTATTTCGGAGCGTGCTTTTCATGAGCAAGTGTGGCATGGCGAACACGGAGCTTGTGGACATCATTCTGCAAGCTAGAGGATGGGCCTTCAACATAATCCCTCTTATCTTGGGGGAGACCCTTTATGGTCTTGATGAGTTACACCGAACCGGCTCTATGACTCGGGGAAGTCCATTGTTGTTGACTATTTGGCTCAGAGAAAATTTTAAACCGTTGGACTCTCCGGTCGGGTATTCTCCATATACTTTCCATAGGCGGAGACTGTTAGTGAAGGGTCTCAGCATTGAGGAGTGGGCTCATCTTTTTGCTAAAGTGGAGACCAATGATATCACTTGGTGCCCATCCTTTTGGAGGGTGAGGAGGTTTGTAGCTAATACCCTCGGGTACGACAGGGTCGTTCTTCCGGGCTTGAGGGATTCTTCTTTCTACTTTGCTCATAGGGTAATACGACAATTCGATCAACAGCAGGACACTTTCTTGTCAGGGGGACGGCCTCGAGATGTTTCTTTCATGGACTCAAAGTTCTCTACGAGCTTGGCTCGTGCTTGGGGGCAAGGCACCACTATGGATCGTTGGACCAATCTTCGTCATGATGGAGGAAGTATCTATTTGTCGGACAAATACTTAGATTGGTTTCTCTCAGAACTCCGTCCCAATGTCGAGGGTATTGATGAGATCCGTCGCTTTCTGTTGGGGGACCAATTTGAGCCTAGTTTGAATTTTTGGAAAAGGAAGCTAAGGAGGATCCTTCTAATGTCAGAGCAGATGCCACTCAAGACTTTCTGGAGAGTGACTTTTACGAGAAGAGAGCAAACGGACTTCCCGGTAAACTCCAAGCTCTAGATAGGCCTCATGTGTTCGCGAGACTGACTCCCTCGGTGTTCAGTCATCTTGATGTTCCTCCCGGTTTCGAGATACCTTGGTTCAAGAGGAAGAGGGATGACAAGGCGGATCGTGGTCAAGCCCCTACTAAGTTAAGGAAGAAATATATCCTTAGGAGTATCGAGAGATTGCCAATAGATAGACCAATGTTTAGACTTTTAGTATTTTATTTATTTTCTTTTGCAAGTTGGTATTCATGTTAGAAATTTTCTTATTGTTTTCTTGAAATACATTCAATAAATAAGAAGACAAGACTTTGATTTTATTTATTGAATAAACCGGACCAAAAGGCTGCCTACGTTCTCCTTTCACATCAATTAAATAAGGAGCTCAGGTCATCGTAGTTCTTGTTTAAGAAAGAGAAAAATATATTTGCTGACTGACATGTCTCGCATGAGACATAGGTGTCTCGCACGAGACTGTCCCCTATTATATATATATATATATATTTTAATGCACACCCTGATTTTTGTCTAGACCGCCCTTTCAGGTTTTCAATCTAGCGGGCTTCTTTTCTAGTGCTTTTTGTTCTAATTTTTGCCTAGGCCGACCTTGCGGGTTTTCAACCTAGCGAGCTTTCCTCTTTTCTTTGGAATAGGGGACGGACTTATGAGTAGTACTTCTTCAGCTTGTCCATGTTGACGGGCTTTGGCAGTTGATCTCCATCTAGGTCTGCGAGTTGTACCTCTCCTCCGGAGAATATCTTCTTGACTATGTAGGGGCCTGTCCATCTTGGTCCCGATTTGCCCATAGGATTGAACGGTCCAGGACGATGTTCACGTAGGACAAGGTCCCCTTCTTTGATGTTTCTGGACTTGACTTTCTTATTGAATGCTCGGGCCATTCTCCGTTGATACGCTTGGATATGCTCGGCGGCTCGAAGTCTTTGTTCATCTAGCAGGGCTAGTTGTTCATAACGGCTGTCTAACCATGCGACTTCGCTCACTTGGTTTTCTAGAAAGTGATGGTACTTCTAATTCAATTGGTAGCACTGCTACCATCCCATAGGCTAGGGTGTATGGAGTTTCACCGGTAGCGGTACGAATTGAAGTTCGGTAGCCCCAGAGTGCAAAGTGTAGCTTGTCAGGCCAATCTCTGCCAGTCTTAGCCATTTTCTTAATGATGGTCTCAATGGTCTTGTTAGCAGCTTCGACTGCTCCATTGGTCTGTGGTCGGTATGGTGATGACTGATGTCTCTCTATTTTGTACCCATCAAGTAGTTGGTCACATTCTTTCTCAAAGTGCGTGCCGTTGTCAGATATCATCTCATGAGGTACCCCATATCGACATATAATATTGGTCTTAATGAACTCAGCCACCTTTCTGGCATTCAAGACTTTGTAGGATTGAGCCTCGATCCATTTGGTGAAGTAATCAATGGCGACTAACACGAATGAATGCCCATTATGACCTGTCAGCGAAACTTTACCAATGACGTCTATTCCCCATGTAGAAAATGGCCAAGGGGATGTCATGGGGTATAACACGGACGGTGGTGCGTGTTGTAAGTTGGCATGTATCTGGCACTTGTGGCATTTCTTAACCATATTGGTGCAGTCCGCTTCCATTGTAGCCCAATAGTATCCTAGTCGGATGATTTTCTTTGCTAGCATATTGCCATTCATGTGGGTTCCACAGACTCCTTGATGGACTTGGTCCATGATTTCTACGGCTCCGTGCTCATCAGCACAGAGTAGACACTACTCGTGGTGATTCTTATAGAGGCAATCACCTACGATAACAAATTGGGCGGCAAGCCGTTTGAGGGCTATCTTCACTTTAGGTGACGCGTCTGATGGGAATGTTCCGTCTAGGAGGAAACGCCATATATCATAATACCAAGGTTTGTTGTCCAAGGTATTAACAGAGTTACACTCTTCTTTGCAGTCTATGATTGAGTAATAAGCAGGATTCATTCGCCTCGTGACTCTGAAGGTTTTAACCTCAGTCCATTCGGGAATTTCAACAAGCGATGCTAGCATGGCTAGCGAGTCTGCTAAGCGGTTCTTATCTCTAGGAAGATAGTAGAAAGTGATTTCTCTGAACCGTTTGACCAAGTCTTGGAGATGGTCGTTATATTTCTGGAGTGTAGGATCTTGTACCTTCCACTTCTTGAGTGACTGATAGATTATAAGTTGTGAATCTCTGTACACCTCTAGTTCGGTCACATTTCTTTCTAAGGATGCTTCAAGCCCCTCTATGCAAGCTTCGTACTCGGCAATATTTTTAGTGGCCTCAAAGTCAAGGCGGATTGCAAGTAGAGTGTAGAAATCTGAGGGATCTACTAGTAACATGCCAATGCCATATCCCCGTTTATTGGCAGCGCCATCGAAAAATAATTTCCACTTATTTTCTGCTATTGACATGATGTCCTCATCAGGGAATCGTGGGTCTTCCCCCTTCGCTTCATCACATGGAAATTCGGGTAAGTGATCCGTGAAGACTCTCCTTCTCACGGATTTCTGTGTGATGTAAGTGATATCGTACCCCGCGAGCATGAAGTACCATTTGGCTATCCTAGAGGAGACATGCGACTTCTCGAAGATATATTTCATTGGGTCCATTCTGGCCATTAGTTGTACAGGAAACGCCTCTAAGTACGGCTTTAGTCTCTCAGCTACCTATACTAGTGCAGCACATGACTTCTCTAATGCAGAGTAATTCAGTTCAGCCCCTTGGAAGCGACGGCTGACAAAGTACACGGCGATCTCTTTCTTCGAATCGGGTTGCTCTTGTGCTAGCATAGCCCCTAATGCAGTGTCATTGACTGTGGGTACAAGGTCAATATCTTCTTCCTATGCGGTGGAACCAATACGGGCAGATTCACTAAGTACTCCTTGACCTTATCAAAAGATTCTTGGCATTCTTCTGTCCATTC
The DNA here is from genome assembly GCA_026119855.1 of Campanula takesimana. Taxonomy (NCBI): domain Eukaryota; kingdom Viridiplantae; phylum Streptophyta; class Magnoliopsida; order Asterales; family Campanulaceae; genus Campanula; species Campanula takesimana. The sequence goes on along the minus strand of JAOWBW010002037.1, from coordinate 195,960 downwards.
TAGGGATGCATTCTTCTTGAGGAGCTTAAAAATGGGCTCACACATCATCGTGAGTTGATTAACGAAACGACTAATGGACTGAAGGCGACCCATAAATCCCTTGACTTCTTTTTGCGTCTTAGGTGGAGGCATGTTGTAAGTACCCCAATCTGAAATGACCAAATTAGAGGAATTCTTGGCACCATTCAGGGACAAACTGATAGGCTAGGACCTTACTAGGACAAAATATGGACACAGGGATTGTTCTGGAATTAAAAGATTGAAAAATCCAGAAGGTCGCCAGCATGAACCATACGGCTACTTTGGGCACTATCAGCCCCTATAAATTGAACCTCTTGCTGATCATTCCAGGGGGGAGAAACAATTATTGTTAGTGTTACTCTGCTAAAATTGCTCCAGAGAGTGTTTTGAGAGTGAAAGAGAAAGGAAGATTGGCCTAACTAAACATAGGTGAAGCCACCTTCTCCCCCATCCTTCTCTTCATCTTATCTCTTTTGTTTGTTCATATTATTGTTGTTCATCTCTTAATTCTTGCAAGTCTTGTCCATTCAAGCAACTTAATTTCATTGCAAGTCTTGTCTTTCAAGCACTTTAATCTTAATCTTATTGCAAGTCTTGTCCTTCAAGCACTATTTATATATATATATATATATATATATATATATATATATATATATATATATTGTTATACATTATGGTCCAAACCATGGATGATTCAAGGTGCCCTTAACTCTTTGTGTGAAAGTGGTTCTAACCTAAGGATGATCATGGTTTGTTGAATTTCTTACTTATAACAAGTTAATGATCTATTTTAATGAAAAAGGCACATGTTTTGGTTGATTATGTTGTTCATTGGTAGCAAAGATGGTCATTTGGATGATAAAGTTTCAATCTTTATCATCCAAACATTGATCTAGCTTCAAAATCCCCTTTGGGGTCATAAAGATCAAATCTTTATGTCAAATAATGTTGTCCCAAGGTTGTATTTGGCTTAAGGATCCACTCTTGTGGTGAAAGTCCAAATCTTTATGTTGATTTTGTTTTGATTTGGCAATGATAATCATGTGGGATGATAAAACCTTAGTGTTAATCATCTTACCCTTTTGATTTAGCTTTGAAATCCCATTTTGGGTCATAAAGATTGAATCTTTATGCAATAATTTGGTCCCTAAGAGGTTAATAATGTATAAAAATGTCATCTTGATGATAAAGTTTCCATCTTTAATCATCAAATGGTCATTTTGTCTCTTTTGTCCATGTTCATCACCTTTGTGTGACCTTCTCCAATGATTGCTTTGATCACACCTAAATACTTGTTTTGGGGTTCAATTGATGATCATTAGGCATAGGAATGATTTTGTTTAAGTTTCTTGTGTTGAAATAAAACTGGAATCAGAACTGTTTAAGTCCAGTTTCAGCAGAATGCTCTGTTTCTGCGTGGAATTGGACTGTTTCTGAACAAACTGTAAAATTCCAGGAAGAGACATCTTGAGCCGTACGGCTACTTTGGATCCAGAGGGAAAATGTCTATTTTGCCCTCTGATCCTTGTTTTCTTGATAAAAAGACCCCTTTTCAGTTAAGTTTTTGAATAAAAGTTTAAAACAGACTCTTTTCCGTTAAATACACACACACACATGCACTTTTGTTAACCAACATTAGGGAGACTCGGACTTGTCCGAGGTGGCTTGGGTGACGTGAAACTCTTCCCAAGACGTAACCTGACCTCCGAACTAATAGAATCTCTAACCTTTTCATTTGTTAGGTTAAATAATTAACAAATGTGGCGACTCCGTTATGTTTTGCGTGATAACCGTGTTTGGTTTTTCCGCCCTTCGAAATGAAAACCCTTCGTTTCCTTCGTCACGGGGCGGGATCCTTACAGTGACGACTCCGCTGGGGAGATAAAGTGCTTGCAAACTTCTCTTTAGAAGCTTTGAAGGCACTTTTGTGTGGGTCAAACTCCCGTTTCCGTTAGTTGACTTTGTGCATATTTGTGTGTGTTTGCTGTTTCTGTTTGAACTGTTTTGAGTACATATGTTCTGGAAATGCAATAAGCTGGAGTATGATGATCAGAAGTTGCAGAAACTGAGAAAAATCTCAACCCCATGGTTCTAGTCGTACGGCTAGTTTGGTAAAAGGGTCAGAATGTTGCTAATTAACAATTTTGTGAGGGCAGCAACATTCTGAATGCCCTTCTGCTTCTGCTTGTCCAGGTTCCAAGTCTACAGCCTTACTTGTGCACATTACCTTTATTCTTTTGGCCAAAACTTGGTTATGCATGATATTTTGTCAATAAAAATGGTTTCCAAAATCTCATTGTGGATACCCCTTTTCTGTAAAAATTTCTTGACTCTTCTCTTTGTGCACAACTTGCTTTGTACAAATGGTTTCAATGAAAAAATTGTTCTTTTACAAAATGTTTGATTCAAAATCCTTGGTTGTGCACGACTTGGTACATATACAAGTTTTGGTCTTTGTTTGTATTCTTTGACTTATTGTGTATAAATTGCTTACTCCATACTTGTTCATACTTGTTCATATCTTGCTTATGCCATGCTCATCATGTTGAGAAACAAAATAAAAATCTATATTTTGACTCAAAAAAGGGAATATAGAATTGACTTCACACAACGCGCACTTGACCTTGCACGTTCCAAATACCCTTTAAACCCGGGATGGATGCCAGATGCAGCTCGATTGGTGCTCTTGTTCCCTTCGAGCGCGCACGGGTCCATTCAACCTCCCCTTCCGAGCCAAGTCAACCACACATGTCCGTGACACATAAATACCGTGACTTTGGTTGGTTTTTGGTCTAGTTCACGTTGCCATTGTCTTTAAGCAAGTGTCCAAAGTCAATTGTGGCCAAGTTAATGCCCGGGTTACGACTCCTTGATGTAATGCAAGTGTGGCCTAACCCGCCTCTAACTCGTGTGTTAATGACGACCACAATTAACAAAAGTCATGTGCTAAAGATAGGGTAACACCGTGTCATTAAGCCCTAATGAACGGGTCATGTTAATCATCCTTAAGCTCATGGTCGAGGATTGAGACACCTCATTCAAAATGAGGTCGTGTCGGAATATCGGTGCAGCCTTCGGAACAGTCTCGATCCCGACTGGGGCTTAATCATGATTAGGATGACCCGCACATAGGGAACCTTGCGACGCACTAGACCTTAGGTGTGAGAGCCCGCGCCCGAGATGGATCGGATCACCGCGAAATGACCGCCTGTGAAAGCGGTTGGCGCGCCGTCTCGTGCTGATGCGCTTTTGGAAATGCGCTCGGTTCTCACACAATGGTTTCCTCTTGATGCTGCGATTTGATTGCAAGAGTCGCCACCTCATTTTATTTTAGTTAAAATGAAGATAAAACCTTTTTCAGAGAAAGTGCGTTCGGGGGCTAAGTTACGAGAAGAGAAGGGGTTAGGCACTCTTCTCGCCCATGATGGTCTCTATATGCATGCCACGTAAGTTCTTTTTATGCCTTTAGCCTTGTTTTTATGCCCTAACAAAATGGTGATTTAATAAATGGGGAGTCTTCCTATTCTAGGAAGGTTTGTTTTAATTCACAAATGAGAGTCGGTTTGAGTGGACTCACACTTGGTTTTGAAAATGGTTTTAATCATTTATGTACATCAAATTAAACACATAAAGGGGTGGGGGATTAATATTTAAATTTTGTACAAAAAAGGGAAACAATTCCCAAATGAATAAATATCCAAAACTCCGTCCCCAAGCATTTTCAGGGACTGCTGCTCACTCTTCTTTGTGTACCTGTTCTTGTAATCATCCAATATGGAAAGTAAAGGTCAAGAAAACTTCCTAACACATTAAAAATCTACCCTGATTTTTCCCTTGAATTTAGGGGCATGTTATGGTGTCCAAACAAAGCATGCAAGGCAATTCCTTTCACAGCCCAGTCTGACAGAATTTCATACATCCCTAAAGTATCCACTTTTTTCATCATGAAAACAAAGGAATCACGGAAAACACAAAACATGAAAGTTGTTCCTAACATGTTAAAGTTATGATATGGAGAGTTTAAAGTCCATAAAACAAGGTTAGGTCACCCAAATCACTTATGAAATTTTCATGTCCAAACAAGAACATGCTGATTCTGAGAACAGAGAGCTTAAACAAAAAATAGAAAGAGCCTCTTCCACTGAGACTAAAAATATGTTATTTACATTTTATTCTTCCTTGGTCTGTGTAGAACAAGTTATATTTTGTGGTCTAAGACCAAAACCCACGTTTTCTAGGAGTAAAAATAGGAACAAGGAAGTAAGGTACCATATGGACAGATTTTTGGCACTCACTCATGTCATGAAAACACCTATCAAAACTAACTCAAATGAAAAGCTATGAACATGAAACTTTGTACATGCATATATATACATGTTAACAACATGAAAAACAACCATCCAAGCATTTAGATATGGTTTCATGATGTTCTATGCTAAGATAAAACAAAGCATGGCAGATTCAAGGTTTATAAGATAAAACAAGTTTGTTCTTTGGAAAACTTCTTGAATCCACCACAAACAAAGATATGACACTCATACATACATGATATATATACACAAGATCAAATCTTAGCATGATAAAGAGCTCAAAACATCATTATATATCATCATTTAATAAGAAGAACAACAAGAGTAACAATATTGTATTATTGAATATAAAATGGAGGTTTAGCCTAACAAGGTGGCTAAACCCCTCAAGAAATTACATAAACATTACATCTTACCCTTTTAGATGATTACAAGGGGGAAATGATGCCTAGGTTGTGCTCCCTTTGCTTCCAAGGGAAGACTTTTTTGGGTTGTTTTCTCAAGGTTTTGGCCTTGTGTTGAAAGAGTTTGAGTTTGTGTTTAGGGTTTGTGTGGTGGTTTTATGGTGGTGTAGGGGTGGTGTATGAGTGGTGGTGTGGTGATGGTGTGGTGGTGGTGTTTTTTTTGAGAGAGAATGAGAGTGGAGGATGGTAGGGTTTTTTTTTCTTTTTGTTTTTTTGTGTCTCTTTTTGAAATGGATGAGAGTGGTGTATATAGGATGAGGGAGGTGGTAAATTGGTTGTAACTTGGAGGGGGGAGGTTGTAAATTGGTGGATTCATCATCTATCCTTCTTGACTAAGGCTTAAAGTCATCTTCCTTATCTCTGTTCCGGCTTTCCGCTCCGCAACTTCTCCGTTGTGCGCGTCTCCGGTGTCCCGGTTGTCCGCGAGTCCAACATGAAAGTTGCTCGGAATATTTTTCTGGTCAGGCCGGTATATCTGAAATAATTTTATGAGCAAGGAACGACAATAATATATTTTTTTCCTCTTCTTGACCAATTGATAAGATATTTTGAGATATTTTCCAATTTGGATAACCATCTTTCCGGCTCCGGCTTTTCGCTCCGTAACTGCTCCGTTGTGTGCGCCTTCGGCGTCCCGGTTGTCCGCGAGTCCAACATGAAAGTTGCTCGGAATATTTTTCTGGTCAGGCCGGTATATCTGAAATAATTTTATGAGCAAGGAACGACAATAATATATTTTTTGCTCTTCTTGACCAGTTGATAAGATATTTTGAGATATTTTCCAATTTGGATAACCATCTTTCCGGCTCCGTCGTGCGCGCTCCGGTGTCCCGGTTGTCCGCGGGCCCAACATGAAAGTTGCTTGGAATAATTTTGTGGTCACGCCGGTATATCTGAAATATGTCAATTAGCAAGGAAAGGTAAGAATATATTTTTAATGCACAGAATGGATAACAGCGAGCAGTTCGGGGGTTGCGGGCCCCATTTCCGGTCCCGCACCTCGAAAAATGAAATTTTTGCCTGTTTGCTCGTTTTTTCGCTCTGATCATGAATTTGAAGTCCGTTTATCCATTCGATGCACTGATAAGGCTCACGGCAGTCCCGCACAGCCAAATCGAGGGTTTTAGGTCAATTTTCGGGTTTAGACCGATTCAAGGTGGGTTTTTAGGGGTGCGAGATCAGGGTATCTACAGAACCCCTCGTCGAATATCCTGGTTAAAGGGGATTCTACGATTCACTAAGAGACACTCGATCTCGTCTAGGGTGTAACGGCTGGGTCCAAGGTAGGACTTCCTACGTATCTCTTTCGAGAATCAAGCCTCCGTAGTTCTAACTCAAACTATCAATCAAACACAGACAATGGTCGGTTCCGGTTTCCCGGTTTACCTACGTATCTCTCTCGAGAATCAGACCAAACGTAGTTCAGGTTTATTAAAATTTAAAGCAGGTGGTAGCATTGAGATGCGATATCTCTTTGCTGGGGATGGGGGTTGGCATTGAGACATGGTTATGAGAATGGGCGACTGAGCTCACCAAGGTAAGCTGCCTACGTATCCCTTGCGGGAATCAAATCGCGGCGTAGTTCTGGGGAGGTACAACTCGGGCCCCCGAGATGACCAAGGTGGAATAACATAACTTCAACTGGGGAACGTACGACGTTGCGCAGTTCGGGGGAGGTAATCTCGGGCGCCCGAGAAGACCAGGGTGGAACAACATAGCATTGCTGGGGAGTTGCATTGAGAAGCGAAGTCTCTTTGCTGGGGGGTTGGTATTTGACCAACAAATTGCGAGAATTGGCGACTGAGTCCAACGTTGTGAACTGCCTACGTATCCCGCCGTGGGAATCAATTCGAGTCTTAGTTATGATTAGAACCGACTCGAACAATTTAAGAGAAGTTTTAAGACCAACACGACTCAAGGGTTGACGCAAGGTACAATCCGAGTAAAGGGTGCATTGAGATTTGATCTCTCTTTGCAAAGGGATGGAAATCATGAAGGGAGAACATACGACGTTGCGCAGTTCGGGGAGGTAATCTCGGGCACCGGAGAAGACCAAGATGGAACAACATATCCTTTCAAAAGGGGGACCTACGACGTTGCGCAGTTCTGGGGAAGTAATCCCGATCTTTCGAGAAAACTGAGGGCAATAAACAACTGAAGCCATTTATGTACACAAACTAAAATCAAGGATACGCTGCATTCTGCGCCGTCCAGATTCTTCTGCCTTTGTTTTTGCTGTGTGATGAGATTTTTGTACTTTTTTAAGCGAGAGACCACCGCTTTGTGTGATCCACTGGTGCTGTTTTAACCCCACTGATTCTTTTTTGCTATTGGGAGGGATAACAGGATCGGCTTCGTCCGTTGATCTGCAAGTTAGCTTTGCATGCAGTGGCAGATGTGATTCACACAGATAAAATTGGATTATTCTGACCGAACACAATCTTTCTTTTATTCTGAAATTCCGGATACTCTTTTTTTTTTTTTTTTTTTTAAATGACACCGACTCGCGATTAATGACCAACACTGAATCAAGCCCGGATTTCAGAAGGCGGCTGCGGTTATATTCATGATAAAGGGGACAAGGTTCAATGCCTAGGGATGAGGACAAGGAAAATGTCAGCTTTTCTAAGAGCCGCCGTACGGACGACTGACACCTTCTGATGGGTTTTTGACTTTTCGAACCTTGCTTTTGGCTAGGGGGGACGGGGAGACAACCCCTTTTGGAATACTGATGATTTAGGCCGAGTTTTTGGGAGGTTATAAAAGGGTAGGGGGAGCTCTTCTTATTTCTCACACCAACCAACTTCTCCTTCTTTCCTGCTTTGCATCCTTTATCTCATTTCCCTTCTAAAATGGCTAATCTTGGCCAAACCCTGGTTAACATCGAAGAATACCGGGTAGGACTCGACTGCTGGGTGAATTCATACCCAAATAATGTACGAGCGATGCTAGAAGAAAACTTTCATTTCAAGTTGCTCTTTACTCTGAGGAAGCTTCCCATTCAGTGGGAGATGATCCGCGGTGCTTCTGTTTTCTGGTCAACCCGGACCCACTTGTTCAATTTCAATCAAGACGAACTATGTCCCACCTTTGAGGAATTCTGCGCCATTACAGGCAATACCATTTACGGCGAGGCCATGGTGCCCACTTCCCGCAGGACACCTGCTCGGTGGCTCATTGAAACCTTCGGCTTTGATATTGACTTCTCAAGGGTTCTCCTTCATGGGACCCACCTTGACATTACTTGCTTCCCCGAACTCTTTGGCGAGGCTGACCCTCATAACCCGGTGTACACCGACCGTAGGGACTTTGCCTTGGTTATGTGCCTATTTGCAGAGATGTCTTTCGTTTCTTACGATGGCTTCATCGACTCAATGATGGTGGACATCGTTGATTCTTGCAAGAGTGGTGCCGGCAACGTGATGACTGTCCTCTTGGCTGAGACTTTGCATGGGCTGGACGGCTACTATCCCAGAGGTGATGCTTTCACGTCAGGCAGCCCCATTCTATTGCAGATCTGGCTTCAGGAGCATCTCAAGATCATTCGGCCGGTGTCGAATCCAGACTATACCCCTTCTATGCTTCCAAGGCGAGGTTTATACAGGCAAAACTGCACTACCGTCAAGGAGTGGGTTGGACACTTTTGGCGGATCACATCGACAGACATCACGTGGGTGCCTCCGCATTGGGGTTTGAGCAGGTATCTCATTACGAGTGCGGGTCATTCCTTCATCTGGCTGGCTGGGCTTCGCTCCACCACTTTCTACTTGGGCCAATGGGTGGCTCGCCAGTTCGGACAAGTCCAAGGGATCCCCTTTTCTGACCTTCCCATCACAGATAATTTGCCGGTGAGTACCAACATATGCAACTTGATCAAAGAGGTTTGGTATCAGAATGGTGCACACATCGGTCGAGGCAGGCGCCGGGGTGAAGGGGACACTTTTATGAACCCACTTTGGAATATCTTGAGTGGTTGGGCCCTCAAATTGCTGAAGAAACCGCTACCATTGCAGCTTTGGTACTGGAGCTCGTAGGTCCAGAAATTCTGTCTGGGGATTACTATTCCCAGATAACAAGGCCAACAGTTTTCCAGAATCAAATTGGCGGGAGTCAACCACGCAGTGGTCATCGATCCGGACGCCGCAGAAATGATCGGGGCTCAACTTTAAGGAACACCCAGCCTGATGCAACGAACTCTGAGAATCAAAGGGGAGAAAGCTCGACGGGTCCTTATCCGAACGTGTTCGATCGTCTCAGTCCTTGAATAAAGTTTCAGTTATTTTCGCTTTAATCCTTGGTTGCCACGCCAAGATGATGTGTTTTTATTTCAAAGTTTGTTGTGTTTGTTTTTCCTTTTGAATGTAATGTTTGCAAGTTCAACGTGGGGAATAAAAATATTTCTTTACTTTTAATGACCGGACCCGAAAGTTGCCTACGTTCCTCTTTAGAGGCTCAGGTCAACGTAGTTCGACACAGTTACATGAAATTTTGCGCGCCTCCTGTTTTTTACCTAGAACTGCCCTTTCGGGTTTTCACCTCTAGTGGGGCTGTCTTTTGCGCTTTTTTTTTTTTTTTTTTTTTTTTTTTACAGAGTCGATAGGAAACACAAATCTCAGCGTCTTCTACGCATAATACTTCTTCAATTTGCTGAGGTTGCAGGGCTGATCAAGGTCTTCTCCAAATTCAGTTTGCAGGAACACGGCTCCACCAGACTGTATCTTCTTGAAAATGTAGGGGCCCAACCACGGAGACTCCATTTCCCTCGGGGGTCGACATAACTTGGTGGCTTTTCTCGCAGCACAAGATCTCCCATTTTGATATTGCGGTCTTTCACTTTCTTGTTAAATGCTCTGGCAATTCTGTGCTGGTAGGCACGATTGTGCTCAAGGGCCAACAACCGCTTTTCATCGAGAAATGCTAACTCTTCATGGTGACTTTGTAACCAATCAACTTCAGACACTTGATTCTCAAGTAGCACTCTCATAGAGGGGATTTCAAGCTCAATCGGGAGAACTGCTTCCATGCCATATGCAAGTGAATAAGGAGTAGCCCCAGTCGGTGTCCGAACAGATGTGCGGTATCCCCACAAGGCTAAAGGCAGCTTCTCGGACCAATCTTTTCCAGTGATAGCCATCTTTCTAATGATGTTCTCCAGGGTTTTGTTCGCTGCTTCTAGCGCTTCATTGGCTTGGGGTCGATAGGGGGATGACTTGTGTCTGACCACCCGGAATTCGTCAAGCAATTGGTTGACTTCCCCTTCAAAGTGAGTCCCATTATCTAAGATCATCTCATAAGGGACCCCATATCTGTAGAAAATATTGGTACGAATGAACTCGGCTACCTTCTTGGCATTCAAAACTTTGTAAGCAGCGGCCTCAACCCACTTGGTGAAGTAATCGATAGCTACGAGCACGTATTCTTGCCCACCCGAACCTTTCGGTTTGACCTGACCAATAACATCTATCCCCATGTGGAGAAAGGCTAAGGAGCAGTTGATTGATAAAGAACGTGTGGCGGTAGATGTTGTAGACTAGCGTACCACTGACACTGATCACAGGTTCGCACTTTCATCATACAATCCTTTTCCATCGTGGTCCAGTAGTACCCTTGCCTCACTATTTTCTTAGCGATCATGTGCCCATTCATGTGGGGTCCACACAGTCCCCCATGGATTTCATCCATGATTCTATTCGCCTCAGTCTTATCTACACAGAGCAAATTTGGTCCGTGATGATACCTTTTGTACAACTGATCTCCGAAATCACAAATTGGGAGGCCCATCTGCGCATTGCAATCCTTGCCCTTTTGTCCCTTTCTGGAGGGTAGGTCCCATTCCTGAGCACATTCCATACGTCTGTATACCACGGCTCTTCATTCTCTTCGCTTTCTAGCTCAATATCCAGGCAGTAGGCTGGGATTGATCTCTTACTAACCACAAACGGCTTTACCATAACATCTGCAGGGAATTCCATGATGGAGCTAGGGTAGCCAATGCATCTGCGAATCTGTTTCGGTCCCTTGGGAGATAATGGAATGAGATATATGAGAAGCGTTCTGTGAGTGCTACCAGTCGAATATGATACTTCTGTAGTCTTGGATCTAGGATTTTCCATTTTCCCTCGACCTGATTGATGATCAAGGCGGAGTCCCCGAACACTTCAATTTCTTTGACCCCTCGATTTAATGCTTCTCCCAGGCCGGCGATGCAAGCCTCATACTCTGCTGTGTTATTCGAACAGTCGAAGTCTAACCGAATAGCAATGGGCGTGTGCGCATCACTTGGATCAATGAGCAAGATTCCAATTCCGAAACCTCTCTTGTTGGCAGCCCCATCAAAGAAAAGTTGCCACTTATTCTCCGAACAATCAACAGTGTAGATCCCTTCATCGGGAAACTGAGCTTCTGGTCCGGGCTCAAGATCAAGAGCCAAATCTGCAAGCTGGTCTGCTATCACCCTTCCTTTAATGGACTTAGGCGTTACGTAAGTCATATCAAACTCGCTTAAGAGAAAAGCCCACTTGGCCACTCTATTGGACATGGTTGGCCTTTCGAGGATGTACTTCACTGGATCCATTCGGGATATAATCTGGACAGGTAAGGATTGCAGATAAATTTTTAATCGCTGCGAGACCAAACCAAACCGGTACATGCCTTTTCCAACGCTGAGTAGTTCAATTCACTCCCTTGTAGCTTTATGCTAACAAAATAGATGGCACTTTCCACCCAGGAGTCCTCTTTTTCTTGTGCAAGCATTGCTCCTACTGCAGTATCAGTAACTGTTAGGTACAGTCGTAAGGGTTTGTACGAATGAGGTGGCGCCAAGACCGGTGGGCTTGTCAAGTATTCTTTGACCTTTTCAAAAGCAATCTGGCATTCTTCATCCCATGATCGATCGGTGTCCTTTTTTAGGAGCTTAAAGAGCGGTTCACACATCATGGTTAACTGCAGTATGAATCTGCTAATGTATTGAATCCTTCCCAAGAAACCTTTCACCTCTTTTTGAGTTCGAGGTTGAGGCATTTCTGTGATGGCCTTTATTTTGTCGGGGTCGATTTCAATCCCTTTTTCAGTTACCAAGAAACCTAAGACTTTGCCTCGGACAGTACCGAATGTGCATTTAGCAGGATTCAATTTCATGTGGTACTTCCGCAACCTTTCGAAGAACTTTCTGAGGTCAATCAGATGCTGAGCGCCTTCTTCAAATGAGTGCACAATCATGTCATCCACGTAGATTTCAAGCTCTTTGTGGATCATGTCCTGAAAAAGGGTCGTAGCACCTCTTTGATAAGTGGTTCCGGCATTTTAAGACCGAAAGGCATCACAGTATAGCTGAACGTCCCCCACGGGGTGATGAAGGAAGTTTTCTCTTGATCTTCTACTGCCATCGTAATTTGGTTATAACCCGCCATTCCATCAACGAACGACTTCACTTTGTGCATTGCAACCGAGTCCACCAAAATGTCAATATTTGGTAACGGGAAATCATCCTTCGGGCAAGCCTTGTTGAGGTCTCTGAAATCAACACATATCCGGACATTGCCGTTCGCCTTTTCAACTGTGACCATATTGGACAACCATTGGGGATACTCCACAACTCGGATGAAGCCTACTTGTAGCAGCCTCTCGATCTCCTCTTTAACCTGAAGAGCCCACTGCGGCTTGATTCTGCGTAGTTTCTGCTTGACCGGTTTGGCGTCAGGAAAGGTAGGAATTCGGTGTTCCACGATCGTCGGATCTAACCCTGGCATGTCTTCATATGACCAGGCAAACACATCAACAAATTCTTTGAGTAAACTGATTAGCTGTTCCCTGTCAGCCCCTTGCATGAAGCTCCCGATCTTCATTTCTTTGACTTCTTCATTCAGCCCCAGATTGATGGTAGACAGATTTTCCCCACAGGCTTCTAATTTTCGTTCCCCACGCTGTTTTGCTAACCTGTTTAACTCGATTAAATAGTCTTTTTCATCTTGACTTATGTTTTTTAAAGATTCATGATTAACTTTAGTTGTTGTTAAATTTTCATTTGTTAAATCATTTTTTAAAATATTGGCAACCGAGGAGTAAGCGGAAATAGAGGAAACTTCATTCACAAAAGAGGGGAGTACAAGCTCGGCGAACGCGTCGAGGTCCTCGACAGTGAGGTCCTCTTCGGGAGCCCGGAAACAACATTAGATAGCATTAAGGGTTCAAAAGCGGGGCCATCAGGGCGAACATAACCAAACTGCTCCACCAGAGTGTCAGTAGTAGCAAGCGGGCCAGTGGTTCTGGACCAGTTATTAAGTGGTGCCACTGCCGGCTTGAGGTGCCTCACCGGGTCATAAGCTTCACCATTACCATTTTCGATCATAACCACATATCCGTCTTCAAGACCAATTCCTTCAAACAACCCGAAGACATCATCTTCTTCATCAATATTCCACGAAATAATCGGGTCCAGTTGCTTATAGGAACTGCCCACATCAAAGTTTTCATCGACCATCTTGATATTCTCAAATACTTCCCATCCAGCATGAGGCTTTTCATTAATGCCAATAACTAGCTCAAAAGGCATAACATACGCGACATCTTCAACTTTGCAAACAAAATATCCCTTCCATGACTTTTCATAAGGACGGAGTGGGGGGAGCTTATAGGTCCTTCCACTTTTGATAGCAGTCTGTCTCTCCCTTTTCTGACGTACAGCTTCGGCGATTTCGGCAGGAGTCGGTTTGTATCCAAGCCCAAAAGGAAGGAAGAAAAATGGAACATCATCCTTGATAGGTTCAATACACCCTTGTTGCTCTTTTCCAAGCCCCATCATAGGCAGGAACTTCATCTTCTTGACCATATTCAAGGCTATTGCGTCTCCATACCTGGTCGGCTTTCTACTAATTAGATCGGTCTCCTTGACATATTCAATAGCATGGATCCGAGCTTGTGGGATCACTTCAAAACCACTCAAGAAGATGCCAGTATCTTTGTGCTCAATTCCCAAAATCGGGAGGTCATGAACTTGCGTATCATCTGGGCATGAACTACCACTACATGATTGTCGTGGATGAACTTGATGCACTGATGGTAGGAGGAAGCTACCCCTCTTACTCCATGGATCCAAGGGCGTCCCAAGAGTAGACTGAATGATGACTTGATATCAATCACTTAAAATTCAATCGGCATGACAAGAGGGCCAATGGTGAGAGTGAGAAGGACAACACCCAGAACACAGCGACTGGTGCTATCGTAAGCACGAACCACTTGAGAAGATGGGGCCAAATTAGTTATCTTGATTCCCAAATCTGCGAGAACATGCACGGGGCATACATTTACTGAGGAGCCATTATCGATCAAAACACAAGCTAAGTGCTCACCTCCGACCCCAACTGTGATGTGCAGAGCCTCGACATGATTAAGACCAATTTTTGGTGCATCGAGATCGGTAAAAGTGATGATATTCCCAAAATGAATGTTGCCGATCATGTGGACAAGGTCATTAGGAGAAGTCTCGATCGGGATGACAGCTTGAGCAAGAGCTTTAACCAACACGTCTCGGTGCTCCTGTGAAGACGAGAGCAAACCCCAAATGGATATATTAGCCTGGGTTTTCTTTAACTGGGTCAAGACCGGGTTCTCGGCGACCTTCTCTTTCTGAGGGGGGACTTCTTCTTTATCATTTCCCAATTCACTTGCCTCGGGATTTGGAGGCTGATAGGCTCTTCCCGAGCGAGTGAGGTGATTCACATTTCCGCCAACCCAAGTGGCCTTTTTAACAGGGGCCTTTTGCTCCTTAACAACTTTAGCACTAGACAAAATCGAATCCCAAGAGATCATATGGCATTCAAAATCTTTGGAGATAACAGGAGTTACAGTGTAATTCAAAGCTTTCTTCGGAACGATGAAACTAGTCCTTGAGTAGTTTCCTTCAAACTCGATCACATGGATCCCTAGCAAGGGATTAGTCACCACATTTGGTTAGGGCGGCTTCTGAATGAGTCCATCGTCTATCATGTCTTGCAGAGTGTGTCTCAAACTCCAACATTCATTTGTCGCATGACCAGGTGATACGTGGTACGCACAATATTTACTTGCATCCCAATTCTTAGGAGGCGGATTAGGCGGGCGGTATCCTTCTATCGGCTTTAGTACTCCTTGGGCGACCAATCCTTGAAAGATAGTAGACAATGGAGCACTGAATTTATCAAAATGGCGATCTCTCCGATTTCCACCATTCCTTCGCTGATCGGTGACAGAGTTCACAGACCCGTCTTGATTATAACACGGAGGTGCCCTATTGTAGCTGCTCCGGCTTGGTCCCACATTGCTGTTCCAAAAAGGAGCAGGGGTCATGGCAACATTGTTCACAACTGGTGCCGGGGCTTTAGCAGCTGATCGGAATCTGTAGGAGCTAGGAGAAGAATCTAGCTTGATCACCGCAGTTCGGACATCTTCGTCAATATGAGAACCCACATCAAGAATAGAAGCAAAATCTGGAAACGGGAGTTATTTCATCTTATCTGCATACACCGGCTGAAGATTCTTAAGAAAAATACGAGTTTGCTCGGCACTGTCAGGCCTCTCCAGAGTTTGAGCAACTTTCTTCCTCCAACTACTTGCAAATTCAGAAAAGGATTCCTTCTCACGCTGAGCACACGAATCGAGGTCACGACGGCTCTCTCCCAGTTGGAGTTATCTTTGTATCGCTTCTGGAATTCATCCACAAGCTTCCCCCAATTATCAACCAGATTGGCATCCACAGTCATAAACCACTGCTTAGCGGCTCCTACCAAAGTCAGATGAAAGTTGGAGGCCATCACACCAACATTAGCCCCACGAGACTGCATTGCATGAGCGTAAGATTTCAGGTGGGCCATTGGGCAACCTGTACCGTCAAATTTCTCCACATCGGGCATTTTGAATTTAGGAGGCAGAACAGCAAATGGAGATAATTTCAAGGAATCTATAGAAAACTCCCCTTTATTCATGACCTTTCTCAACATTTCTTTCATTTCGCTCATTTCAATCTCAGCTTTAGTAAGGGGTACATATGGGACACCCTTGTAGAACGATTCCATTTGGTGGACTAGGTTAGGATCTTTCCCCTGGGAAGTTCCTTGATTAATCTGAGAGGCACCGCTAGCAAACGCACCATAAGCGTTGGGCTGCTGATTCGGATACAGAGTCTGCATATAATGAGCAAAGGCATTATGATCAGGCGGATACTGAGACGGATGCACAGCAAAATTTGCTGGATTCGGGATAAAGGGATGGTGAGTGCCACTGAAGTCTGGATGAGCCACATTACCCTGAGGAGGGATGTTCTGGTGATGACTCTGGCCGATGGTGTTGCTACCAATAGGATTCAAGTTGATGGTAGGGATGCCACTTCCATTGGGACCTGTATTGCCATTGGGATTAGGATTGGGAACCCCATTTCCGGTCTGATTAACGTTCGGATCGCCATTGGGATTTCTGTTCGGGTTACCATTGGGAGCCCCATTACTATTCTGATTCTGCATCTGCACAAGTGTAGCCAATAGCTCATCTTGCTGAATCCTCATCTGACCCAACACATTCTGCTCTAACCATGCTTGAAGACCTGGTGGCGGCACATAGGCTTCCTCATTTCCTTCCTGGGCCATTGCAATAGCTTCTTCGGTTACAGGCACTGTCTCGGCAACTCGGATCAACCTCCCCTTACTGTTTCTAGCTCCCCCTTTCCAAGTAGATGCCAGGCTTAGAGTATCTGAAAGGGATGGTGTTTAGGGCTGATTAGAGAGTGAAAAGGATCGAGATTTTCCGAGTTTGATTCAAAAGGAGTTCAAAAATCAAAATCAATCCTAGAATGCCGAATAAGCACTTGCTTTATTTTGACATGTTTTTGCATGAATCTTGGAATAGTGGATACCATCTCCAAAGTATAGGACCAACGTTTTTCACCTGTACTGTACTATTGGCCGTCCGAGCCCCTAGCGAAGGGCCTATACTCTTTCTGGATCCACCATTCGGTTACGGTCTATGTGAGGGTCTTGACAATTTCAAGTCAATCCTAGAATTTCAACATGATATCCACAATTGAGGTCGATTATAACCTTTAGGGAATTCATAGGATTGAAGTAAAATTGTTTAGACAAAAACCGACATGAAGTCTGTGACGTGTTATTTTCGAAAGAATATGGACATCGCATTTCGGCTTTTGAAGCTTGGCTTACACCCATCACAGCGACCGTAGGCGCTGCTAAGGGGGAAACAGTATACCGTTGACCCTATGGGGAAGTCAAGTGAGCTCCCTTATGCCCCAGGTTTACCGTCTCGGGTTTGAGATTCTAAGACGCTTTTCAAAAAACGTGCATGTGTGTGAGGAATCTATGAGTTCGAAAAATCATTTTGAAAGCACGTAAAGAAAACAAGAAAATCATTTTTTTTTCCTTTTTTACTTGTTTTACCCTTTTTTGGGGAATCACTCACCACGCAATGCATATATATATATACAAATAAGATAAGCGAAAAAACGTCCCTGCAAAACAGAGGTTAGGGCACAGATATATTGTCACGACCCGAAATATAGGCTCTATTTTATTAGTAATTAAATGATTTTGTTTAATTATTTGCTTATTTAATTATTTATAGTATTATTTATTTAAAGAATTATGTGTACATTTTATGTGTTATAATAATTGTGCCTAGCATTTTATTCGAGTTATTTGGGCTAGAGTGAAAGTGTTGAGTCTTAATTGTTAGTCGGGAGTGTAAGAAATTGTGTTAGTATGGGGAGGGGGTCTAGTTGTATCATTTCAAAAAAAATATTTTCCCCTACTCCCTCACCTCCCTCACCTCTCCCTCACTCCTCTCCACCCTCTCCCAGCATTTTTTCTCTCTCTCTCTCTCCATTTGTGAAAGGTAAACATTTATTGTTCTTCTCTCTTCATTATCTTCCCCTTCCTCTCATCTTCTCTCATTTCTTAAAACGTGAACATTGTTTAGATCGTCGATAGGATCGCGTAGAACCAAAAAGAATCGAATTCCGTCAACTTTCATTATTTTCAAGTAAGTTACTTTTCCCCCATTTTGATGCTAAAATGTGCATATCATGTTTAGATAATGCTTGATGTGTTATATTTGAAGTTTGGTTGGGTTTTGGATTTGTTTAGAATTTATTTTGAATTTATTTGAGTTTTGGGTAAAAATGGTGGATTGATGAATCTGGGGTTTGATTCTTGGTTTTGGGGTTGATAAATGTTGTATTTGGATTCCCATTCTAGTTATAAGTGGTTGTGGTTCATTTTTATGCTTGGTGGTAGATTATTGGTGTTTGATTTAGAGAATTTGGTGTTTTGGGTCGAAATTGTTGATGCCCAGCTCTGTTTCCCGACCTTGAACCCAGACCAGGCGCCCGCCCGCCTTGACCCGAGCGCCCGCCCGCCCCTTGTTTTCCAGCGACCCAAACCTACTGGCCAAACAGGCGCCCGCCTGCCTATGCCCAGGCGCCCGCCCGCCCGCCTGCTTGGAAAATTGCCCTTTTTGGCTTATTTTACCTAAATGGCTTAACTAGTTTAGGTTTAATCCTTCTAATTAACTTAAGATAACACCGTGGAACACTTTATTGTGTGGATTTGATTCTTTTGTGAATAAATATGATGCGAAATTTATTTAAGTACCGTTTTGGTAATGTAGTTCATCTTTGATGTGCTGTTTATATTGGTTTACCTTTGTGGTGATTTATTTGGATTGGTTCCCTACTTTGGAACCTTAAGTTGTTTAATTAAGCTAGTATTTATTACTTAGCATTTATTTGAAAGTCCAGCTGGTATTTTGTGTGTGTTTGGGCGATGGGAAAGATTATAATGGCAAAGCCAAGTCCATTATAATGTTGACCATTGTTTTGCCCCCTTCTTTACCCCTTCTCCAGATTGGCCTTGGAAAGGATAAGTCAGCGTTCCTTTGTGAATGTATCTGGATAGCGGGCATGACTTTGTGTCATGGTCCTTGTCCTTTGTGACACTGTTATGGTTATTGGTTCTGGTACCGGGGTTTTCTCTTCGGCTTTCATGCTATTATGAAGACGATGAATTGTTGATTATTGAAGCTGCGCAGCGATCCTTTATTTGGATGTTCCGGTTTGGAAAACCTTGGCTATATCCTTTGTTATGTGTTTATTTCCGCTGCTATCTGTTATATGATAATTGCTATGTGCTATGTGATAATAATTATTGTTTATTGCTTATTGCATCATAGCATGTCATGTAGTTGCATTAGTAACTTATTGAGATTTATCTCACCCCCTTTTCTTTTATCTTTGTTTTTCCTTAACCCCCCCCTAGGTGCTAAGGATTAGTCTCGCTGATCACGAGATAGAGGACGTCGAGTGTTGATTCGTTCTTTTGGGGAAGGTTATATAGGTTGGTTTCCATTATGTAAATGTGTAACCATTTTGGGGTAGTTGTACCAAACAATGACGTCTTTAAGAATTGTATATTTTTACTTGTTGGGCATAAACTTGTGAAAGTTTATAATAGTAGTATTTGGCTTTTATCAAACTTTGATTCGTAAAACTTTGGATCACCCTTTTTGTATCAAATGGAATTTTTAACCTTGGTATTTCATAGTTTTGGTTTTAGAGTCGACGTCCAGATCGCGGTCCCGGGGCCCGCGGGGTCCGGGGTCGCGACAGTTGGTATCAGAGCTGTGGCACTAGCTCTAAGTATAAGTCTAGGTGGATTAGTATGACCTAGGTGGGTAGTAGTGTGCGGAGTGATTAACGGTTGATGTTTTATGCAGGTAATTGTTCTCAATGTCTGGAAGAAGAAACAGAGGAGGTACTAGTGGGGCACAGAATCAGAATGATACAAGGGAAGAAGCCCGTGCCATGTTTCAAGGCATGTTTGAGGCGGCCATGAAGGCGATACATGATCAAGGTCCGAGGGTAGAGCAAGCACCACCCCGTTATGGATTGGAGCAATTTCTGAAGTTGAAACCGGTTGAATTCAATGGGGAACCCGATGTTCGGAAAGCTGAGTTATGGATTGAGTCAATGGAGAAGATTTACGATGTGTTTGGGTGTTCGGATGAGGACAAGGTCCGGTTCGCGGCTTATAAGCTTGTGGGAGCCGCCGAGCATTGGTGGAAAGGTATTAAAGCTACTTGGGATGATACTCACACGGTGTATGCGTGGGAGTTGTTTGTGCGCAAATTCAAGGAGCATTTCATTCCGGTTGTTGATCAAAACCGAAAGGAGATCGAGCTACTCAACCTAGAGCAAGGTGTGTTGTCTATAGCACAATACTCGGCTAAGTTCATAGAATTAGCCCGGTATTGCGACTATTTGGTGAGGACCGAGGAACAAAAGGCTATGAGATTTATTCGGGGATTGAAGACCTCCATCCGTACTCAACTTATTGCTCAACGGATCGTGACTTTCCAAGATGCGGTGGACCGAGCCTACTTAATAGAGCAAGATATTGGGGAGCATAAAAGGAAGACTGAGGTAGCTAATCCGATTAAGCAAGGAGCTCAAGGCAAGCCACAACACCGTTCCGATAACCGAGGTAACTTTGGGGGACAATCTCAGTCCCGAGGGCAACCGATCCCAAGGAACTCGGGTACCACTTCCGGGAATCAAGGGAGCCAAATTAGGAGGCTTTGTTCGTATTGTCAAAAGGAAGGTCATTCTGAAGACCGTTGTTGGAAGAAGCAAGGAAGGTGCACCAATTGTGGTCAAATGGGTCATTTTGCAAGGGATTGTCCGAGGAATAGGATTCAACCATCGGGGGTAGGAGCTGGGGCTCCTCAGGGTCAGAAAAGGGACGCTACGGGAAAGCCCAAGGTCCAAGGGAAAGTGTTTGCAATGAATCAACAACAAGCACAGATGATCCTACAGTTATTGGAGGTATTATTTCTGTGTCTAATGTGAGCGCACGAGCGTTAGTAGATCAAGGATCATCTCATTCATACATTTCTATGCAATTTGCTTCTATGTTAAATGCTGCATTCGAGTCTTTACCGTACGTGCTAGAGGTGTCGACCCCTATAGGAGAATGCTTGATTTCTGATCGAGTCTTTCGTGCTTGTGACGTGGTTATTTGTGGTCGAGTCCTTTGTGCGGATTTGGTAGTTCTTCCTATCCAAGACTTTGATGTCATTTTGGGTATGGATTGGTTGAGCAAGTTTCATGCTTCTGTGGATTGCCGTAAGAAAACTGTTACTTTTTCTATGCCCGATGTGCCTAAATTTGTGTTTGAGGCTAGTCCTCTGAGTAGAAAAGCTCGCTTAATTTCTTTTATGAAAGCGAGAAAATTATTGCATAGTGGTTGTGAGGGGTATTTGGCTAGTGTTCTTGATACTAGGAAAGAATCCCCTAGTTTGGATAGTGTTCGGGTAGTTCGGGAATTTCCCGATGTTTTCTCTACCGAGTATGATATGCCTCCCGACCGTGAGATTGAGTTTTGTATAGATCTTTTGCCGGGTACGGCTCCGATTTCGAAAGCACCTTATAGGTTAGCTCCCACAGAGTTGATGGAATTGAAGGTTCAATTGCAAGAATTGCTTGATCGAGGGTTTATCCGCCCTAGTGTTTCCCCGTGGGGAGCACCGGTTTTATTTGTGCGAAAGAAAGATGGTTCGTTGAGGTTGTGCATCGATTATAGAAAGTTGAATCAGGTTACGGTGAAGAACAAGTATCCTCTACCCCATATTGATGATTTGTTTGATCAGCTTCAAGGGTCCGTGGTTTTCTCTAAGCTTGATTTGAGGAGTGGGTACCATCAGTTGAAGGTTCGATCGGAGGATATTCCGAAGACTGCTTTTCTCACTCGGTATGGTCATTATGAGTTCTTGGTTATGCCGTTTGGGTTGACGAACGCGCCGGCCGTGTTTATGGATTTGATGAACCGAGTTTTCCATCCTTATCTTGATTCGTTCGTGGTGGTTTTCATCGACGACATTCTTGTTTATTCGAAATCTCGAGATGAGCACGAGCAGCATTTGAGGAGAGTTTTATCCATTCTTGCGAGGGAGAAACTATTTGCGAAGTTCAGTAAATGCGAATTTTGGCTCGAGAAGGTGTCATTTCTGGGTCATGTGATTTCGAAAGATGGGATTTCGGTGGATCCTTCAAAGATTGAAGCTATAGTGGATTGGAAGAGACCCGAATCAGTGACAGAGATTAGAAGCTTTCTTGGTCTAGCCGGGTATTACAGGAGGTTTATAGAAGGGTTTTCGAGGATTGCTACTCCGATGACTCAGTTGACCAGGAAGAATGTTCCGTTTGTGTGGACCGAGAAATGTGACAAGAGTTTCGAGGAATTGAAGAAGAGGTTGACTACCGTACCGATCTTGACTTTGCCTAATGGGAGCGATGGTCTAGTGATTTATAGTGATGCTTCGAAAGAGGGTTTGGGTTGTGTGTTGATGCAGAATGGGAATGTAATTGCGTATGCTTCGAGGAAGTTGACCCCTGGTGAACAGAATTACCCGACTCATGATATGGAGTTAGCGGCTATTGTATTTGCGTTGCACAAATGGAAGCACTATCTTTATGGGGCGAAGTTTGAGATTTTTACGGATCACAAAAGTTTGAAGTACCTATTCTCTCAGAAGGAATTGAACAACCGACAGCGTCGATGGATGGAATTGCTGAAGGATTATGATTGTACGATTTCTTATCATCCGGGGAAGGCGAATGTGGTAGCCGATGCGATTAGTAGAAAATCTTATGTGGCTTCGATGATGGTTCAAGAGTGGAAAATGCTTGAAGATGTTCGAGATTGGTCTCCTCGTGAATCGAGACATGGGGCTATCTTTGCGAATATTAGGGTGTCTCCGACCCTAATTCAGAGAATAAAGGAAGCTCAGAAAGAGGATCCCGAGTTGGTGAAGATAATGGGTAAGTTGAAGGAAAAGAACTTCGAGGATTTTTCTATTAGCCCGGTGGGAGTGTTGACTTTCCGTGGAAGATTGTGTGTTCCTGATGTTGATGGAATTAAACAGAGAGTTCTTGATGAGGGTCACAAATCGAGGTATACTATTCATCCGGGTAGTACGAAGATGTATCAGGATTTGAAGCAACAATTTTGGTGGATTAACATGAAAAGAGAAATAGCCGAGTATGTTTCGAAGTGTTTAACGTGTCAGCAGGTAAAAGCCGAGCATCAGAGACCCGCGGGACTACTTCAGCCGTTAGAGATTCCCGAGTGGAAATGGGAGCATGTGACTATGGATTTCGTTACAGGACTGCCTCGTACCCGAAGGAAGTATGACAGTGTCTGGGTAATAGTGGATAGATTGACCAAGAGTGCCCATTTCTTGCCTATTGACATCAGATATTCGATGGAGAAGCTTGCGGCCCTTTATATCGATGAGATTGTTAGATTGCATGGAGTTCCGGTTAGCATTGTGTCAGATCGAGACCCGAGGTTTACTTCTAGATTCTGGAAGGCGTTTCAAGAAGCTTTGGGTACAGATTTTCGATTCAGTACAGCTTTTCATCCTCAAACCGATGGTCAATCCGAGAGAACTATTCAGATTCTTGAGGATATGTTGCGAGCTTGTGCGATAGACTTTTCCGATTCTTGGGATTCGCACCTACCGTTAGTGGAGTTCTCTTACAACAACAGTTATCAGGCTAGTATCGAGATGGCACCGTTTGAGGCCTTGTATGGAAGAAAATGTAGATCGCCTATTTGTTGGGATGAGGTCGGTGAAGCGAAAGTTTTGGGTATTGATTTGCTTCGGGATTCAGTTGAAAAGGTTAAAGTTATCCGGGATAGATTGAAGACAGCCCAGAGTCGACATAAGAGCTATGCAGATAACCGAAGGCGAGATCTTAGCTTTGAGACCGGTGATTTTGTGTTCTTGAAAGTGTCTCCAAAGGTGGGTATTCATAGATTTGGGAAGAAAGGCAAATTGGCTCCGAGGTTTATTGGTCCGTTTGAGATTTTGGGAAAGGTTGGACTTCTTGCGTATCGTCTCGCGTTACCGCCATCTTTGGACCGATTGCACGATGTGTTTCCACGTTTCTATGCTTCGGAAGTATGTTTATGACCCATCTCACGTGTTACGAGAGTACCGGAGGATATTGAGCCAGATATGACTTATGAGGAACGACCGGTTCGGATTCTTGATTCTAAAGTCCAAGAGCTGAGGAATAAAAGTATTTCTTTGGTTAGAGTCCTTTGGAGGAATCATAACATCGAGGAGTCGACGTGGGAGCTTCGAGATGAGATCGAGAGGAAATTTCCGTGGCTTTTTGTTTAAGGTAAGTCTCGTTAAAATTCGGGTCGAATTTTCTTTAAGGGGAGTGAATGTCACGACCCGAAATATAGGCTCTATTTTATTAGTGATTAAATGATTTTGTTTAATTATTTGCTTATTTAATTATTTATAGTATTATTTATTTAAATAATTATGTGTACATTTTATGTGTTATAATAATTGTGCCTAGCATTTTATTCGAGTTATTTGGGCTAGAGTGAAAGTGTTGAGTCTTAATTGTTAGTCGGGAGTGTAAGAAATTGTGTTAGTATGGGGAGGGGGTCTAGTTGTATCATTTCAAAAAAATAATTTTCCCCTACTCCCTCACCTCCCTCACCTCTCCCTCACTCCTCTCCACCCTCTCCCAGCATTTTTCTCTCTCTCTCTCCATTTGTGAAAGGTAAACATTTCTTGTTCTTCTCTCTTCATTATCTTCCCCTTCCTCTCATCTTCTCTCATTTCTTAAAACGTGAACATTGTTTAGATCGTCGATAGGATCGCGTAGAACCAAAAAGAATCGAATTCCGTAAACTTTCATTATTTTCAAGTAAGTTACTTTTCCCTCATTTTGATGCTAAAATGTGCATATCATGTTTAGATAATGCTTGATGTGTTATATTTGAAGTTTGGTTGGGTTTTGGATTTGTTTAGAATTTATTTTGAATTTATTTGAGTTTTGGGTAAAAATGGTGGATTGATGAATGTGGGGTTTGATTCTTGGTTTTGGGGTTGATAAATGTTGTATTTGGATTCCATTCTAGTTATAAGTGGTTGTGGTTCATTTTTATGCTTGGTGGTAGATTATTGGTGTTTGATTTAGAGAATTTGGTGTTTTGGGTCGAAATTGTTGATGCCCAGCTCTGTTTCCCGACCTTGAACCCAGACCAGGCGCCCGCCCGCCTTGACCCGAGCGCCCGCCTGGCCCTTGTTTTCCAGCGACCCAAACCTACTGGCCAAACAGGCGCCCGCCTGCCTATGCCCAGGCGCCCGCCCGCCCGCCTGCTTGGAAAATTGCCCTTTTTGGCTTATTTTAACTAAATGGCTTAACTAGTTTAGGTTTAATCCTTCTAATTAACTTAAGATAACACCGTGGAACACTTTATTGTGTGGATTTGATTCTTTTGTGAATAAATATGATGCGAAATTTATTTAAGTACCGTTTTGGTAATGTAGTTCATCTTTGATGTGCTGTTTATATTGGTTTACCTTTGTGTGATTTATTTGGATTGGTTCCCTACTTTGGAACCTTAAGTTGTTTAATTAAGCTAGTATTTATTACTTAGCATTTATTTGAAAGTCCAGCTGGTATTTTGTGTGTGTTTGGGCGATGGGAAAGATTATAATGGCAAAGCCAAGTCCATTATAATGTTGACCATTGTTTTGCCCCCATCTTTACCCCTTCTCCAGATTGGCCTTGGAAAGGATAAGTCAGCGTTCCTTTGTGAATGTATCTGGCTAGCGGGCATGACTTTGTGTCATGGTCCTTGTCCTTTGTGACACTGTTATGGTTATTGGTTCCGGTACCGGGGTTTTCTCTTCGGCTTTCATGCTATTATGAAGACGATGAATTGTTGATTATTGAAGCTGCGCAGCGATCCTTTATTTGGATGTTCCGGTTTGGAAAACCTTGGCTATATCCTTTGTTATGTGTTTATTTCCGCTGCTATCTGTTATATGATAATTGCTATGTGCTATGTGATAATAATTATTGTTTATTGCTTATTGCATCATAGCATGTCATGTAGTTGCATTAGTAACTTATTGAGATTTATCTCACCCTCTTTTCTTTTATCTTTGTTTTTCCTTAACCCCCCCCCCAGGTGCTAAGGATTAGTCTCGCTGATCACGAGATAGAGGACGTCGAGTGTGGATTCGTTCTTTTGGGGAAGGTTATATAGGTTGGTTTCCATTATGTAAATCTGTAACCATTTTGGGGTAGTTGTACCAAACAATGACGTCTTTAAGAATTGTATATTTTTACTTGTTGGGCATAAACTTGTGGAAGTTTATGATAGTAGTATTTGGCTTTTATCAAACTTTGATTCGTAAAACTTTGGATCACCCTTTTTGTATCAAATGGAAT
Source organism: Campanula takesimana (assembly GCA_026119855.1). NCBI lineage: Eukaryota > Viridiplantae > Streptophyta > Magnoliopsida > Asterales > Campanulaceae > Campanula > Campanula takesimana. Next base: position 169,861 of record JAOWBW010002037.1, on the reverse strand, counting down.
TTTTAACCTTGGTATTTCATAGTTTTGGTTTTAGAGTCGACGTCCAGATCGCGGTCCCGGGGCCCGCGGGGTCCGGGGTCGCGACATATATACACCCCAAGTAAGGCACATAAAGCATGGCACACACAAAGATTTAGAGTCTATCCCACTTTAAAACAACTCCCCAGCAGAGTCGCCACTGTGAGAGCCCGCGCCCGAGATGGATCGGATCACCGCGAAATGACCGCCCGTGAAAGCGGTTCGCGCCCGACTCGTGCTGATGCGCTTTTGGAAATGCGCTCGGTTCTCACACAATGGTTTCCTCTTGATGCTGTGATTTGATTGCAAGAGTCGCCACCTCATTTTATTTTAGTTAAAATGAAGTAAAACCTTTTTCAGAGAAAGTGGGTTCGGGGGCTAAGTTACGAGAAGAGAAGGGGTTAGGCACTCTTCTCTCCCATGATGGTCTCTATATGCATGCCACGTAAGTTCTTTTTATTCCTTTTGCCTTGTTTTTATGCCCTAACAAAATGGTGATTTAATAAATGGGGAGTCTTCCTATTCTAGGAAGGTTTGTTTTAATTCACAAATGAGAGTCGGTTTGAGTGGACTCACACTTGGTTTTGAAAATTGTTTTAATCATTTATGTACATAAAATTAAACACATAAAGGGGTGGGGGATTAATATTTACATTTTGTACAAAAAAGGGAAACAATTCCCAAATGAATAAATATCCAAAACTCCGTCCCCAAGCATTTTCAGGGACTGCTGCTCACTCTTCTTTGTGTACCTGTTCTTGTACTCATCCAATATGGAAAGTAAAGGTCAAGAAAACTTCCTAACACATTAAAAATCTACCCTGATTTTTACCTTGATTTTAGGGGCATGTTATGGTGCCCAAACAAAGCATGCAAGGCAATTCTTTTCACAGCCCAGTCTGACAGAATTTCATACATCCCTAAAGTATCCACTTTTTTCATCATGAAAACAAAGGAATAAGGGAAAACACAAAACATGAAAGTTGTTCCTAACATGTTAAAGTTATGATCTGGAGGGTTTCAAGTCCATAAAACAAGTTTAGGTCACCCAAATAACTTCTGAAATTTTCATGTCCAAACAAGAACATGCTGATTCTGAGAACAGAGAGCTTAAACAAAAAATAGAAAGAGCCTCTTCCACTGAGGCTAAAAATATGATATTTACATTTTATTCTTCCTTTTTCTGTGTAGAAAAAGTTATATTTTGTGGTATAAGACCAAAACCCACTTTTTCTAGGAGTAAAAATAGCAACAAGGCAGTAAGGTACCATATGGACAGATTATTGGCATCTCACTCATGTCATGAAAACACCTATCAAAACTAACTCAAATGAAAAGCTATGAACATGAAACTTTGTACATGCATATATATACATGTTAAAAACATGAAAAAACAACCATCCAAGCATTTAGATATGGTTTCATGATGTTCTATGCTAAGATAAAACAAAGCATGGCAGATTCAAGGTTTATAAGATAAAACAAGTTTGTTCTTTGGAAAACTTCTTGAATCCACCACAAACAAAGATATGACACTCATACATACATGATATATACACAAGATCAAAAGCTTAGCATGATAAAGAGCTCAAAACATCATTATATATCATCATTTAATAAGAAGAACAACAAGAGTAACAATATTGTATTATTGAATATAAAATGGAGGTTTAGCCTAACAAGGTGGCTAAACCCCTCAAGAAATTACATAAACATTACATCTTACCCTTTTAGATGATTACAAGGGGGAAATGATGCCTAGGTTGTGCTCCCTATGCTTCCAAGGGAAGACTTTTTTGGGTTGTTTTCTCAAGGTTTTGGCCTTGTGTTGAAAGAGTTTGAGTTTGTGTTTTGTCGCGACCCCAAACCCCGCGGGCCCGAGATCGCGAGCTGGACGTCGACTTAAAACCAAAACTGTGAAATACCGAAGTTAAAAATTCCATTTGATACCAAAAGGTGATGATCCAAAGTTTTACAAATCCAAGTTTGATAATAACCAAATACAACTATCATAAACTTCCACAAGTTTATGCCCAACAGAATATAAATGTACAATTCTTAATGACGTCATTGTTTGGTACAACTATCCCAAAAAGGTTACACATTTATATAATGTAAACCAACCTATAACAACTTTCCCCAAAAGAATGTATCCACACTCGACGTCCTCTTTCTCGTGATCAGCGAGACTAATCCTTAGCACCTGGGGGGGGTTAAGGAAAAACAAAGATAAAAGAAAGGGGGTAAGATAAATCTCAATAAGTTACTAATGCAACTACATGACATGTTATGATGCAATAAGTAATAACAACATCAATATCTCATATAACCTAGCAATTATCAGATAATAAATAGCAGCGGAAATAAACACATAACAAAGGATATTAGCCAAGGTTTCCAAACCGATACATCCAAATAAAGGATCGCTGCGCAGCTTCAATAATCAACAAATCACATCTTCATAATAGCATGAAAGCCGAAGAGAAAACCCCCAGTACCGGAACAATAACCATAAGAGTGTCACAAAGGACAAGAACCATGCCACAAAGTCATGCTCGGTAGCTAGATACATTCACAAAGGAAGCTAACTTATCTCTTCCAAGGCCAATCTGAAAAAGGGGTATAGTAAGGGCAAACAATGGTCAACATTATAATAGACTTGGCTTTGCCATTATAATCTCTCTCATCGCCCGATGCAACAAATATGCCAGCTGGGCTTCCAAATAAATGCTAAGTAATAATATATTAGCATGAATAAACATCTTACGATTCCAAAGTAGGGAATCATTCCAATTAGTCACCAAGAAGATGAATTAAACAAACGCGCATCATCAAAGTGCTTCACATTCTCAATTAATAATTTAATCAAGTCTCGTACCACCTTTATTCACAAAGGAATCAAATTCAATTAATAAAGTGTTCCACGATGTTAACTTAAGTTAGTTAGAAGAATAAAACCTAAGCTAGATAAGCCCTTAGTCCTAAACCAAGCAAAGAGGGCAAAATTCCAAGCAAGCGGGCGCCTGGGTAGGGGCGAGCGCGCGCTTATTTCAACAGAAGGTCTGGCCGCTGGAAAAAGGGGGCGGGCGGGCGCCTGGTCCAACCCGGGCGGGCGCCTGGTCTGGTTCTTGGCCGGGAAAAACAGAGCTGGGTTCAACAATTTCTTACCCATTTCACACAATACTCAAAATCAAACACAACCAACAAGTTTGCTAAGGTACCCAAAAAACATTTAAGCTTAAGGGAACCTAACTAACACCATTTATTAACCCAAAACCAAGATTGAATCATGACATTCATCAAATCACCATTTTTGACCAAAACTCAAATAAATTCCAAATAAATTCTAAACTCAACCAAACTTCAAATATAACACATCAAGCATTATATAAACATGATATGAACATTTTAGCATAAAAATGGGGGAAAAGCAACTTACTTGGATTTTCTCAAAGTTGACGGATTTCAAATATTTTTGATTCTACGCGATCCTATCGACGATCTAAACAAGATTCATGTTTTAAGAAATGAGAGATAACAAGAGGAAGATTATGGAAATGTAGAGAGAAGTGAAAGAGAAAAACTTACCCTTTTTCTTTTGAAGAGAGAGAGATGAGCTGGAAAAATGGAGAGAGTGAGGGAGAAGATGAGGAGTAGGGAGGGAGTAGTTAAAATGATTTGAAAACTTACACTTAGGCCCCTTCCCCATCTACTAACACAATACTACACTCCCTACTAACAATTAAGACCCAACAATACCACACTAACCCAAATGACCCAAATAAAATGCTAGGCATAATTATTACGAAACATAAAATGCACACATAAATATTTAAATAAATAATAATTTAAATAATTAAATAGGCAAATAAATAAATAATAATTATTTATTACTAATAAAATAGAGCCTAGTTTTCGGGTCGTGACATTCACTCCCCCTTAAAGAAAATTCGACCCGAATTTAACGAGACTTACCCGAATTAAAAGCCACGGAAATTTCCTCTCGATCTCATCTCGGAGCTCCCACGTCGACTCCTCGATATTATGATTCCTCCAAAGAACTCTAACCAATGAAATGCTTTTGTTCCTCAACTCTTGAACTTTAGAATCTAAGATCCGAACCGGTCGTTCCTCATATGTCATATCGGGCTCTATATCCTCCGGTACCCTCGGTAACACGTGAGATAGATCATGAACATACTTCCGAAGCATAAAAACGTGAAAAACATCATGTAACCGGTCTAAAGATGGCGGTAACGCAAGACGATACGCTAGAAGTCCAACCTTTCCCAAAATCTCAAACGGGCCAATAAACCTCGGAGCCAATTTGCCTTTCTTCCCAAAACTACGAATACCCACCTTTGGAGATACTTTCAAGAACACAAAATCACCGGTCTGAAAACTAAGATCTCGCCTTCGGTTATCTGCATAGCTCTTATGTCGACTCTGGGCTGTTTTCAATCGATCCCGGATAACTCTAACTTTCTCGACTGAATCCTGAAGCAAATCAATACCCACGATCTTCGCTTCACCGACCTCATCCCAACAAATAGGCGATCTACACTTTCTTCCATACAAAGCCTCATACGGTTCCATCTCGATACTAGCCTAATAACTGTTGTTGTAAGAGAATTCCACTAACGGTAGGTGCGAATCCCAAGAATTAGAGAAGTCTATCGCACAAGCTCGCAACATATCCTCAAGAATCTGAATAGTCCTCTCGGATTGACCGTCGGTCTGAGGGTGAAAAGCTGTGCTGAATCGCAAATCTGTACCCAAAGCTTCCTGAAACGCCTTCCAGAATCTAGAAGTAAACCTCGGGTCTCGATCTGACACAATACTAACCGGAACCCCATGCAATCTCACGATCTCATCGATATAAAGGGTCGCAAGCTTCTCCATCGAATATCTGATGTCAATAGGCAAGAAATGTGCACTCTTGGTCAATCTATCCACTATTACCCAAACACTGTCATACTTCCTACGGGTACGAGGTAGTCCCGTAACGAAATCCATAGTCACATGCTCCCATTTCCACACCGGAATCTCTAACGGCTGAAGTTGTCCCGCGGGTCTCTGATGCTCGGCTTTGACCTGCTGACAAGTTAGACACTTCGAAACATACTCCGCTATTTCTCTTTTCATATTATTCCACCAAAAATGTTGCTTCAAATTTTGGTACATCTTCGTACTACCCGGATGAATAGTATATCTCAATTTGTGACCCTCATCAAAAACTTGACTCTTGATCCCACCAACATCGGGTACGCACAAACGACCACGGAAAGTCAAAACTCCACTCGAACTCAAAGAAAAATCCTCGAAGTTCTTTCCTTCAATTTACCCATTATCTTCCCCAACTCGGGATCTTCTTTCTGAGCTTCCTTTATCCTCTGAATTAGGGTCGGAGATACCCTAATATTTGCAAAAATAGCTCCATGTCTCGATTCACGAGGAAACCAATCTCGAACATCTTCAAGCATTTTCCACTCACGGACCATCATCGAAGCCACATAAGATTTTCTACTAATCACATCGGCTACCACATTCACCTTCCCCGGATGATAAGAAATCGTACAATCATAATCCTTCAACAATTCCATCCATCGGCGTTGCCTATTATTCAAATATTTCTAGGAGAAAAGGTATTTCAAACTCTTGTGATCCGTGAAAATCTCGAACTTCGCTCCATAAAGGTAGTGCTTCCATTTGTGCAACGCAAATACAATCGCCGCCAACTCCATATCATGAGTCGGGTAATTATGTTCACTAGGGGTCAACTTCCTCGAAGCATAGGCAATCACCTTCCTGTTCTGCATCAAAACACAACCCAAACCCTCTTTCGAAGCATCACTGTAAATCACTAGACCATCGCTTCCATTAGGCAAAGTCAAGATCGGTGCGGTAGTCAACCTCTTCTTCAATTCCTCGAAACCCTTGTCACATTTATCGGTCCACTTAAACGGGACATTTTTCCGGGTCAACTGAGTCATCGGAGTAGCGATCCTCGAAAACCCTTCTATAAATCTTCGGTAATAGCCGGCTAAGCCCAGAAAACTTCTGATCTCGGTCACTGACTCGGGTCTCTTCCAATCCACTATGGCCTCTATCTTTGAAGGATCCACCGAAATCCTATCTTTCGAAATAACATGACCCAGAAACGAAACCTTCTCGAGCCAAAATTCGCATTTACTAAACTTCGCAAACAATTTCTCCCTCGCAAGAACGGATAAAACTGTCCTCAAGTGCTGCTCGTGCTCCTCTCGGGATTTAGAGTAGACGAGTGTATCATCAATAAAGACCACCACGAACGAATCAAGATAAGCGTGGAAAATCCGGTTCATCAAATCCATAAATACGGCAGGCGCATTTGTCAACCCAAACGGCATAACCAAGAACTCGTAATGACCATAACGAGTGCAAAAGGCAGTCTTCGGAATATCCTCCGATCGAACCTTCAACTGATGGTACCCACTCCTCAAATCAAGTTTAGAGAAAACCACGGACCCTTGAAGCTGATCAAATAAATCGTCAATATGAGGTAGAGGATACTTGTTCTTCACCGTAACTTGATTCAACTTTCGGTAATCGATACACAATCTCAACGAACCATCTTTCTTCCGCACAAACAAAACCGGTGCTCCCCACGGGGAAACACTAGGGCGGATAAACCCTCGATCAAGCAACTCTTGTAACTGAACCTTTAATTCCTTCAACTCTGCGGGAGCCAACCTATAAGGTGCTTTCGAGATTCGAGCCGTACCCGGCAAAAGGTCTATACAAAACTCAATCTCACGATCGGGCGGCATATCATACTAGGTAGAGAAAACATCGGGAAATTCCCGAACTAGCCGAACACTATCCAAACTAGGGGATTCCTTTCTAGTATCAAGAACGCTAGCCAAATACGCCTTACAACGACTATGCAATAATTTTCTCGCTTTCATATAAGAAATTAAGCGAACCTTTCTACTCAGAGGACTAGCCTCAAACACAAATTTAGGCACATCGGGATAGAAAAAGTAACAGTTTTCTTACGGCAATCAACGGTAGCATGAAACTTGCTCAACCAATCCATACCCAAAATGACATCAAAGTCTTGGATAGGAAGAACTACCAAATCCGCACAAAGGACAAGACCACAAATAACCACATCACAAGCACGAAAAACTCGATCAGAAATCAAGCATTCTCCTATAGGGGTCGACACCTCTAGCACGTACGGTAAGACTCGAATGCAGCATTTAACATGGAAGCAAATTGCACAGAAATGTATGAATGAGATGATCCTGGATCTACTAACGCTCGTGCGCTCACATTAGACACAGAAACAATACCTCCAATAACCGAAGGATCATCGGTCGCCTGTTGTTGATTCATGGCATATATCTTTCCTTGAACTTTGGGCTTCCCAGCGGCATCCCTTTTCTGACCCTGATTAGTACCAACCCCTGACCCGGATGACTGACCTTGGTGCCTCGTGCAATCTCTCGCAAAATGCCCCATTTCACCACAATTGGTACACTTGCCTTGCTTTTTCCAACACCTATCCTCTGTATGGCCTACCCTCTGACAAAAGGTACAAGGCTTCCTATTCTGAATCCCCGGAGTAGTACCCGGATTCCTCGGTGTGGTTTGCCCCTTAAACTGAGATGATGCTCCCGGGTTACCTCGGTTGTCGGAACGGTGTTTGTGGCTTGCCTTGCCCCTCCTTGTTTGCTCGGGTTAGTCACCTCTACCTTCTTCTTATGCTCCTCTATATCTTGCTCGATCAAGTAGGCTCGGTCTACCGCATCTTGGAAGGTCACAATCCGTTGGGCAATAAGTTGAGTACGGATGGAGGTCTTCAATCCCCGAATGAATCTCATAGCTTTTTGTTCCTCGGTCCTCACCAAATAGTCACAATACCGGGCTAATTCTGTGAACTTAGCCGAGTATTGAGCTATAGACAACAAACCTTGCTCCAGGTTGAGCAGCTCGATCTCCTTTCGGTTTTGATCAACAACCGGAATGAAATGTTCCTTGAATTTGCGCGCAAACAACTCCCACGCATACACCGTGTGAGTATCATCCCAACTAGCTTTAACACCCTTCCACCAATGCTCGGCGGCTCCCACAAGTTTGTAAGCCGCGAACCGGACCTTGTCCTCATCCGTGCAACCAAATACCTCATAAATCTTCTCCATCGACTCAATCCACAACTCAGCTTTCCGAACATCGGGTTCCCCATTGAATTCAACCGGTTTCAGTTTGAGAAATTGCTCCAATCCATAGCGGGGTGGTGCTTGTTCTACCCTCGGACCTTGATCATGTATGGCCTTCATGGCCGCCTCGAACATGCCTTGAAACATAGCACGTGCTTCTTCCCTTGTGTCATTCTGATTCTGAGTCCCACTAGTACCTTCACCTGTTCTTCTTCTAGCCATTGTAAACAATTACCTGCATAAAACATCAACCGTTACTCACTCCGAACACAACTACCCTCCTAGGTCATACTAGTCCACCTAGACTTATACTTAGAGCTAAACCATAGCTCTGATACCAACTGTCGCGACCCCGAACCCCGCGGGCCCGAGATCGCGAGCTGGACGTCGACTTAAAACCAAAACTGTGAAGTACCGAAGTTAAAAATTCCATTTGATACCAAAAGGTGATGATCCAAAGTTTTACAAATACAAGTTTGATAATAACCAAATACAACTATCATAAACTTCCACAAGTTTATGCGCAACAGAATATAAATGTACAATTCTTAATGACGTCATTGTTTGGTACAACTATCCCAAAAAGGTTACACATTTATATAATGTAAACCAACCTATAACAACTTTCCCCAAAAGAATGTATCCACACTCGACGTCCTCTTTCTCGTGATCAGCGAGACTAATCCTTAGCACCTGGGGGGGTTAAGGAAAAACAAAGATAAAAAAAGGGGGTGAGATAAATCTCAATAAGTTACTAATGCAACTACATGACATGTTATGATACAATAAGTAATAACAACATCAATATCTCATATAACCTAGCAATTATCAGATAATAAATAGCAGCGGAAATAAACACATAACAAAGGATATTAGCCAAGGTTTCCAAACCGATACATCCAAATAAAGGATCGCTGCGCAGCTTCAATAATCAACAAATCACATCTTCATAATAGCATGAAAGCCGAAGAGAAAACCCCCGGTACCGGAACAATAACCATAAGAGTGTCACAAAGGACAAGTGCCATGCCACAAACTCGTGCTCGGTAGCTAGATACATTCACAAAGGAAGCTAACTTATCTCTTCCAAGACCAATCTGGAAAAGGGGTATAGTAAGGGAAAACAATGGTCAACATTATAATGGACTTGGCTTTGCCATTATAATCTCTCCCATCGCCCGATGCAACAAATATGCCAGCTGGGCTTCCAAATAAATGCTAAGTAATAATATATTAGCATGAATAAACATCTTACGATTCCAAAGTAGGGAATCATTCCAATTAGTCACCAAGAAGATGAATTAAACAAACGCGCATCATCAAAGTGCTTCACATTCTCAATTAATAATTTAATCAAGTCTCGTACCACCTTATTCACAAAGGAATCAAATTCAATTAATAAAGTGTTCCACGATGTTAACTTAAGTTACTTAGAAGAATAAAACCTAAGCTAGATAAGCCCTTAGTCCTAAACCAAGCAAAAAGGGCAAAATTCCAAGCAGGCGGGCGCCTGGGTAGGGGCGAGCGCACGCTTATTTCAATAGAAGGTCTGGCCGCTGGAAAAAGGGGGGCGGGCGGGCGCCTGGTCCAACCCGGGCGGGCGCCTGGTCTGGTTCTTGGCCGGAAAAAACAGATCTGGGTTCAACAATTTCTTACCCATTTCACACAATACTCAAAATCAAACACAACCAACAAGTTTGCTAAGGTACCCAAACAACATTTAAGCTTAAGGGAACCTAACTAACACCATTTATCAACCCAAAACCAAGATTGAATCATGACATTCATCAAATCACCATTTTTGACCAAAACTCAAATAAATTCCAAATAAATTCTAAACTCAACCAAACTTCAAATATAACACATCAAGCATTATATAAACATGATATGAACATTTTAGCATAAACATGGGGGAAAAGCAACTTACTTGGATTTTCTCAAAGTTGACGGATTTCAAATATTTTTTATTCTACGCGATCCTATCGAAGATCTAAACAAGATTCATGTTTTAAAAAATGAGAGATAACAAGAGGAAGATTATGGAAATGTAGAGAGAAGTGAAAGAGAAAAACTTACCCTTTTTCTTTTGAAGAGAGAGAGATGAGCTGGGAAAATGGAGAGAGTGAGGGAGAAGATGAGGAGTAGGGGGGAGTAGTTAAAATGATTTGAAAACTTACACTTAGGCCCATTCCCCATCTATACACACATACTACACTCCCTACTAACAATTAAGACCCAACAATACCACACTAACCCAAATGACCCAATAAAATGCTAGGCATAATTATTACGAAACATAAAATGCACACATAAATATTTAAATAAATAATAATTTAAATAATTAAATAGGCACAATAAATAAATAATAATTATTTATTACTATATAAATAGAGCCTAGTTTTCGGGTCGTGACATGTTTAGTGTTTGTGTGGTGGTTTTATGGTGGTGTAGGGGTGGTGTATGAGTGGTGGTGTGGTGATGGTGTAGTGGTGGTGTTTTTGTTGAGAGGAGAATGAGAGTGGAGGATGGTAGGGTTTTTTTTTTCTTTTTATTTTTTTGTGTCTCTTTTTTAAATGGATGAGAGTGGTGTATATAGGAGGAGGGAGGTGGTAAATTGGTTGTAACTTGGAGGGGGAGGTTGTAAATTGGTGGATTCATATCCTTCTTGACTAAGGCTTAAAGTCATCTTCCTTATCTCGGTTCCGGCTTTCCGCTCAGCAACTGCTCGTTGTGCGCGTCTCCGGTGTCCCGGCTATCGCGAGTCCACATGAAAGTTGCTCGGAATATTTTTCTGGTCAGGCCGGTATATCTGAAATATTTTTATGAGCAAGGAACGACAATAATATATTTTTTCCTCTTCTTGACCAATTGATAAGATATTTTGAGATATTTTCCAATTTGGATAACCATCTTTCCGGCTCCGGCTTTTCGCTCCGTAACTACTCCGTTGTGCGCGCCTCCGGTGTCCCGGTTTTCCGCGAGTCCAACATGAAAGTTGCTCGGAATATTTTCTGGTCAGGCCGGTATATCTGAAATATTTTTATGAGCAAGGAACGACAATAATATAGTTTTTGCTCTTCTTGACCAGTTGATAAGATATTTTGAGATATTTTCCAATTTGGATAACCATCTTTCTGGCTCCGGCTTTCTGCTCCGTCGTGCGCGCTCCGGTGTCCCGGTTGTCCGCGGGCCCAACATGAAAGTTGCTTGGAATAATTTTGTGGTCATGCCGGTATATCTGAAATATGTCAATTAGCAAGGAAAGGTAATAATATATTTTTAATGCACAGAATGGATAACAGCGAGCAGTTCGGGGGGTTGCGGGCCCCGTTTCCGGTCCCGCAACTCGAAAAACGAAATTTTTGCATGTTTGCTCGTTTTTTCGCTCTGATCATGAATTTGATGTCCGTTTATCCATTCGATGCACCGATAAGGCTCACGGAAGTCCCGCACAGTCAAATCGAGGGTTTTAGGTCAATTTTCGGGTTTAGACCGATTCAAGGTGGGTTTTTAGGGGTGCGAGATCAGGGTATCTACATTAGGATCATTTCTTTCGGTCGGTGGAAGCCGCTTGACCTATAGGACCCTCGCCCGGGACAGTCCATCCTTGGGAGTGTGCAAGGCAGGTGAAAAACGAGGGGTCTATAGGCGTAGTGATGGTCTCCACTAATCCAGGATTTAGAGTAGTTGCGAAAAAGAAGAGGAATCTTTTCTAACCATTTAGGAATAAAAATGCGTTTTAAGTAAAGTTGAATGAGTAAGTAATTGCACTGGCATAAGCTTGCTCCGTTCTTTGTTTCTTGTCTTTGACACATTCTTGCGTTAATAAATGTCACTTTGTTAAGTCTTTGGACAGACCCCCGTTGTCCTCCAAGACCTCCGTTATGTGATTTCGTTGAGTCTTTGGACGGATCCCCGTTGTCCTCCAAGACCTCTGTTATGTGATTTCGTTAAGTCTTTGGACAGACCCCCGTTGTCCTCCAAGACCTCCGTTATGTGATTTCGTTGAGTCTTTGGACGGATCCCCGTTGTCCTCCAAGACCTCCGTTATGTGACTTCGTTAAGTCTTTGGACAGACCCCCGTTGTCCTCCAAGACCTCCGTTATGGGATTTCGTTAAGTCTTTGGACGGATCCCCGTTGTCCTCCGAGACCTCCGTTATGGGATTTCGTTAAGTCTTTGGACGGACCCCCGTTGTCCTCCAAGACCTTCGTTATGTGATTTAGTTGAGTCTTTGGATGGATCCCCGTTGTCCTCCGAGACCCCGTTAAGATTCCCGTCAAGACCTTAGGCGTTGTCCCCCAGGTCCCCTATAAGATTCCCTTCAAGACCTTAGGCGTTGTCCCCTAGGTCCCCGTTAAGATTCCCATCAAGACCTTAGGCGTCGTCCCCTAGGTCCCCATTAAGTTTCCCGTCAAGACCTTAGGCGTTGTCCCTTAGGTCCCCGTTAAGATTCCCGTCAAGACCTTAGGCGTTGTCCCCTAGGTCCCCGCTAAACCCCTAGGAATAGTCCCCTAGGAAGTCAAGTCTTTGAATGGATCCCCCGTTGCCATCCAAGAAGTCTGTTACAACCTTGTAAGTAGACCCCCGTTTGAATCTCGGATGGATTCAAGATCCCATTTGACCCTGTCCACCTTTTTACCCCATAGGTCTAAGCCTAGCGGTCATTCCCCATCAGTAGTATGAGCATTCACTCAGTGTTTACCCAAGCCTAAAGCTACCTTTTGTCTTCCCCGTAGCTCAGATGAAGTGGAAGAGAGCATCATGTCACCGCCTAGTGCGTGTGGAGTTAGAAAGTTCCCCTGTCACTACAACTTCTCTGATCTGGTACCTCAGAAAGACCGCTTTGATGGATGGTAGTTTGGGAAACGACGTTGCAGACAACCCGGATAGCCTGACAAAAGAAGAGCCGCTCCAAACTCTAGAAGCCTCCGGGCTACGGAGGAAGTCATCATGAAGAGCCACAAGGAAACACGGAACCGTTCAATGAGTCGATGAGACAAAGAGATGTCACAACTGATGGGCCCTTCACCAAAGTGACTAACCACAATGAAAGGGTGGAAGCTACCCGACCTCCGGATTGTAACCGAAGATTGCCCCCTCCATCTCACCAAAATACCGAGGCCTCCATTTCTTCGCCCCAACACGCCGTTATCCATAACGAGCCTCTCACTCAAATCTTCCTCACTCCGCCTCATCCCAAATCCAACATCTCCCATGAGACACTCCCTATAAAACCCCAAACACAATCCACTCAAAAGGCCCACAAACCACTGTTCACACCGGTTACGCCCGAGCATCATACTCAAAATACCATACCCTTCGGTTTAATGCCATCAACCAAGTCACCGGAGCTCAGTCACTGTTTAGACCATATGTGGATACCCAACCATGCATCACTAACCGACTTCCACCGGATTTCCCGATAAGATTCCATGGTGAGCCGTATCATTTCTGCAATCGGAGACCTCTTGGACCACGAGCTCATTGCATGCCTCCAATGTATATTCTCGCAAGCAACCAAGGTTATGGGTATGCCTACACCCACGCACTTCCACAGAATCCTCATGTTGCACCTCAGTCGGGCACATTGTTGGGAAAGAGAAAACAAATGGAAGCTAAATTTGAAAGGACACTCGAGGGGCACCCCTTTGCATTGAGTAACGGTGATTCTCATCCCCACCACGCTCCGGTCAACAATGAAAGAAAAGCCAAAGGCCGAGCCAAGCTCCATTTCACAAAGTTTGAGGATTTTGGAATGCCCATAAGCAAAGTGTTTGAAGGATTGGTCAAACAAGGCCTCATGTGGCCCCTCGAAGATTTCCGGCCAAATAATCTTGAAAAACGTCGCAACAAGACCAAAAGGTGTGTCTTTCACAACTACCATGGCCATGATACCAATGATTGCACCGCCATAAAACGCATCATCTCGAAGCTAACCGAGAAGGGAAAGCTTGGACGCCCCCACGCCCTCGGCACAGCCAATGACCCGAGCGTCAAAATGCTCGAATTTGTGACTTCCCCGATGGTCGGTAAATGGAGTGATGTCCGTCCCAAGGAAAAGCAGCCCGCGGTTGACAAAGTTATCAATCCCAAAGTGGGAGAGCCTATTTTGGAAGAGTTGACAAAATCAGTGTCCCAAATGATGGTTCCTAAACTCAGCAAAGCCGAAATGACGGAAGGCGTTTGGAAAGGATCAGCGGCACAGAAAATGTCTGAAGGGCTGAATGCCCCGGGTTGGGAAATGAATGGTGATGCGGCTGCCACAGCAGAGGACAGAGTTTCGAAACCCCTTCCATCAATCTCCCCTTAGAAAAAGTCTGTTTTCATCCTTAGGAAGAGTCAACTGCTTTTAGGATGTGTGGTAAGCCCTTAAGAAGAGTCAGTTAAGGTGTCTGTTAGGTTTAGTTAGAGTCTTGACTCCCCGGTTGATGCCATGTGGTGACCATTCTGAGTCCATTGTCAGTTTTCTTAATAAAATTATTATTATTATTGCCTTGTCAAAAGTTTGCAAAAATGTGTGTGAGTCTTCAAACAAAAAAAAAAAAAAAAAAAAAAATCTTAAAATAAAAAGATCAAGTTTTTCCTAAAAGGTTAATCCGATAATGAAGCATTTTTCTCAAATCATGGTTATAATTTCACCTTGAGGTTTAATATGCTAAAAGTCCTTCGCGGTTCTGTCCATCGGAAACATCGACCAAGGAGCCCACACCTGAATTGGCGTCCGAGACAACCATCCACGTGAACAACAAGGAGAAGCCCGTGCTTCGGAAGCCCAAAGGCGGCTACATCAAATGGAGGTCTGTACCCTCGTCGAATGTCATGCACAAAGGTTGCGCGCCTTGAAAGGAAATCACCAAAAGGAGATGGCCAGAGAAAACTCCCAACTCATGAGTAGTAAACGGATCCGGCAATTACAACGCCAAGCCAAATGGAGACCTCGTGACATCTTTCCCGATGACATGGAACCCGAGTTCCCCGTAGAAGACATGGAATATGCCGCCGACGGCCCCTCCAACAATTGAGGAAGAAAATGGATCATCGTGCTTCATGGGAGCCCATCCCTAAAAAAAAAAAATGAGTCTTCCAGCCTTGTAGGATCTAGACTTTCACCAAAAGTCCGTCCCAGACTGTGTATTTTTATTTTTACAAAGGTCCATACTTGGACATGTATGTATAAAGTTATCTAAATAAAAGAGTCATTTTCCTTCTCTTCTCTCTAGACTTGAGACATTATTTGCAATATACACTTACTCTTGAAATTGCCTTGCTTGTTATTATCAATTGATTGCTACGTCCCTAAAATGATGAATTGACTTCTAAGCATACTAGTCAATGACGACTCATTAAGGACGAATGGACCTAACACAAATGAAAAATGCTAAATGCAAACAATTAATCTTGATGTGAATAAATGTTGTGATCAATTGGCATGAAGAGACCATTAATGGCAAACCTTCCTCTATACACACCACCTATACACATCCCGATACACAACCCGATACAAATTCTTGAAGCACATCAAAGGCATCCCGAGACGATGAAAAGACAAGGATGTTGTTGCTCAACCACCAAGATTCAACCGTGAACGCACGTGCGCAGCCAAGCAAAGGACTTCTCGGATCTTCAAAGTCAAAGTGAGAAGTGACGGATATTCCACCAGGAGGCTACAAATGAACCAATGCCCAAGAAAGCAAGTTGGGGCTAATGTTTCTCCTCCCTCTCTCTCTCTCTCAAAAAAAAATGAGAAGGGACAAAAGAAATGGATAATGGAAAGGAGGAAAAGAAATGGATATTGGCGAAGAAAGAGTCTGCCTCAAAAGCTCACTGCAAAAGTCCACCTCAAAGAACATCCCGAGGAGTTCACCATCAGCAAAGCAACAACATCCTTCAAAAGGACACCAACTTCAACAAAAGACGATCCACGGCCGAACTACGGCGACCTGAGCTCCTCAAACTGAGGGGAACGTAGGAAACCTTCTGGTCCGGTCACAGCATTTGAAAGAACGGTCAAACCATGGCTTTCCTAAAGTAGCCAAACCTCTCCCCCTTGGTCCCATCAATGACCAATTTACCAGACAAGGACCGATTCCCCATAAATACCTTTTGATCCTGCCATTGATCGAATCTTAATCCTAATTGATCACAACATTTATACATGTTAAGGCTAATTGCTTGTTATAATCTTGACTTAATAATGAACATGGTCCATCCAAGCAATCATTTTGATATTTTTAACCAAGACAAATTTCAAATGTCTCGACAAGTCTTCTTCTCTACATCTTAGGAAAGAGCTAAACACTTATGTTCTGTCAAGCAGGGGCTTCCTCTTATTTCATGATACAATTGAGGGACTCTCTCCCACCTAAATAAATACCCTTGCATGTTTTCTCCAAAAGACATCTTAAGTCCCCGTCCCATCGAGTCGGCTGGATCACTCATAAAAAAAAGGCACCAAAAGAGTAGCTCGCTAGGTTGAAAACCCATAAGGGAGGCCTAGGCAAAAGATAGGGTGTGCCATAAAAGACGCAAAAAAGTAGCCCGCTAGGTTGAAAACCCACAAGGGCGGCCTAGGCAAAAGAAAGGGTGCGTCATGAAAAAGGGATGGGTTCCTAACCTCACTTCAAAGGTCATGTTGGGTCTACGCCAACGCCAAAGGTCAAAAGATGATATTGGGTCTACGCCAGCATCAAAGATCGAAGGATGACATTGGGGCTACCTTCACACCAACGACCACAAGGGCATGGGGCTACCTCCACAAGGGCATGGGGCTACCTCCACAAAGATATGGGGCTACTGCCACAAAGACATGGGGCTACTTCCATAAAGACATGGGGCTGCCCCGACATCGATGATAACGAGGATGTGGGGCTATGCCTCCACCGACACCAATAAGGACATGGGGCTACCTCCAACATCAACAGCGAGAAGGACATGGGGCTACCCCAATATCAATGACAAAAGGGTTCTCTATACCTGATCACTGCTAAGAAATGGACAAAGCTCCAAGGGACTTTATGCACGACAAACCTCATAGTTATGTTCAAAATAAAAAATTTGACTAACATGCTTCGTTAAAAGATTTGCCTTTAGGAATAAGCATTTTTAAGCTTGCCCTTTTGGCCTCATTTATCAAAAAAACAATGTTTCAAGCAAAATGCTTTTGATCTCCTCTCAAAATGATTGGACTTTTTCATCCACAATGTGTCTAAAAGGTCACCCATAGGCTTCCCCCGGTGTCAAGAAAGTGTGTCAACCTTCCCGTAGAGTTGAGTTGACCAAAGTTCAAACTTTGACCAAAGAGGTCAAGTTAAAATTTTCCCGGTCAAACTCCCCAAAGATGGAGTTGACCCAAGTCAAGCCTTGACCCAGAATGGTCATTTTAGGATAAAGTGTTTGTCCTGGCAGTCCAAAATGACGTAAGACCATCCTTGTTAGTCAAACATCTCGTAGTTAGTGTTGACCAAACCTTTAGGATTGACCAAGTGAAAGTCAAATCCGTTGTTGTCCCGGCAGTCCAAAATGACGTAAGACCATCCTTGTTAGTCAACCATCTCGTAGTTAGTGTTGACCAAACCTTTAGGATTGACCAAGTGAAAGTCAAATCCGTTGTTGTCCGGGCAGTCCAAAATTACGTAAGACCATCCTTGTTAGTCAACCATCTCGTAGTTAGTGTTGACCAAACCTTTAGGATTGACCAAGTGAAAGTCAAATCCGTTGTTGTCCCGGCAGTCTAAAGTGACGTAAGACCATCCTTGTTAGTCAACCATCTCATAGTTAGTGTTGGCCAAACCTTTAGGATTGACCAAGTGAAAGTCAAATCCGTTGTTGTCCTGGCCGTCCAACGTGATGTAAGACCATCCTTGTTAGTCAACCATCTCGTAGTTAGTGTTGACCAAGCCTTTAGAATTGACCAAGTGAAAGTCAAATCCGTTGTTGTCCCGGCAGTCCAAAATGATGTAAGACCATCATTGTTAGTCAACCATCTCGTAGTTAGTGTTGACCAAACCTTTAGGATTGACCAAGTGAAAGTCAAATCTGTTGTTGTCCCGGCAGTCTAATGTGACGTAAGACCATCCTTGTTAGTCAACCATCTCGTAGTTAGTGTTGGCCAAACATTTAGGTTTGACCAAGTGAAAGTCAAATCCGTTGTTGTCCCGGCAGTCCAAAATGACCTAAGACCATCCTTGTTAGTCAACCATTTCGCAGTTAGTGTTGAGCAAACCTTTAGGATTGACCAAGTGAAAGTCAAATCCGTTGTTGTCCCAGCAGTCTAAAGTGACGTAAGACCATCCTTGTTAGTCAACCATCTCGTTGTTGTCCCAGTAATCCAAGATGACGTAAGACCATCCATTTAGTTAACCCTCTCCCATAGAGCCAAGTTGACCAAGTCCCGGCAATCCAAAATAACGTAAGACCATCCGTGTAAGTCAACCCTCTCCATAAGAGCCAAGTTGATTGAGTCCTTGCCTCTGACCGAATGAGCGTCATGCCCGAGTCCTTGCCGCTGACCGAATGAGCGTCATGCCCGAGTCCTTGCCTCTGACCGAATGAGTGTCATGCCCGAGTCCCTGCCTCTGACCGAATAAGCGTCATGCCCGAGTCCTTGCCTCTGACCGAATGAGTGTCATGCCCGAGTCCTTGCCTCTGACCAAATGAGTGTCATGCCCGAGTCCCTGCCTCTTACCGAATGAGCGTCTTGCCCGAGTCCTTGCCTCTGACCGAATGAGTGTCATGCCCTTGCCTCTGACCGAATGAGCGTCATGCCCGAATCCCTTGCCTCTGACCAAATGAGCGTCATGCCCGAGTCCTTGCCTCTTACCGAATGAGCGTCATGCCTGAGTCCTTGCCTCTGACCGAATGAGCGTCATGCCCGAGCCCTTGCCTCTGACCGTATGAGCGTCATGCCCGAGCCCTTGCCTCTGACCGAATGAGCGTCATGCCCGAGCCCTTGCCTCTGACCGAATGAGCATCATGCCCGAGCCCTTGCCTCTGACCAAATGAGCGTCATGCCCGAGCCCTTGCCTATGACCAAATGAGTGTCATGCTCGAGTCTTTTCCTCTGACCGAATGAGTGTCATGCCCAAAACCTAGCCTCTGACCGAATGAGTGTTATGCCCGAGTCTTTGCCTCTGACCGAATGAGTGTCATGCCCGAGTCTTTGCCTCTGACCAGATGAGTGTCATGCCCGAACCTTAGCCTCTGACCAAATGAGTGTCATGCCCGAACCCTAGCCTCTGACAATATGAGTGTCATGCCCGAACCTTAGCCTCTGACCAAATGAGTGTCATGCCCAAGTCCTAGCCTCTGACCGAGTGAGTGTCATGCCCAAATCTCTAGCCTCTAACCGAAGGAGTATCATGCCCGAGTTCTCCACCCGACCTTGAATGGTCACCCTTAAGCTTGAGACGCTAAGTTCTCCACCCGACCTTTACGGTCACCCTTAGGATTGAGACGCTAAGTTCTCCAACCGACCTTTACAGTCACCTTTAGGCTTGAGACGCTAAGTTCTCCACCCGACCTTTACGGTCACCCTTAGGCTTGAAGACACTAAGTTCTCCACCCTACCTCGACGGTCGCCCATAGGTTTGAGTAGCCTTAAAATCTCTCACCCCTCTTTCGAACTACGTTAGGCTTAATTCCCCATGAACGGGATACGTAGGAATCCTATACCCCTAGGTCCAGCCATCTGAAGAAAAATCGGCCCTAGCCGTCCTCCCATCAGATTGGGATGCTTTATGTATCGAGAACCTCGCTTCTCCAAAGCGACATTGCCGAGGGGCTCTGTAAGTACCCCAATCTGAAATGACAAAATTAGAGGAATTCTTGGCACCATTCATGGACAAACTGATAGGCCAGGACCTCACTAGGACAAAATATGGACACAGGGACTGTTCTGGAATTAAAAGATTGAAAAATCCAGAAGGTCGCCAGCATGAGCCGTACGGCTACTTTGGGCACTATCAGCCCCTATAAATTGAACCCCTTGCTGATCATTCCAGGGGGGAGAAACGATTATTGTTAGTGTTACTCTGCTAAAATTGCTCCAAAGAGTGTTTTGAGAGTGAAAGAGAAAGGAAGATTGGCCTAACTAAACATAGGTGAAGCCACCTTCTCCCCCATCCTTCTCTTCATCTTATCTCTTTTGTTTGTTCATATTATTGTTGTTCATCTCTTAATTCTTGTAAGTCTTGTCCATTCAAGCAACTTAATTTCATTGCAAGTCTTGTCCTTCAAGCACTTTAATCTTAATCTTATTGCAAGTCTTGTCCTTCAAGCACTATATATATATATATATATATATATATATATATATATATATATTGTTATACATTATGGTCCAAACCATAGATGATTCAAGTTGCCCTTCACACTTTGTGTGAAAGTGGTTCTAACCTAAGGATGATCATGGTTTGTTGAATTTCTTACTTATAACAAGTTAATGATCTATTTTAATGAAAAAGGCACATGTTTTGGTTGATTATGTTGTTCATTGGTAGCAAGGATGGTCATTTGGATGATAAAGTTTCAATCTTTATCATCCAAACATTGATCTAGCTTCAAAATCCTTTTTGGGGTCATAAAGATCAAATATTTATGTCAAATAATGTTGTCCCAAGGTTGTATTTGGCTTAAGGATCCACTCTTGTAGTGAAAGTCCAAATCTTTATGTTGATTTTGTTTTGATTTGGCAATGATAAACATGTGGGATGATAAAACCTTAGTGTTTATCATCTTACCCTTTTGATTTAGCTTTGAAATCCCATTTTGGGTCATAAAGATTGAATCTTTATGCAATAATTTGGTCCCTAAGAGGTTAATAATGTATAAAAATGTCATCTTGATGATAAAGTTTCCATCTTTAATCTTCAAATGGTCATTTTGTCTCATTTGGCCATGTACATCACCTTTGTGTGACCTTCTCCAATGATTGCTTTGATCACACCTAAATACTTGTTTTTGGGTTCAATTGATGATCATTAGGCATAGGAATGATTTTGTTTAAGTTTGTTGTGTTGAAATAAAACTGGAATCAGAACTGTTTAAGTCCAGTTTCAGCAGAATGCTCTGTTTCTGCCTGGAACTGGACTGTTTCTGAACAAACTGTAAAATTCCAGGAAGAGACATCTTGAGCCGTACGGCTACTTTGGATCCAGAGGCAAAAATGTCTATTTTGCCCTCTGATCCTTGTTTTCTTGTTAAAAAGACCCCTTTTCAGTTAAGTTTTTGAATAAAAGTTTAAAACAGACTCTTTTCCGTTAAATACACACACACACACATGCACTTTTGTTAACCAACATTAGGGAGACTCGGACTTGTCCGAGGTGGCTTGGGTGACGTGAAACTCTTCCCAAGACGTAACCTGACCTCCGAACTAATAGAATCTCTAACCTTTTCATTTGTTGGGTTAAATAATTAACAAATGTGGCAACTCCATTATGTTTTGCATGATAACCGTGTTTGGTTTTTTCGCCCTTCGAAATGAAAACCCTTCGTTTCCTTCTTCATGGGGCGGGATCCTTACACATGTCAATGATGGCTTTGATCTTAGCAGGATCTGCTTCTATACCACGCTCAGTGACCATGTACCCAAGGACCTTTCCTTTCACTACCCCAAATGTGCACTTGGCCGGATTAAGTCTCATCTTGTGGTGTCTCAACCTCTCAAAGAACTTTCTGAGGTCGACAAAGTGTTTCCTATCGGAGACTTTGGAGTGTATGATCATATCGTCAACGTACACCTCCATTTCTTTATGTATCATGTCATGGAATAATTCAGTTACGGCTCTCTGATAAGTGGCTCCGGCATTCTTGAGTCCGAAAGGCATGACCGTATAACAGAACGTCCCCCAAGGTGTGGTAAACGCTGTTTTGTGTTGGTCCTCCTCGGCCATGAGGATCTGATTGTAACCGGCGAATCCGTTTACGAATGAACAAACTTCGTACTTCGTGGTATTGTCGATGAGCATGTCTATGTTTGGAAGAGGATAATCATCTTTCGGAGATGCTTTGTTGAGATCACGGAAATCAACACAGACTCGGACTTTTCCATTTGCTTTGGAAACTTGTACAGTACTAGCCAACCAGGTTGTATA
The DNA here is from genome assembly GCA_026119855.1 of Campanula takesimana. Classification (NCBI taxonomy): domain Eukaryota; kingdom Viridiplantae; phylum Streptophyta; class Magnoliopsida; order Asterales; family Campanulaceae; genus Campanula; species Campanula takesimana. Next base: position 147,544 of record JAOWBW010002037.1, on the reverse strand, counting down.
CTCTATTACTTTGATAAACCCAACACTCAGGAGTTTCTCCATCTCTTGTTTGACTTATACTGACCACTCTGGCTTAATTCTGTGGAGTTTCTGCTTGACTGGCCTCGAATCAGGAAGCAGTGGTATCTTGTGCTCAACGATCGAATTGGCTAGCCCCGGCATATCTTTGTAGGACCAAGCAAACACATCCACAAATTCTTGGAGAAGCGCTATGAGAGCTTGTCGGTCTTCCCCTTTGAAGAAACTGCCAATCTTGGTCTCTTTCGGATCATCGTCCGTCCCCAGATTAACTGTTTGCATTTCTTCGTCATCAATAGGACCATTTCCGCCACGAAGACCTACTTGCTTATTAATTTCTTTTAAGATTTGTTCATTTTCTTGATCTATCTCTTCATATGACTCATTATTATCTAATTCGTTAGAGTTATTAGTTAATTCATCATTTAGGACTTTAGCAATCTCGGGATACTCAGAAAGATCTATTTTTTCATTAAGAAAGTAGGGGAATACACGTTCCGCGATGGCATCCAAGCCCTCTTGCGTGAGCTCATCGGTAGCGGTATCTGACTCTAAGGTAAGAGTTACAAATTTTCTTGCCCTATGGGGATGGGGAGTTGTAGATACCCCGGGGAACCACAACTTGGCTAGAGCGGTGAATTATCCTAGGATGTCTAACTTGTTTTAGATTGTTTAGAGTCGCCACCTATGTTTTTAAAGGAACATAAGAAAAACCTATTGATTGTAGCCTAAGTTTGATTACGAAAACAGAGATTCTTTGTTTTGAGGTTCGGGGGTTAGATTACGAGATGGAAAGTACCGAAACACCCATCTCGCCCAACAAAAGTTGGTCTTGCTTGATCAAAATCTACATGAATAATAACGTTCTTCTTATTCTTCTTGAAGTCATAAAAAGGGGGTTTAAAATAGAGTTTGGAATGTAGGAGATAACTCCTTAACCAACCTCAATGAGATGAGGTGATCATTAGAGTCATGTCCCAAAATGATTTGGGTGATTGCACATTTGATTAGAGTAAAAGAGAGAGAGGAGATAAAGTAGAAAGGAAAGGAAAAGATGGACTTTTACCTACAATTTGAAGACCTTCAAATATTGCTTGATGAAATCCTTGGAGAGCCTTTAGAAAGTGATTTTGGTATAGTTTTTGTAAGTTCAATTTTCGGACCTTGAAAATGGAGGTAAAGAGAGGTTTTTATAGGTGAAAGAGGGGTGTTTTTGGTGCCAAAACTCAGTCACCAAGAAATCCTTCCCGGGCAAAATCCTGTAAATTGAGCAAGGGAGGGAATCCTGGCCAGAAATCTGTAACTGACGCCCAGAGGCGCGCGCTTCCTGCTTTGGGGGCGGGAGGCGCGCGCGCCTGGATCCTAGTGTCGGAGGCGCGCGACTCAGAGAAGGCAATTTTGACAGAATGGACTAGAAAGTCAGCCCTGTCATTCAGTTTAGTCCCTGAACTTAACGAAGTCAGTCAGGAACTTAACAGAAGTGACAAAAACTAACGAGAACACTTAAAATGGGGAGAAACACAAAATCAAATGTGCAATCGGGGTGAGCGGTCCAAGGCGGGGTGTCTACAGAGCCCCTCGGCGACGTAGACTGCAAAGCAAAACGCGTCGACGAAAGTTAAAAACACCCGCTGAGGACATCACCAAGAAAAAGCAAAGACTCGATGAAAGCAGGAATTTGAAATTGCGAGAGATAGTGGTGCGGTCCCTGTGTGAGCGGCTTTTGTTGATAGAGGGGGTGGCATGATCCGTTAGGTGAACCTGTCGGCTGAATGTTTTGAATGAGGCCGCTAGTGAACCGGTTTGATGAATCCGTTAGTGAATCCCTTGAATGAGTCCGTTAGTGAACCCTTTTTGACGAATCCGTTAGTGAATCCGCTTGATGAATCCGTTAGTGAATCCCTTGAATGAGTCCGTTAGTGAACCCTTATTGATGAATCCGTTAGTGAATTCGTTTGATGAATCCGTTAGTGAATCCCTTGGATGAGTCCGTTAGTGAACCCTTGTTGACGAATCCGTTAATGAATCCGTTTGATGAATCCGTTAGTGAATCCCTTGGATGAGTCCGTTGGTAAACCCTTGTTGACGAATCCGTTAGTGAATCCGTTTGATGATTCCGTTAGTGAATCCCTTGAATGAGTCCGTTAGTGAACCCTTGTTGATGAATCCGTTAGTGAATCCGTTTGATGAATCCGTTAGTGAATCCCTTGGATGAGTCCGTTAGTGAACCCTTGTTGATGAATCCGTTAGTGAATCCGTTTGATGAATCCGTTAGTGAATCCCTTGGATGAGTCTGTTGGTGAACCCTTGTTGACGAATCCGTTAGTGAATCCGTTTGATGATTCCGTTAGTGAATCCCTTGGATGAGTCCGTTGGTGAACCTTTTGAGGACGAATCCGTTAGTGAAATCCGTTGATGAGGCCGTTAGTGAACCTTTGAGGACGAATCCGTTAGTGAAATCCGTTGATGAGGCCGTTAGTGAACATTCGAGGACGAATCCGTTAGTGAAATCCGTTGATGAGGCCGTTAGTGAACCTTTTGAGGACGAATCCGTTAGTGAAATCCGTTGATGAGGCCGTTAGTGAACCTTTGAGGACGAATCCGTTAGTGAAATCCGTTGATGAGGCCGTTAGTGAACCTTTGAGGACGAATCCGTTAGTGAAATCCGTTGATGAGGTCGTTAGTGAACCTTTGAGGACGAATCTGTTAGTGATATCCGTTGATGAGGTCGTTAGTGAACCTTTGAGGACGAATCCGTTAGTGAAATCCGTTGATGAGGCCGTTAGTGAACCTTTGAGGACGAATCCGTTAGTGAAATTCGTTGATGAAATATTGTTTTGAAGTCTCGTGCCACTTGACTTTTTGAATTGTGGGGTGCGGGCACAGTTGACGGTGACCAGAAAAATGTTCCTGCTGGGGATGAAATGTTGAGATTGACTCTTGAGGGGGTGTGGCACCCATGACAGAACTTAGGGAGTTCGGAATCCGTGGGAGGACGGCCTACTTTTGAGTGGGATTTTTTATCCTACTTTCAATTTTTTGACATGCCTTAAAGGCGGACCAGAAGAATGTGTGCCCAACTGGGTGTCCGAGGACAGGGGTTGTACCTTGATTTAAGCTGGAGATCTCTGACAAGGCCTTTTCTTGAAGTGATTTAGACTTGGGAGGCGCGCTTTCCTCTGTAGGCTTGGGACGCGCACGCATTTCAGACTGCTGGCGGGTGGCGCGCGCGTCTGGGAGGCGGAATTCCGGGCTTGACATTTTCTGACCAAAAGAGCCCCCAACAGCTATAATATCATCTTCTGTTCGACCACTTGATTCTCACAGCTCCTTTCTTCCATTCTTGAACATTATATTATTGCTTAACTTTGCTTGTGATCAACATTTTCCATGGCTTCCAATTCTTTTGCCCTTGATGCCAAGGTTGTTAGTGAGTATGAAAAGGACTTGGGGACTTTTGTGTATTCTTTCAAGACCCATCCCAAGAAGGCCTTCATTAAAGACTTCGGGTTCCGAATTCTTTTCACCTTGCGGACGTTGAAGCCGGATTGGGATTTCTTGAGAGCTGCCACGGCTTTCTGGGATTGCGACAGCCATACCTTCAACCTTTCAGCTAATGAAATGGTGCCGACTGTTGATGATTTCGGGGCCATCCTTGGCATGCCTTTGTCCGGTCGGATTGCCGTCCCTAAATATCACCGTGGTGCCATCGACTCTTGGGTTGAGTTACTGAATCTCCCTGTTGAGGACGTGAGGAAGATGTTGCACGGTACCGTGATTGACATAACTGAGTTGCCGATGTTCTTCAGTTTACACTCGGAGGACCCGGTGGTTCAATCTTTCAAAAGAATGCCATGGCCGTTTGTCTCTTCAGCGAAGTACTGTTTGTTACACCCTTCGGGACTGCGGACGTGCAGTTGGCTGAGATTATTTTGCAAGCTAAGGAGCAGCAATTTAGTGTAATCCCTCTTATTGTAGGGGAGACGTTGCACGGCCTTGATGAGTTACATAGGACGGGCAAGATGTGTCGGGGAAGCCCTTTGCTCTTGACCATATGGCTCCGAGAACAGTTCAAGATTTATTCTCCGGATGGTGATTTGTCTCCTTTCGCTGTTCATAGGAGGAAGTTGTTGATCCGGGATTTATCTGAAGATGGTTGGAAGAAATTCTTTGCCTCTCGGTGACCGTTGATATTGAGTGGTGTCCTTCTTCTTGGGGTCTTCGTCCTTTTGTGGAGTGGACTCTTGGTTTTCAGCACGTGGTTGTACCCGGTTTGAGAGATTCTTCATTTTACCAGCCAGAGCGGGTTCTGCGGCAGTTCGGTCGCCAACAGACAATTCCTTTTCCGAGGGACGGAATTCTTCGTCCAGTTGCTTACATGGGTCCTGACTTCTCGAGTGAGCTTCAGTCGGCTTGGGGAGATGACCGCAACCGTTGGGCTTTTGCTCCTCTGCATCGGGGGAGTCTCTTCCTTCCCGAGAGATACTTGGATTATTTATTTGGCACCCTTTACCGTGGCATCACTTGGGTTGATGTGCTTCGTGCCGAGTTGTTGGGAAAGGTTTTGAGCCTAGCAGCACTTTGAGATATAGGGAGGCTGCTGCTGATTCGAGTAATATTCTCGCTGACCCTTTCGGTACTCCTTTGGATGACTTTTATGCTAGGAGACTTGTTGCAACACAGAAGGTTTCGGTGCGTATTAGTGCTCCTTCGTTACCCAAGAAGAAAAGGATTGAGAGACGATCGGGTGGTCCTTTGAAAGCTAAGAGAAAATTGGATTTTCTTAGTACCCTAAGAGATTGCAATTAGACCACTTGTTTTAGGATTTAGTATTTTGATGTCTTTTGTTGCTCAATAAATCCGTTGTAATGGTTTGAATAATTCATTGAATGAATAAAAAATTGCATTTTGTTATTTGAAGTGAATTGGGTATTTTTGATATGTTTTAGACCGCACCCGAAGGTTGCCTACGTTCCTCCAGTTGGGAGGCTCAGGTCTTCGTAGTTCAAACAAACAAAGACCATTTTTATTTATTTTTTTTGTGCACCCTGTTTTTTGCCTAGACCGCCCTTTCGGGTTTTCAATCTAGCGGGCTTCTTTTTTGCACGTGCTCTAATTTTTGCCTAGGCCTCCCTTGCGGGTTACAACCTAGCGAGCGATTTTTTTTTTTTTTTATGGTCTTTGTTTATTAAGCGTAGAACCTCTTGAGCTTGTCAAGGTTGACCTCCTTTGGCAGCTGGTCACCATCTAAATCCACGAGCCGGACTGCACCACCGCTTAGTATCTTTTTGACCACGTATGGACCGATCCATCGGGGTCCCCATTTCCCCAGGGGATTCATGGCATTAGGATGATGTTGTCTTAAGACCAAATCTCCCACATTGATGTTTCGAGGCTTCACTTTTTTGTTGAAAGCTCTTGCCATCCTTTGCTGATATGCCCTCGTGCGTTCGAGTGCTCTTAACCTTTTCTCGTCGAGTAAGGCTAGCTGTTCGTATCGACTTTGCATCCAGTTGACCTCGTTGACTTGATTCTCGAGGAGGACCCGTAAAGATGGGACTTCAAGTTCGATAGGGAGTACGGCTTCAGAACAATAGACTAATGCATAAGGAGTTTCTCCTGTTGCGGACCGTATTGATGTGCGGTAGCCCCACAATGCTAATGGTAGCTTCTCGGGCCAATCCCTTCCTGTTGAGGCCATTTTCTTGACGATAGTCTCGATGGTTTTATTTGCTGCTTCAACGGCGCCATTTGCTTGGGGACGGTAAGGAGATGACTTGTGCTCGGTGATCTTGTATTCTACCAAAACTGCATCCATTTCCTTCTCAAAGTGAGAGCCGTTGTCGGAAATGATTTCATGAGGCACGCCGTATCGGCACATGATATTAATCTTTACAAATTCGGCCACTTTCTTGGCTTTGAGGGTCCGATAGGCTTGTGCTTCGACCCACTTTGTGAAGTAGTCGACTGCCACTAGGACGAATGACTGCCCATTGCTCCCGGCAGGATGAACTTTACCGATGACGTCTATCCCCCAACAAGAGAAAGGCCAAGGTGTGACCATGTTGTAAAGTTGTGAGGGTGGAGCATGTTGCAGATTAGCGTGGAATTGGTACTTGGCACACCTTTTGACTTTCTCGATACAGTCTCGTTCCATAGTGCTCCAATAGTAACCAATGCGAAGTATCTTCTTGACTAGCATAAACCCATTCAAGTGGGGTCCACATTCTCCTTCGTGCACTTCACACATTATCTCTTGAGCTTCGGCCTCATTGGCGCATAAGAGATTGATCCCGTCGTGGTGCCTTTTATAGACTCGGGCCCCAATCAGTACGTACGGAGAGGCTAACCTTTGCAGAGCTGCTTGAGACTTCTTATTGCTATTCTCGGGATAAGTGCCATCTTTGAGGAAATTCATGATATCCGAATACCACGGAGAGTTTGTTTGAACCTCATTGATCTTGATACTCATGCAATATGCCGGACTGTTCCTTCGGGCAATTTTGAAAGGCTTCACCATTTTCCCTTTGGGCATTTCGACTAATGAAGCTATAGTGGCCAGTGCATCGGCGAAGCGATTCTTATCCCTTGGAAGCTAGTTGAAAGTGATCTCTTGGAATTGTTCAACCAGTTCTTCAAGGTGCTGACCATACTGTTGGAGAGTCGGGTCTTGGGTTCGCCACTTTCCCGATTGCTGATTGATAAGGAGCAAAGAGTCACCGAATACTTCTAGTTCTGTGATGTTTCTGTCGAGAGCTGCTTCGAGCCCCGCTATACATGCTTCGTACTCGGCAATGTTGTTGGTAGCTTCGAATTCCAGGCGGATGGCAATGGGAGTGTAGATGTCTTTTGGATCGACAAGCAATACCCCTATACCAAAACCGTGTTTATTGGCGGCGCCATCGAAAAAAAGTTGCCACTTATTTTCCTCGGTTGCAGTACAAATTAAATGCTCGTCGGGAACTGTACGTCTTCCCCCTTCACTTCGTCACACAGGAATTCAGCAAGCTGGTCACTGAACACTTTCCCCCTGACGGATTTTAGTGTGATGTAAGTGATATCATAGCCGGTGAACATGAAGTACCATTTGGCTATTCTTGTTGACATGAAAGGCTTCTCGAAGATGTAGCGGAGTGGGTCCACCTTTCCTACTAGCTTGATCGAAAAATCTTCCATATAGTGTTTGAGCTTTTGATTGACCCAAACCAATGCTGCACATGACTTCTCTAAGACAGAGTAGTTCTTTTCGCCTCCTTGGAATCGGCGACTGACAAAATAAATGGCGTTCTCCTTTGTGGACTCTCGTTGCTCTTGTGCTAACATAGCCCCTAGGGCTTCATCATTGACAGTGAGATAGAGCACAGAGGTTTCTCCTTGTGCGGCAGAACTAGAACAGGAGGGCACGTCAAGTAATGCTTCACTTGGTCGAAGGCTTCCTTGGCATGCGTCGGTCCATTCTAGAGCCACATTCTTCTTGAGTAGCTTGAAGATTGGCTCACACATGGAAGTGAGTTGGTGCACAAACCGACTGATGTATTGTAGTCTGCCCATGAAACCTTTAATCTCTTTCTGCGTCTTTGGAGGAGGCATGTCAATGATTGCCTTGATTTTGGAGGGGTCTACTTCAATTCCCCTTTCAGTGACCATATAACCAAGAACTTTGCCTCAGATAACCCGAACGTGCACTTTGCAGGGTTGAGCCTCATCTTGTGTTGACGAAGCCTTTCGAAGAACTTGCGGAGATCGATTAAATGTTGACCATCGGTCCCTTTGGAGTGAATGATCATGTCGTCCACATAGACCTCGATTTCTTTGTGAATCATATCGTGGAACAAGTCTGTCACGGCTCTTTGGTAGGAAGCCCCAGCATTTCTTAACCCAAATGGCATGACTGTGTAG
>JAOWBW010002037.1:53889-139527 GCA_026119855.1 Campanula takesimana | reverse complement strand
GATCGATAGCAGCACTATTATCACTAATAAGGTCTATTGATTAGCAATTCTAGGAACCATCTTAAGTTCACCAAGAACTTCTAGTCCAAACAGCTCCTTTGCAGCCATCCAATGCAGCAATATACTTAGCTTAGTTGTAGAATTAGTGACTGTACTCTGCTTGGAACCATTCCAACTTACAGTTCCACTATTCGACATATGCACAAAACCTGATTGCGATCTTTTATCATCTTTGTTGGTTTGGAAGCATGCATCCGAGATCATCTTCCATACCTCCATAGATCATAAACGAATCTTTTGTCCTTCTCAAGTTCTTAAGAATCACTTTCATAGCCATCCAGTGATTCTCACTAGTGTCGGATTGATATCTACTCGTCATGCTCCAAGCATTAGATATATCCGGCTTAGTACTATCATGGCATGATCGATCCAATTACCGAAGTAAATGGCATCCCTTCATTTTCTCATGCTCATCATTTGTCTTAGGACATTTGATTCTTTGCATAGAAAAACTCCATGTAACATTGGCAACTATCCTCTATTAGAATTTCCATGTGGAACCTTCTAATGACCTTGTCAATGTATGTACTTTGGATTAAACCAATTATCTTCCTTGATGCCAATGATATATGTGGTTTCTTCCATATCTTTCATTGCGAAGTACTTTCCTACGTGTAGGAATGTCATTTCCAATGAGCAATATGTCATCCACATATTAAATAAGGAATAGCACTATTCTCCCACATATTAAATAAGGAATAGCACTATTCTCCCACTAATCTTCTTGTGTATACAAGATTCATCTTCGTTCTTGATAAAGCAAATCTCTTTGATTCATCAAAACGAAGATTCCAACTCCCAAAAAGCTTGCTTCAATCCATCCCATGAATTTTCGCAACTTACATACTTTATTAGAATTTTCTTGACTATCAAAACCTTTAGGTTGTATCCAATACATCCTTAAGTGAGTTCCTGTTAAGGAACGCTGTTTTGACATCCTTTCATCAAATTTCATATTCCAAATATGAAGATGTGACTATGAGAATTCTAGTATGTTTCCTTGCTACCCATGTGAGTTTTTCCAAGAAAATACATTCTTATCCTTTTAGTTTTTACACCTTAGGTTAGAATGATCAAGTTCCAAACTTGATTATTGCACATGGATTGCCTTTTAGATTTTATGACTTCAAGTCATTAATCTAAGGTGGAGCGGACATTGCATCTTTGATAGGTGGTAAATACTTCATTCTCAATGTACTTTACCTCAATACTTTCTATTTCGAAATATCCAATATTTCTTGTAATAGATTGTATCATATCATGTATGCAAATGCTTGTATAACTTGAACGGATTTTCACAATCCCTTGTGAAAGTTTGTTCAACTTCCATCATAGGTTAAATATTATTTTCTGGGTCTCGAACCATTCGAGATATATTTTACTCCCACTGGTTCTTTTAGAGATAAACCATTTATCTAGAAAAGTACCATCATAAGTAAACAAACCATTTGTTTCTTACGAGCAAAATTAATATCCTCAAGTTTCCTTAGGATATCCCTAAAATATGTATTTATTAGATTTAATGTGAGTATGTCTCAGACAGCTCCTTTCCAAAAGGTCTCACCATCTTAATCTTCTTGAAAGACAACCCAGTTTTCTTTCATCTTTTAACCTCCTTTTGATGGAACTCAAATTAGTGTAATTAAAGCGGTTTCCAATAAATAACTCCAAAACAATTAATGGAAGATCTATTTGACTTTGTAATCCAATGAACCATATCCAATAAGGTTCTCATGCTTCCACGCAGACACATCATTTAGAATGATTTTCTTAGTGAAGTTAATTTGTGAAACCATTTCACAACTTTAATGATGACTGTCAAATTCTTGGTTCAATTATTCATCATCATGATCCAATCAGAATCTTTGAACAGTTTTACCAAGTATAACCAAATTATCTTTTAGAATTCTTCTTAATGCACCATATACATCGAAATGTATTAGGTCAAGTAAGATATTAGCCTTTTTACCAATCATAGTAAAAGATATCTTGGTCAAAGTAAATAAGTTTTACATAAATCATATGATTCCAAATCATATGACTTTAAAACTCCGTCCCATGGAATTTTAGATATGCATCTCTTATTTATTTGATCAAAACAATAATACATAAGGAATTTGATTACTTATGTTATAGTCTCATTTATTATTTCGTTCTTCAAGATTAGGATATATAAGATTTATTTATATGATAACACAATAAAGTAAATCATAATAAATAAAGCATGTTTTTTATTCCAAATAAGAAATAAATATCCTTCATTATCTTATAACAAAATAATATTTTTCTACTTCATGAGTAAAGTCACTTTACAAGTGTTCTACGAACAATTCTGCAACCATTGCATCATTACCATTCGTAGGTCAAACTTTACTATAAGTAGTCTTTTAATTTACTAATTATTGCATATTTATACAAATGTGGGATCCATATCCGGTATCCAATACCCAATAATTAAAGTTGGAAAGATTAATTTATAACATAAATATCCCGAGTGGTAGTCTCACTACCAATCCTTTCATTGATCATCCAGAATTTTGACTACAATTCTAAATGGTCAATCCAATTGCCATTTTACCAAATTGCATCAATTAGAGTTATTATTTTAACCATAATTATTTCTTTTAGGTTTGAAAACCTTTGTCTTACCTCTCCTTTGGCACTTGGCCCTTTTCCATCATGAACCATGAGCATTGGAGAACCTTTCTCCACTATCTTCATCTCCGTAATTTTTTTTTTTTTTTTTTTTTAGCATATCATGCAACTCGGAGAGATTCTTATTCATTCCAAGCATGTTATAGTTCATCACAAAGTGATTATAACTTTTGGACAATGAATCAAGAATGAGATCCGTTGCTTGCTCCAATCCAATTGGACAACCAAGTTTCTCAAGATGCTCTACGTAGCCTTTATCTTAAGCATGTGAGGTTCCACTTATTGCCCTTTACTCATTTTTCAAGAAGTGAATGCAATAATGGTTTTATACCTCTCTTGCCTAGATTGCTCTTTGAAACATGTAACTCAACTCCACGCCTATCTAATAGGCTTCCACAAGTTCTAAACTTTGTTGGAGCTTTGAGTTCATAGTTACGAGCATGAGACAACTCACATCCCTAGAAACATACTCATGTCTCTTGTGATTGTCTTTCTCTGGCATTGGGTTCTTTAGGAATAGGCCCATCAAGAATGTACAACACATCTTCTTGCCTTAGAACGATGCTTAGGCTCAGGATCCAATCCACGAAGTTTGCACCATTCTCTTGAAGCTTTATCCTTATCAAGGATTGATCGCAACGATTTTAGTTGTCATCTACAACTTATGCAAAATTTCCAAAATTTTACAAGTACCAATCTCATTAAAGAGATAAATAATGTATTTTCCAAAAATACTCCCACTAAATTATATAACCTTCTTATACATCCAATGTATAATATAATTTAAATGGGCTAAGATCCAACTTTAATTTAATTTCAAGTACGCTTTGGCGCACCGCTCAAAATTAAATTAATTAGGTAGACAACCCTGTCAATCATATCCCATATGACTCTTAGATCATTTTCTGAGATTCTTTTAAATTGGGCTAAGATCCAACTTTAATTTAACATTGAGTCCGCTTTGGCGGACCGCTCAAAATCAAATTAATTAGGTAGACAATTTCTTGTCAATTATATCCAATATGATTCTTAGCGATCCAATTTCAAAAGCATGTTTAATCTCATCTTTGTCTAGGCCCAAACTGTTTTGACGCCTAATTAAGTCCAACCATTTTAAACGCATAGGAAACTCTTATTCACTCATCTTGCTCATACAAGAATAAAATCAATGCAAATCACTTTGGCGAGCCCACATGAAAATACCCGTGTACTTACAAGTGTTTTAATCATGGCATGGCAAAAAGGACTTAAGACTTTCTTTGAAGGTTCATCACCATATAGCATACAACATATTTATGAGCACACAAGATAAACATGTTACGCATCAAGTTTAGCCACTAAATTAATAATCATTAATTTAAGCACAATATTTATGTTTCATTAGTTTCTCTATAATTATGAGGATGAGACTATTTGAACTTTGGTTATCATCTCCAAATCAAGACAACAAGAAGTGCGGTCGAACTTAAGCCTTTGGCAAACACAATCCCGTACTAATTCAAGAAACCAAGAAAGTAGTTCATGTGGCCAAAACTAAGCAATAGATGGTCTCGATAAATGTAGGCCAATTGCATCCACAATTCCACATGGATCTCCAATCTTTAAATAAAGAACTTTGTTTCACAATTTTAGCAATTATAAACTCTTCATAATTCTAACTTCGTTTTATCTTTGAAACTTTGATTGCGATCAAGTTTGGGAAACACAATCTCGATGAACGTAGATTAGCCATCCAAACCTTGAGCCAATCTCAGAATCACAAGACTAAAACAAATAGGAAAATTAAACCCCGATATCCGCACCCAAACCAACTGCCCGAACCCCCAACGAGACCAGAAGGTCCGGCCGGGTCACTACACTGGTCCAGTCGGACCCCGCTTGAAAAACCCAGAATTTTTCCAGTTCGAACCCAGAACCAATCGCCTGACCCCCGCTCCAGACCCGAAGGTCCGGCCGGGCCTTGCTATGGTCCGGTCGGACCCATGCCAAAAAACTCAGAATTTTTAAAGTTCCAATTTTGCTCAAAATTGTTTTTCCCGATTCAATTAGGATTTGGTGTTCTTGATGATCCAATTATCATGAACATCAGAACCTTGAATGAACAATTCATGAATCCTTAGATTATCAAAACTTTGATCCAATCAAAAATTTGATAACCCAAACAATTTTAAATCCACCATAATTTTTATTGAGATTGAATAGTGCGATTAAAGTTTAGAAACAATAAACCACATAAAATCATATAACACATAAACATCATAATCCCAATATTCAAATCATTCTAGGCACATAAACAAGAAAATTTATATACACACAACATGATCTAGTATTGACATAATCAACATGAACGGGGTTCTGATACCACTGTTGAGTTTCGTAGTAACATGCGCAGCGGAATTAAGCATTTAAATTTTTTATGAAACTCAAAACCCATAGATCCATTCATATGATTAAGTCAAATACAACATAATGAATACTAGAATACTAACCCTTAATGCCTTTTATATTGCAACCTTCAATTCGATGGAGGCTTGAAACCTTGATCACGAACAAAGCAAGAATCACGAACTATGAAGATGATAAGTTCACCCTCTAGCGGTATCCACACCACGAACGGATATCAAGAACACTTGATCTTGGTTGCTAGACCAAATCATGAAACACGCTTTCATGATGTATAGAACTATATGGAATAATTATGTATGTGTATTCTTGTTCTTCAATCTAGGGATGTTTTAGAACAAGAAATAAACTCTCTTAAACCCTTAGAGGCTCTCACAAAGTTACATAATGCTTAGGACTGATTAGGGCAACAAGAGGCTGTTTAAATACTTGTTTAACCCATTCCAAATAGGTAACAAGTGGTTAAACCCGCAAGAAAACGGAATAGGAAAAATTCTGGCCCGAAACCCTTTTGCCCGACCGGGTCATTTAAGCAGCCCGACTGGGTTATGTAGGAGGTCCAGCTGGGTCCTTATAGAGGTCTGATCGGACCCTCCCCCTTTTTCCATATTCCTTTTCTTCTCCTTAAAATTCCCAAAATCCCCTTAAGGCCCTTCGACCCTAATTCCAATTAAGTCCTTTTAGATTCGTTCTATTTGTGTGTGACCCTTTAGAATTACACTAAGTTGGCAATGGATTCAAACATGAACTCATAAGATATGATTAGGTTATAGCAAACCGTCATACCTACCCAAATAGTATAACTAGATACAAGTTCGCATTCCTTTTAGAACATGTCATAATCCCTTTTTCCACGATGTCTTTGAACACAAGTCATGGTCAACAAGTCAACTTGTTTTGTTCAATACTTTTCTCGATCCCGAATATGTTGATAATCCAAATGACATTGATCCAATCAATCCATTTGAGTTTGGCCAAACATTTCACCAACATCATTCCTTCGAGGGGCCCAAGCTTGACATCTCTCCGAAGAGGGACAAATCCAATTAGCTTATTATTCTTCCCTACGTGAATCCGATTATGCCAATCATACCCTTTATAGCTACCTGGTTAAGGGCAACGTTTGAATATGTCAAACATAATCTTCATCAAGTGGAAGACTATAATAACTTCATATCCAAGGATTCAAATGAAATAACTAATATGAGATTTATATATGACATTGACCATGACATAAATCTCATACCGCGGGTCATGTCCAGTACCTTGTTCTAAATAAGTACCCTTAACTCTAACATGATCATCCCATGATCATTTAGCCTTTATACTAGTGCTTAACAAGCTCTAGGGACGGAGATTATTATAAGCAAACATGAGCAACAATAATAATCTTATTATCTCTTTATCATCATGAATAAAATGATAACTTATACAACGTTTAACAAACGTGCCTAGGGCACCAACACCAACACAAATTACATGGCATTTTCTTTCTTCGAATCGGGTTGGTCTTGTGCTAGCATAGCCCCTAATGCAGTATCATTGACTGTAAGGTAAAAGGTTAACGGTTTCTCCTTATACGGTGGAACCAACACTGGCGGATTCACTAAGTACTCCTTAACTTTTTTGAAGGATTGTTGACACTCTTCGGTCCATTCTAGGGATGCATTCTTCTTGAGGAGCATAAAAATGGGCTCGCACATCGTCGTGAGCTGATTAATGAAATGACTAATGTACTGAAGGTGACCCATGAATCCATTGACCTCTTTTTGCGTCTTAGGTGGAGGCATGTCAATGATATCTTTGATCTTGGAGGGATCCACTTCTATACCACGCTCTGTGACCATGTACCCTAGGACTTTTCCTTTCACTACCCCAAATGTGCACTTGACCGGATTAAGTCTCATCTTGTAGTGTCTCAACCTTTCAAAGAACTTTCTAAGGTCGACGAAGTGTTATCCATCGGAGCCTTTGGAATGTATGATCATGTCATCAACGTACACCTCCATTTCTTTATGTATCATGTCATGGAACAACGCAGTTACAACTCACTAATAAGTGGCTCTGGCATTTTTAAGTCCGAATGGCATGACCGTATAACAGAACGTACCCCAAGGTGTGGTAAACGCTGTTTTGTGTTGGTCCTCCTCGGCCATAAGGATCTGGTTGTAACCAGAGAATCCATCTACGAATGAATGGACATCGTATTTCGCGGTATTGTCAACGAACATGTCTATGTTGGGAAGAGGAAAATCATCTTTCGGAGACGCTCTGTTGAGATCACGAAAATCAACACAGACACGGACTTTTCCATTTGCCTTGGAAACCTGCACAGTATTAGCCAACCAGGTTGGATACTCTATCACTTTGATGAACCCAACACTCAGGAGTTTCTCTATCTCTTGTTTGACTTGTACCGACCACTCTGGCTTAATTCTTCAGAGTTTCTGCTTGACTGGCTTTGAATCGGGAAGCAGCGGTATTTTGTGCTCAACAATCGAATTGGCTAGCCCCGGCATATCTTTGTAGGACCAAGCGAACACATCCACGAATTCTCTGAGAAGCGCTATGAGGGCTTGTCGGTCTTCCCCCTTGAAGAAACTGCCAATCTTGGTCTCTTTCGGATCATCGTCTGTCCCCAGATTAACTGTTTGCATTTCTTCGGCATCAATAGGACCATTTCCGCCATGACGACCTACTTGCTTATTAATTTCTTTTAAGATTTGTTCGTTTTCTTGATCTATCTCGTCATATGACTCATTATTATCTAATTCGTTATAGTTATTAGTTAATTCATCATTTAGGACGCTGGCAGTCTCAGGATACTCAGAATGATCTATTTTTTCATTAAGAAAGTAAGGGAATACACGTTCCGCGATGGCATCCAAGTCCTCTTGGGTGAGTTCATCGGTAACGGTGTCTGACTCTAAGGTAAAAGTTACAAATTTTCTTTCTCTATGGGGATGGGGAGTACATCCTAATTCTTTGATCAGGAAGTCTTCACTTGCTATGGGTCCCCCAGTTGTATACCAATTCTAGATAGGCTCGTCACTCTTCTCGATGAGCTTGGTGTAGTCTTGGTTCGGAGTATCCCCCTTGTCTATTGCATTGATCTGAGTGTCCTCTAGCTTGCAAAGGTTGAGAAATTGGCGCAGTAGGTCTTCTCCCAACACAAAGTCCCACTCACTAAATTCTTTGGCCTCGGTACCCCCTAATTCTCGAGGTAGCCACGAGAATTGTATCGATTCTATTTCAAGTGAGTATGGATCACAGTCACTGAAGATTTTGAAGCCCAGCTGGCGCTTCCCCCTATGGTCGATCCATGGTTATGGGAACATGAAGTATGGCAAGTTTTCCCCTCGCGTACAAAATACCCATTTAGAGTCTTTCGATTGGGCGGTGCTAGTTGCACAATGTATGAAGTCCAATCCCTTTCACCTTTAGGGATGCCCTTGAGTGGTGACACATACCCTAGACCATATTCTGAGGGGTATAGAACGACAGGTGGTGGTTCTTTTATCCCTCGTAAATGCTTGCCAAGTCCAAGACCGGGGAAGTACCCTTCTTTTAGCATCATGTCAAGTACTGGGCGTGTTTCGGAGAATGGAATCGTCTTAGAATAGTCATTTTCATCGTGCACTTATACCATCTATACACTACTTTGCTTTTGGAAAAGTACGGAAAAGTGAGAAATTTAAAAGAAACTAACTATTACTAAAAGCTGAAATTGATAGGAGGGCATGCTCTCGCCCACAATGGTTCTTGGGTGAGTAGGATCCCTTAAAGAGTGAAAAACAACTAGTTTAAAAAGGAAAAGAAAGAAACGTCTAATCTATGAAAATGAAGTAAAAACTAGTCTATTAAACTGCTAACTAATGTAGTGGAAAAGGAGCTTGAGGTTTGGACCCCTCATTCTTCAACACGAGGCCGATTCCATTGCCTATTATCTGTAGAGTGCCTTGGTCGATAAGATATTGGATCTTATCCCTTAAGTTGTTGCATTTGTCAGTGTGGTGACCGCGGCACTGATGGTAGTAGTAATACAGGTGCAAAGCCCTTCCGGCCCCCTTATATTTGGGTTTGTACCCCTTCATAGGTGCTAGCTTGCCTTCCCTCTCAAGCTCACGGAACACTCTCCTAAGTCGGATTTGACTTAAATCTGTGTAGACTCTCGGTGGCTTAGGTTGGAGGCTTTGCATGATGCTCTCGTAATGGTCCCTCATGACATTGAGGTGATGATTATGTTCTTCCTCCATTTGGTTCTTTAGGTTTGATAAAGCATGCTGATGCAGTTACCTACCTCATCATTGGTGACCTTTTCTTGGTTGTCTTCCAAATTCTGAGCCCTCTCGATGGCGGCATTGTACCATTTACCCATTTCATTGTATTCAGCTTGTAACATCTTAAGCTTACTGCCGTCGATCATCTTCTCGATCTCAGCCCAGTATTTTTCGCTTTGCTCGTTACGCTCTTTGACTTGGTCATGAGCATAATAAGAGGCGTGGTCGAGCCTTCTGAAGCGAAATTCTTGTATGATATTGATTTCCGGGGCCTTTCCATTGGTCAGGCCTTCCTTTCAACCTCCGGTGGCTTCCATCTTGAAGCGCAGACTTTGTGAGATTTCTCTGAGAGACATTTCCGTGCGGGCAAGCATTGTGTCAGGAGCGTGGAGCTAATTTGCTGATCGGACGGACCTAAGGTGCAGAAACTGTGTCAAATCCAAGCTGGGGTCCCAACAAGTCGGCTTTTATGAAATAAGGGTTGACCAACACGGCAGATTCACAGAAAAGGAGAGATATCTCGTACGAGACAATGGATGTTTCGTACGAGACATCTAACACGACAGTCAAATTTGCAGATTTTAATCCTATTGGTCGGATGGAATTTAATCCATTTTAAAGAGGTTACTACTCCAGTTCATCCTGGAACAGTGGATTCTGTCACCCTAAAATATGAGCCCCTTGTTTTTCACCTGTATTGCACTCTCCCAAATGGACAATTAGGGCAAGGGTCCCATATTCTCATCGGAATCCACCATTCAATTAACCAAACCAAAGTAATTCCGTAGTTGTTTTGCACTTTGTTAAACAACGCATTAATGCAATCAAACCTTATGAATTTTAAGGGACAACCAAAAGGGACATGTTGAACGGTGCGGTCGAAACTAAGCCCAAATGGCATCCACAATCCCGCACAAAATAGTGAAAGTAGGAAAACACAAGCTCGGATTTCCGTAGAGAGGTTCTCCATGCTTTCAAAATCCTTTGTTCAACATTTTACCGAAGGGACATTCGTCATATTCACAAGGGAGGATTATAGATTGTAAAGATGCGTTATCTTGGGCAAAGGTTAAAACAACCCTAAGAATCGAACCAACCGGTCTCGAGGAGTGTCTTATTAGCTAGTATGTATTCATGAGGTTGATGCAAGGCTTACGGCTAAGGCTCCCCATGAACACAGTTTAGGAGCGTGTCACGAAGTGGGTACACCATCTTTGGAGAGACCGGCGAGGGCCATTCGTTAGAATGGGGGTGCTGACCGACATCTGTCCTCTGATTGGGACCCGAGTTTATAGGGTATGTAGTGCAATTAATCTACATGTGTGTACGTGTGGAGGACCTCAGGCCATCGTAGTTCACACATAAAGCAAACGCATGTAAAGCAAGGAATGAAACAATTAGCAAGTACTCCTGCAAAACAAAGGTTAGCCTTATGATATATGGGGAGTTTCTTCGTCGTTAGGGAGGTCCTAAGACTCAAAAATAGAGAGGAGAGCGGATTTGAAACCCTGTGTATGCGTTTAAACTGAATGAAAATCCTTTTTCATACCAGAGAGTCAGACCAGCCGGACAAAGCTGAGATGTCTCATACGAGACAAGTGATCCCTCGTATGAGGCATCTCAGTCAGGGAACAAATTACAGTACAAAATGCAGATTTTAAAACACACGAGACTTCTTTCTATTTCCCCAGCTAGTCGATTCTATTGCCCCAGGCGGAAGTCCTCTAACTTCAGATTTGCCTTTCTTATGTCATTGATTTGCCAGTTTCGTGTTGACCAAGTTGTCAAGCGGCTGAACCTATGTCAAGCTACCTACGTATCCAGGTGGAATCAAGCCAGTCGTAGTTCAAGACCTGTGGGGAAACAAAGAACGAGACACCGTCCTTTGCTGGGGATAATCAAGCATTCGTCAGACAATAAAGTCACGTGGACCTTACTGGGGAGGAAAAGCAAAAAAAGAAACGAGACATTGTCTTTCCGCTTGAGATCAACAAACATTCGTGAAGCAATAAAGTCGTTGCAAATGGACTCTATTAGGGAAAGGAGGGAAGGCCATACCACGGTTTGACAAGAATTTTTAAGAATCGAGAAAGAATTAGGGATGAATTCTAACTTCCTATAGAGCGCACGTAATCGATTTATAGATTGATTTGGAGGATTAGGGCTTACGGAGGTTCCGACCTTTCATTATGGATGATTTAGAAATTTTGTAGAGGATTTCCGAACCCAATTTTAGATTGATTTGGAAATTTTGTAGAGGATTTCCGAACCCAATTTTAGATTGATTGGAAATTTTATAAAGGATTTCCGAACCCAATTTTAGATTGATTTAGAAATTTTGTAGAGGATTTCCGAACCCAATTTTAGATTGATTTAGAAATTTTGTAAAGGATTTCCGAACCCACTTTTAGATTGATTTGGAAATTTTGTAGAGGATTTCTGAACCCTATTGGTAATTTGTATAGAGGTCTTCCGGACCCAATTAAGGTTTACGGAGGTTCCGACCTTTCATTATGGATTGATTTAGAAATTTGTAGAGGATTTCCGAATCCAATTTTAGATTGATTTGAAATTTTGTAGAGGATTTCCGAACCCAATTTTAGATTGATTTGGAAATTTAGTAGAGGATTTCCGAACCCAATTTTAGATTGATTTAGAAATTTTGTAGAGAATTTCCGAACCCAATTTTAGATTGATTTGGAAATTTTGTAGAGGATTTCCGAACCCAATTTTAGATTGATTTAAAAATTTTGTAGAGAATTTCCGAACCCTATTGGTAATTTTTATAGAGGTCTTCCGGACCCAATTAGGGTTTACGGAGGTTCCGACCTTCAATTTATAATCTTTAGGGTTTAAGGAGGTTCCGACCTTTAATTATAGATTGATTTTAAGAATTAGGGTTTACGGAGGTTCCGACCTTCAATTTATATTCTTTAGGGTTTAAGGAGGTTCCGCCCTTTAATTATAGATTGATTTTAAGAATTAGGGTTTACGGAGGTTCCGACCTTCAATTTATAATCTTTAGGGGTTAAGGAGGTTCCGACCTTTAATTATAGATTGATTTTAAGAATTAGGGTTTACAGAGGTTCCGACCTTCAATTTATAATCTTTAGGGTTTACAGAGGTTCCGACCTTTAAATATAGATTGATTTTAAGAATTAGGGTTTACGGAGGTTCCGACCTTCAATTTATAATCTTTAGGGTTTAAGGAGGTTCCGACCTTTAATTATAGATTGATTTGGTGTTTTACGCGGTCTTTTGGACCGTTTTTATTAAGCTTGGTAATTTACGCGGTCTTTCGGACCGGATTTGTTTAAGTTTGGTGATTTACGTGGTCTTCCGGACCGTATTTGGTTAGTTTAGTGATTTACGCGGTCTTCTTGACCGGATTCAGAATTTGCTTCGGTAAGCTACCCTTTTGTTTAGGTTTTAAGCATTGAGAAGTTTGAGTGAAATTACCAATAGTCTAGGGTTTGAGCTTTGATTGTTTGAGTTTAGAGATGTTTTGGATGTGAATTTCTAGGGTTCAGGACCTAAATGAATTTAGTTGTATTTCACCCATAGTTTGGGGTTTAAATGAATTTTATGTAGATTGCAAAGAGTTTTGAGTTGTATATTACCCAAGGTTTGGGGTTTATTTGCATTTTACTTTGATTGTAAAGATTTGGATTATGAATTACCCAAGTTTGGGGTTTAAGTTAATTCTTGTTGATTTGTAAGAGTTGTAATTGTAAATTACCCAAGTTCGGGGTTTTAAATATGTTAATATTAACCGTAGAGGGTTTTAATTGTGAATTGCTCTTAGTGTAGGACTTGGTTGTGAGTTATTTTTGAGCGAGGGACTTGATTGGAATTTACCTTGTATGAAGGGTTTGATTGTGAATTACCCAAAGTTTGGGGTTTGAAAGGTTATATTTGGTAATTACCCTTGTTTGGGGTTTAAGTAGAATTTGTGTTGTTTGTGAATATTTTAATTGTAAATGACCCAAGTTTGGGATTTAAGCATGTTGATATTAAAAATGGAGGATTTATTTGTACTTTACCCAAGGTTTGGGGTTTTAATTGTAAATTACCCAAGGTATGGGGTTTTGTTGATTAATTTGTTGAACGTAAGGGATTTAGTTGTGGATTACCCAAGGTTTGGGGTTTAAGTGGATTTTCTTTGACTGTAAAGGTTTTAATTATAAGTTACCCAGGATATGGGGTTTTGGTTATAAATTACTTTGAATGAGACGGTTTGGTTGTTAATTACTTCGAACGAGAAGTTTTGATTATTAACTACTTCGAACGAGAAAGTTTGATTGTGATTTACCCAAAGGATGGGGGTTAGAATAAATTATTGTTAATTTGGTTATGGATTACCCAAGGTATGGGGTTTTTGATTTGGATGGTGTTAAGTTGAGGTGGTTTGTTTGTAAATTACCTAAGATATGGGGTATTGGTTGATTAATTTTGTACTTAGGGTTTAATGACCTTTAATTGGGGTTTTCATGAAGCTTGTAGATTTGACCCAAGTTGATTGAATTATTTGTAGTATGTATAATGTATTGATTTTGGTGGTTTTGTTGAAAAACGCAATTCTTATGTTAACTTGCTTTTGGTCCGAAAATGTTGTAATCTTTGACCGATTTTGACTTGGTTGACTTTGTTAAAAGTTCTTTTTGTGTTGTTTGACTTTCGTTAGAGTCTAGGGATGCAATGTACATTAGTATTTCGTTGAGAAAGCTTATTTTGGATGAAGTCATATTTTTGTCCGTTAATTATTGAAATGTTTTGGACTTGTTTGGAGTTGACTTGTCCTAGGTAGAATAGGGTTTTGGTTGTGAGATATTTATAGTACTCGTTAGGAATTTTGGGGATTCTCCTAGAATAAAAATGCAACAGTTCATATATGAGCATGCATCATGAAGTAAATTGCTGGATTGATTGCATACCTTTGCTGTGCATACCTGTTTGTACTTGCGGGTTGTATTGCCGCCTTTAAAGTCAAGGGGCTCGTGTAGCGTTGTTCATAGCTTGTGGGAGAGGATCCCAGAGACTGTACAGAGCAAGGTGCGGGCCATCGGCTTGGGAACATTCTTCGAGAACTTCTCTGGTCGGGGAGAGTTGACCAAGAGCACTGAGCTGTTCATGGCACTACGGGAGCATTTGTGGGATACCACCCATACATTCCACTTTGGTTGGGGAGAGGTTATGGTGACTCTCTCGGACTTCACGGCTCTGACCGGGTTGCTGTTCACAGGTAGCCCTAGTGTGGAGTGAAGATACTTTGCTTTTTGATGGGAGTGCGGATGGTCTTCTGAGCTTGATCGGGTTTGATTGCACCGATAACAGGAGCATCTATGTTTGGGCGGCCTTAGGAGGCGGCATGAGGCGATGTTGGTGGATCTCGAGGCCGGAGGCGGTGATGTAGAGGTGACTGCCCAAGTATTTACTTGGTATGGGTTGTCACAGACCAATTTTGCTAATGCTGGCATGACGGCGATGATCCCACTGCTTGGATGTCTGGTGTACTTGGATGTAAGAGCTACAGGCTTGGTAAAGTTGTACATTCCCTAGATCGGAGTTGTAGATCATAGTTGTGCTTGAGGCGATGGGCTAGCAGAGGTTGTTGATTGGACATGACAGAGATGCCCTTTACTTGATTGAGAGGGTAGGTCCCTAGGATGGAGTAGGTAGTGTCTATTTGGTTTCGGTGGATCCTCCGTGGTCCATGACTGTTTCAATGTCTTTGTCTCACCAGGTTAGGTTGACCAAGGGCCTTGATGCTAGACAGTTTGTGGTAGAGGGAGCCTCGTATGATGACTTTGTTGGTACGCGCCTTGGGGCTCAAGCGCTGTGATAGAGTAGAGACTGCGGATATGGGGCAGAGGCATGTTGAGTCGGTGGCACCGGGTCCAGCAGGTCCTTCTTTTAACAGGGTTTTTGGAGTCCCTCTGTATGATCATATAGATGGTGATAATGACCCTTAATGGGTGCATCATGAGGAGAGTGAGGTAGCTCTGGAGTTTCAGATCACGGCGGGTCATCTCAGTGCATGTACCGTACCCTTTCCTTCTGTTCATCCCACTTTTATCTTTAGTCATCCTCTCATTTGGACTTGCTTTGACATACTCGTGCTGCCTTTGTCTTAGGTGACTAATTAGACATATGAGGTCATGGCTTGCCGCGAGTCGGGCTCGCGGGCGGTGATCCGGAGATTGCACAAGAAGATGGTGAAGGGCCTCCTCTAGGTGGCAGAATATGGCGGTTCTCCTCTTTCTAGTGACAACGATGGTGCTCCAGGCGGACATCCTCGAAACAGGACTTGAGGCGATGCTAGTGGATCGTCTTCTTAGTTTCTGCATTTTGTTAGCGTAGAGCACAGACAATAGCATCGTATATATTGATGAATGACTGTATAAATATTTATGTACTATGTAACATGTACAGTAGCAAGTAGCACATAGAATAGCAAGTAACATGTAAATAACGTGTAAATAACATGTAAATAGCATGTAAATAGCATGTAAGCAATTTAGGAGCGCATTGCACAGGCCAAGGGTACCCTAGTTGGGTTAATAAACTATTTGACTTCTATTGGTATGAGTTGCCTAAAGGAGATTTAGGGCTTTGACCTATGGGAGATGGGACGCAAGACCCAAGGGTATCCTAAGTTGTAGGGTAGATGGTGTAGGACCGAGTCAGTTAGAACATCACGGGGATGAGACAAAAGACATTTTGTAAATTTAGTGGAGACCGAGTGTGCGGGTATATAAACAACGTGTCGTGATAGAAAACACTTTTTGAAAATGTAACGACTTTGTAAAGATGCCTTATGATTAATTACCGCCTAATTAATTCAAGTACTTATCCTTCGTTGGATTCGTTGATTAGGGTAACCCTTCGGGTGAGTGAGACTTCATCGGGTTGCCGGTGATTTCTGAGTAGCCAGGCAGTTGTCCTAACTTTGTTTGGAGATCCCCAGTTTGAATGGGGGGTCTTTGAAAGAGGTGACCCATGTTGAGCGCCGGTGGAGAGAGATGACATTATGTGGGGAGTAGCCTTGTTGGAGAGTGATCTCACTTGAGCATCGGTAGTCAGTCCGGTTGCATTGGGGCAGCCCCAGTTTGGTGAGGTCATTAGAAAGAGGTCATCCATGTTGAACTTCGATGGAAAAAGATGACTTTCTGTGGGGAAAAATTTTGTTGGAGTACCGGTAGTCGGACAAATTCCATTGAGACAGCCCCAGTTTGATGAGGGTATATGGTGGGGGACTCTACCTCCTTTTAGACGCACCCTATTTTTTCTCTAGACCGCCCTTGCGGGTTTTCAATCTAGGTGGGTATATTCTTTTAGCGTGGTTTTTTTTGTTTTCAGTTGACTCAAAAATAAAGAAAAGGACAGAATTATACAGACGACTTGCAGGAGCCCTTTTTTGTTATAGTGAGAGAAGAGAGAGAGAACAAGAGAGGGAGTTCTCGCATTTAGACCCTACGGGAAGTATGTGTATAAAAGGAAGGAAGCCCCTGCTTGACAGAAATTAGTGTTTAGCTCTTTCCTAGATTGTAGAATAGAAGACTTGTCGAGACATTTGAAAATTGTTTTATTCAGAATTGTCTTTTGATTGCTCGAGAATGGATTTCGTTGATTAGTTACGTATCTTATGATTATGTTTTAGACAAGTAGTCTCAAAATAATAAACGCCTTGATTAATCGAGAAAGAGAATAGAAATTATAGTGTATGGGGAAGTGAGAAAAGAATGAAAATTGGCTCGAGGTGGGTTGTGTATATTTTATGGACCGGACAATGAGGTTGCCTACGTTCCTCTCGGTGTAAGAGGCTTAGGTCTGCGTAGTTTGAGGATGATCCGATTGATGATAATACCGGGTTTGAATGGTGGTTGCTCCATTGTTGCTTGTTGCTTTGGACCGCTTCGTTTGTAGTTGTCGCTTTGGACTGCTGTCGTCGAGTTGGATTGAACTCCTTTGAAAAGAGAGAAAAATAGAGAATATGAAATGAAAATAAAGTGGGACTTTTACTTTTCTATGAAGATAGCCCCTTCTATTTTTATTTGCTTTGATTTATTCCTTTTTGCACACCCTTATTTTGCCTAGACCGCCCTTGCGGGTTTTCAACCTAGCGGGATTCTTTTTTGTGCATTTGCTCTAATTTTTGCCTAAGCCGCCCGTTATGGGTTTCGACCTAGCGAGCTTTATTTTTTTATACATAATTACATATTGAAACGTGGGGGCAAGATGAGCCCCTAGTTCGCTTTCGTCTTTGGGAGGTGGAACTTGTAGAGGAGGTTTTGAACAGCCCCTTGCATTTCGTTGACATCATCGTGGGGAGACAGACAGCCCCAGTGCGCCGCCATGTTGTAGTTGTGACGGTAACAGGCAGCCTTCATGATTGCGCGGATGCTTCTTCGATGGTGAAGATGGAAGTGTATATTAGGACTATTTAGGAGGGTGCACACAGTGGGTGTACACGAGGGATATATAGGTGGTGTACACAGTGGGTGTACACGAGGATGGTGTATATGGAGGGTGCACACAGTGGGTGTACACGAGGACGGTATATATGGAGGGTGCACACAGTGGGTGTACAAAAGGGATATATGGAGGGTGCACACAAGGAGTGTATATATGGAGTGTACACAGCGGGTGTACACAAGGAGTGTATATATGGAGTGTACACAGTGGGTGCCCACATGTTGTATATGAGGGTGTAGATACCCCGGGAAACCACAACTTGGCTAGAGCGGTGAATTATCCTAGGATGTCTAACTTGTTTTTAGAGTGTTTAGAGTCGCCACCTATGTTTTTAAAGGAACATAAGAAAAACCTAGAAATAGCCTAATTTATGTACAAAACCAGAGATTCGGGAGAGAAGGGTTCGGGGGTTAGGTGACGGAGTGGGAAGTACTTAAACACCCACTCCGCCCCGCTTATGCGGGTCTTGCTACTATTGGTGTTCTAATGCTAAATGTCCTTCAATTTATTAACAGTGCTAACAATTATAATGTAAAGAAAAAGGGGAAGAAAAGAGAATTGTTTTATTTATAAATTTATGCTAAACAATTACATTAAGAAATGTATAGGAAATTA
Source organism: Campanula takesimana (assembly GCA_026119855.1). NCBI lineage: Eukaryota > Viridiplantae > Streptophyta > Magnoliopsida > Asterales > Campanulaceae > Campanula > Campanula takesimana. The sequence continues at coordinate 121,039 of JAOWBW010002037.1, read as the reverse complement.
AAGTAGAGATTAAAATGTAGGGAGATAACCTTAACCAACTTTAATGTAGTAAAGTGGTCATTTGGTCATGTCCCAATTGATGGGGATTGCATACTAGTAAGACTAGAATAAAAGAGAAGAAGAATAAAAGTACCTTTAGAAAAGAGGACTTTAGACTTTGACTTGAAGATGGTGTTGTTTGTAGAGAAATGGTTGTGCAACACTTTGTGTAGTGTTTGTTTGTAGGGAAAATGTGTTGAGAGAACTTGTGTATAGTTCTTGTAGGGAAGATGAAGTTGATCCCTTTCTAAGGTAGAAGAAGATGGCTTTTATAGGTAAAAAGAGGAGGGAAGACTTGGAGGGAAATTGGTCAATCCATGTAAGATGGAGTTGACCAATCACAAATAAGATAAATAAAAATAATAAATAAATAATAAAGAGAAAATCAAATATTAATAAAAAGAAATATTTTTGTTTTAATGAAAGGGCTAGAATAATGGGATTGGGAGTTTTTGGAACAAAGGGGGGATGAACTTGGATGTAAAAAGAGGTTATTTTGTGAACTAGGAAAAGGAGGGAAATAAGGTGCAATCCGTTACTGCCAAAGTGGGAAGCGCGCGAGTCCCGCTTTTAGGGCGAGACGCGCGCGCAACCCGTTAACAGTTCCGGAAGCGCCCGCGGCAGAAAAGGACAGAATGACAGAATGACCCTAAAAGTTAACTCTGTTATGCAGTTTAGTCCAAAACTAACGGAATCAGTTAGGAACTTAACCGAAGTAACAGAAATCAACAAAAATAAGTTAAATAAAAATACTTTGTATGCAATCGGGGTGAGAGGTCCAAGGCGGGGTGTCTACAGAGCCCCTCGGCGACGTGGATTGCAAAGCAAAACGCGTCGACGAAAGTAAAAACACCCGCCGAGGACATCGAGAAAGAAAAAGAAAGAAGAGAAAGCAAAGACTCGATGAAAGCAGTAATTTGAAATTGCTAGAGATAGGGGTGCGCTCCCTGTGTGAGCGTCTTTTGTTGGTAGAGGGGGTGGCATGATCCGTTGGTAAACCTGCCGGCTGAATCCGTTAAGTGAGGCCGTTAGTGAACCCTTGAATGAGGCCGTTAGTGAACCTTTGAGGAGGCCGTTAGTGAACCTTTGAGGAGGCCGTTGGTGAACCCTTGAATGAGGCCGTTAGTGAACCTTCGAATGAGGCCGTTAGTGAACCTTTGAGGAGGCCGTTAGTGAACCTTTGAGGAGGCCATTAGTGGACCTTTGAGGAGGCCGTTGGTGAACCCTTGAATGAGGCCGTTAGTGAACCTTTGAGGAGGCCGTTAGTGAACCCTTGAATGAGGCCGTTAGTGAACCTTTGTTGAGGAGGCCGTTAGTGAAATCCGTTGATGAGGCCGTTAGTGAACCTTTGAGGAGGCCGTTAGTGAACCTTCATTGACGAATCCGTTAGTGAAATCCGTTGATGAGGCCGTTAGTGAACCTTCGAGGCCGTTAGTGAACCTTTGTTGACGATTCTGTTAGTGAAATCCGCTGATGAGGCCGTTAGTGAACCTTCGAGGCCGTTAGTGAACCTTTGTTGTCGAATCCGTTAGTGAAACCGTTGATGAGGCCGTTAGTGAACCTTCGAGGAGGCCGTTAGTGAACCTTCATTGACGAACCCGTTAGTGAAATCCGTTGATGAGGCCGTTAGTGAACCTTCGAGGCCGTTAGTGAACCTTTGTTGAGGAATCCGTTAGTGAAATCCGCTGATGAGGCCGTTAGTGAACCTTCGAGGCCGTTAGTGAACCTTTGTTGTCGAATCCGTTAGTGAAATCCGTTGATGAGGCTGTTAGTGAACCTTTGAGGCCGTTAGTGAACCTTTGTTGACGAATCCGTTAGTGAAATCCGTTGATGAGGCCGTTAGTGAACCTTCGAGGCCGTTAGTGAACCTTTGTTGATGAATCCGTTAGTGAAATCCGTTGATGAGGCCGTTAGTGAACCTTTGTTGTCGAATCCGTTAGTGAAATCCGTTGATGAGGCCGTTCGTGAACCTTCGAGGCCGTTAGTGAACATTTGTTGTCGAATCCGTTAGTGAATTCCGTTGATGAGGCCGTTATTGAACCTTCGAGGCTGTTAGTGAACCTTTGTTGTCGAATCCGTTAGTGAAATCCGTTGATGAGGCCGTTAGTGAACCTTCGAGGCCGTTAGTGAACCTTTGTTGTCGAATCCGTTAGTGAAATCCGTTGATGAGGCCGTTAGTGAACCTTCGAGGCCGTTGGTGAACCTTTGTTGACGAATTGCTGCTTTGAAGCCGTGTGCTGTTTGGCGTTGCAGTTGACTTTTGCGGGATGCGGGCATGGTTGACTGTGGACCATTTTCTGCTGGGGATGAAGTGCCTCGAGTTGCAGATGCTGTTTGACTTCGCGGTGGTACCTGTTATGTGCTTTACAGGTACATGTGCTAGTGCAAGAAGATGCATGAAGTGTGAAATGAAGAGAGAAATTGTGCTCGTGGTGCAATGTGATTTGAAAGCAGTTTTGCATGAGAGAGAGATTTGCGAGAATGAAGAAATTGCTTTTGTGTGCTGTGTGATTTTGAGGAAAGTATTAATGAATGATGTTCATACCTTCACTTACCATGGCCGCTTGATTCGGGATGAGATGTTGTGGCTTTGATGAAGATGATGAACTGCTGCTGCTTTCGATGGAATGTTGGTGAGATGACATTCTGAATGATGGGTTGGTCGTGCCAAAGGCTGCCTACGTATCAAGGATGACGAGGAACGTTGGGGAAGAAGCTATGGAGCACATACTTATACGCAAGTAAAGAAAAAGAAAAAGAAAAAGAAAAAGAAAAAGAAAAAGAAAAAGAAAAAGAAAAAGAAAAAGAAAAAGAAAAAGAAAAAGAAAAAGAAAAAGAAAAAGAAAAAGAGAAAATCTTTTTTTTTTATTTATTTTTTATTTTTTTAGAAGGAAAAGAATATGTACACATGCGAGAAAAGGATTTTTAGTTCGTGGGTGAACCATTTTAGCCATTGTGTGTTTGTAAAGCCAACCCAAGATCAAGTCATGTGCGATCGAAGTCCGGATTGCCTTGCTTGAATTCTGTCGTTGTCGTCGTCGTGCCCAACGAAGATTGATGTCTAACCCCGCCGGTGTGCCCAACGAAGATTGATGTCTAACCCCACCGGTGTGTCTGACGAAGATTGATGTCTAGCCCCAAGAGATTTGTCGATTATGGGGCTTGAAAAGACTTTTGATGCCGAGATAAGGGGTCGCTGATTGTGAAGCCCCTAGATCGCCTTTGATGCCAAATTTGGAGTGACTTGCATAGCCCCAAGATAAATCAGCTCTTTGGTCCACTCAATGAATCGTCTTTTGTTGTTGACGTGAGCAAGCTCCAAGCTTCGAGAGATTGCTAATCCCCAAATGTCATGGACTTGTTACTTGCGGGCTTGGAGATGGTGAAATGTGAAGACCTTTCATTGTAAAGTTCCCAAATTATCTTGTGATCGGCTCGGCATTGAGCGCGGATGTACCGTCGGGTAGAATTCTTGATAGAGATCCCCTTCTTGCTCTTACTGGGGAGATGAATGGCCTCATTATTGTTGATACCCAAATGGCGGAGGGGCTTATGTCAAAAGATGCAGTAATGTCTTGCGGTGCCGCCGAGGTCTCGGATGATAAGGTCTTGGTGTGATAAAGTCCCAAATGAGTATGCTTGCTTGACTCTTCTTGAGTTGAACTAATGACGGATCTTCGGATGCAACTAGTGATGTGGCCCAACTTTATCTGAGCTGCACCTTGTGCTTTTGATCTTGGAGAAGGGGGTGCTGAATTGCAGAAACATTGGGATTGGCCGTGGCATTTCCCGCTATAACCCTGTTTTGATTAGAGTTTAGCATATTGAATCTTTTTCCTTTTCTCTAAGACTTCCTTCAAAATCTCGCTGTGAGTTCTAACAAAAATCATCAACTTCATTCATAACATCGGAGTCTTCATTTAAAACCAAGAGGCCTTTGACTTGAAGTGTTGAGAGACCCTTGAATCTTGATTGTTCTCATGGAGCCATAAGACTACTCCACATTGCACTTGCTCGAGTATTGTTGCCCAAAAGACTGTCGGTCGCGAAGCCCTAATACTGCCCTTTGCTTGAATTACTGTAATGCCGTAGCCCAAAACATTGTAGATTGCGAAGCCCGTTGAGACCTTCGGTGCCGAATTGAGGAAGCTTCCAATGTTGCACATGACTTGGCTGGGGATACTGCTGGGGAGTTAATTTCTCTTTGCCGAGGGAGCCTTTAAGACTTGACCGTAGCCCCTAGAGTGTCATCATTGATTGCGAGAAAGGTCCACCCTTGATTGGGGAAACGAGCACGGGCACACATGACAAGAGGGCTTTTTGACATCCCTTTTGAGGGACTTTGAGGATAGTCTCACACATTTTTCTTGAGCATAGCCCCTAGGGCGTATTGATTGCCAAATGAAGTAAAACAATCCCTTGTTCTTGAGTCACATAGCCCCTAGGGCGTCACCATTTGTTGAGCAAAGCAAGAGTGACTCGTCCTCGTGTGAGGGAATAAACATGAGAGGATATGGCAAGAGCTACTCCATTTCTCGGGAGCCTTTCGGCGTACTTTAGAAGCACATACTTGAAGAAGCTTTGAAAACTGAGACACATGTTGTTGCTATTTGCTGCCCAAGCCAATTGACTAGCTAGGGATTATTTGTGCAACCTCGTGCCCTTTTATGATGGGCTCGTTCTCGAATGGGTCTTGGTTACCACGGGCCCTCTTTTCATGAACCCAAGAATGCACACTGCTGGAGAATGATACCAATAACCCAAGACAACCTTTGATGGTGCCATATCTTGTCGAGCTTTTTGCAATCCCAAAGTTGACTCGGTGGGGAATTGACTTGTTGAGGAGATCCAATGTAGAGCTCGTGTAGTTTTCTTCTTTAGAGGCCAGAGATCTCCATTTCTCTTTCCCTTCTCTCTCTCACTCTCTCATTTTTTTTATGACGCACCCTGTTTTTTGCCTAGACCGCCTTTTAGGGTTTTCAATCTAGCGGGCATCTCTTTTACGTCTTCATTTTTGACCCAATTAATATGGAAGTGTGCATTGACTCTAGCTGAGGATGAGAGACATGTGATTTTGCGGTGAAATCCTTTTGTCACTAAAAATGAGTGACACTGACTCGACTAGGGAAGTGTCCCTAGTATTGACATGTATTTTTTTTATTGAATTGAATGACTCACGAAGGCAAGTAAGTCATTAAGAGAGAAGAGAAGGAAAGCCCCAATTTGATTGCAAGAAATTGGGAGTATGCAGAAAGAATAGAAGTCCTTAGACTCGACAAGGAACGCGAAATGATTCCAAATCTAAGAAAGTTGTTCAATCTTTTTGGTGATTAATTCATTGGCAAATGAATCGTACAAAGATGTCTTGACAAGTTCGAGATGAAGGCCGATCACCATAACGCGCTAGGACTAAACATTTCTTCTTTCTTGCATGAGACCGGACCCGAAGGTTGCCTACGTTCCTCCAGTGTAGAGGCTCAGGTCACCGTAGTTCTTGTGAATTCTCCATTCTTCGGGATGGAATTGTTGCTTCGTCGTGTAGCTTCGTCCTCCTTTGGTGGATGGAATGATGTTGATCTTGATGTGAACTTCTTTGATTGAGGGGGATTTTTTTTTTTTTTTTTGTGCTCTAACTTTTGCCTAGGTTGATTTGAAGAGTTCAACCTAGCGAGCATTTTTTTTTTAATTCCTATTACTTGGTAGAGAAAGAGAAACGGAGATTGTTGTTGTAGTCCCCATTGTCGTTGTAGTCTCCTTGTGGCATGATTTCTTGTAGAAGCCCCATTTCGAAACTAAATCATTCTTCTTTGATGAGTTCTTGCATGTTGGCACTCTCTAAAGGTTGCTCTTCACCCACAGTAAATTCGCCGTTGTCGAACAAATCTTGGATGATGTTTCGGAGAAGGAAGCACCCTTCGGTAGTATGGCCACTATGATTGTGGTAGCCGCACCATTCACCATGTGCATGATTCTTCGGTATCGTCTTCGGCTTGTACCCCTCCAAAGGCTTGACCTTTCCACTTGCCACCAAAGTTTCAAATTCTTCGGCTTGGGTTACTCCTAGGAGATGAGTGAAAACTCGGTTGTTGGCGGCACCTTTGTAGCTTTTGAGGGACGGGCCACTTGAGCATGCTTTACCCTTAAACTTTGCCTTGTTGTTTGTGAGCTCTTGCAAACGGGCTTTGAGCTCGGAAACCTCTTCCTTGTGAATCTTCCTCTCGAGATCAAAACGGGCTTGCCACAAATCGTCTTTTCGGCGGGCATCCTCGGAAAGTCTATCCATTTGTTCCCCCATGGCTCTTATTATGTTGAAGAGTCTTTCGTTGGACACGGAGAAGTACCCACCATTGTTGTTGTTGCCGTTGGAAGCCATTGGACCTTTTGAAAGAACACGGTTGATCTTAGGTTCGAACCACAAATACCTTTTGAGTAAAATAAATTTAACCCACAAACACGAAAAAGACTCAACCATATAAAGAAAATGACTCTTTTTTTTTTGTTTTTTTTTTTATTTACAAAAGTCGGAAGGACGGAGTCCTTTTTGGGGTTTCTAGAAAAAATAGTGGAATCGTCACACTAGTATATAGACCTTCTCGCGGTCCCATATACTCATCGGATTCCACCACGCTTGTGAGACCTACATGTGTCGGGATTAAACTAAATTAATGTAGTAAATCATACATGCGGGGACGGATTTTTATTTTCGTCCAAAATAACCACTTTTGGGGACGGAGTTTTATTTCGTCCATTGCAACAAGTTGGCATGTATGATTTGAAGACATTAGTTTAGGGAAATCTCGGCACATGAAAAACCGACTTGGTCACGGAGTGTTAGACCCTAGACTAGAATTGTGTGGCTTGTGCTCGGCTAAAGAGAGGCTTAAAGGTCACCCCCGGCATGTAGTCTTGAACTACGCCACGGGCTGAGGTTGACCGCTTCGAAAGAGTCAAGGTCGGGTGGAGCTTGAAACTTTCTAGGACGGACCTCGACGGGTTTGGGGTTGAACTTGTGCGACTCGATAGTGAGCAATTGATAAGAATATGTGCATGTAGTGTGAGGTCTAACAAGTGACAAAATATATATATATTTTTTTTCAAAAGAAATAAAAAAAACAAATAAGCACATAATTACAACTTTCGAATCACCCGTGTGACCGATAAAAATAAACAGAAAGTAAAAACTGTTTTGTGCAGGCCCGGTGCCCACACACTGTCAAAACCACTCTGTTCTGTGCACTGTTCTGTTTTTGGAAAATGCCCAGAAGTGCGCGCATTAGGATGCCTACTCGGGAGGCGCGCGCGTTAGACAAAGAGGGGCAGAGGCGCCCGCATCTGGGTAACAACCTGTAAATCAGCGGGTTCAAGGGATTGCCTTGACCCTAAATAAAAATGCTTTCCCCTGCAGAATTTGTTAGCACAGAAACATGGAATGGAAGGACAAGAAGGAAGACGGGCAATTCTGGTAATTGGGGTCGGACGCGCGCGCTTTAGGCCAAGGAGGCCAGAGGCACGCGCTTCCCACCCTTTTTACCAGAATGCCCAGAAAACAGTAATAAGAACACCAAATGTTAAGAACGCAAGTTTAACCCTCTAAATCGTCCCCAGCGGAGTCGCCACTGTAGATACCCCGAGAAACTACAACTTGGCTAGAGCGGTGAATTATCCTAGGATGTCTAACTTGTTTTTAGAGTGTTTAGAGTCGCCACCTATATTTTTAAAGGAACATAAGAAAAACCTAGAAATAGCCTAATTTATGTACAAAACCAGAGATTCGGGAGAGAAGGGTTCGGGGGTTAGGTGACGAAGTGGGAAGTACTTAAACACCCACTCCGCCCCGCTTATGCGGGTCTTGCTACTATTGGTGTTCGAATGCTAAATGTCCTTCAATTTATTAACAGTGCTAACAATTATAATGTAAAGAAAAAGGGGAAGAAAAGAGAATTGTTTTATTTATAAATTTATGCTAAACAATTACATTAAGAAATGTATATGAAATTAAAGTAGAGATTAAAATGTAGGGAGATAACCTTAACCAACTTTAATGTAGTAAAGTGGTCATTTGGTCATGTCCCAATTGATGGGGATTGCATACTAGTAAGACTAGAATAAAAGAGAAAAAAAATAAAAGTACCTTTAGAAAAGAGGACCTTAGACTTTGACTTGAAGATGGTGTTGTTTGTAGAGAAATTGTTGTGCAACACTTTGTGTAGTGTTTGTTTTTAGGGAAAATGTGTTGAGAGAACTTGTGTATAGTTCTTGTAGGGAAGATGAAGTTGGTCCCTTTCTAAGGTAGAAGAAGATGGCTTTTATAGGTAAAAAGAGGAGGGAAGACTTGGAGGGAAATTGGTCAATCCATGTGAGATGGAGTTGACCAATCACAAATAAGATAAATAAAAATAATAAATAAATAATAAAGAGAAAATCAAATATTAATAAAAAGAAATATTTTTGTTTTAATGAAAGGGCTAGAATAATGGGATTGAGAGTTTTTGGAACAAAGGCGGGATGAACTTGGATGTAAAAAGAGGTTATTTTGTGAACTAGGAAAATGAGGGAAATAAGGTGCAATCCGTTACTGCCAAAGTGGGAAGCGCGCGAGTCCCGCTTTTGGGGCGAGACGCACGCGCAGCCCGTTAACAGTTCCGGAAGCGCCCGTGGCAGAAAAGGACAGAATGACAGAATGACCCTAAAAGTTAACTCTGTTATGCAGTTTAGTCCAAAACTAACGGAATCAGTTAGGAACTTAACCGAAGTAACAGAAATCAACAAAAATAAGTTAAATAAAAATACTTTGTATGCAATCGGGGTGAGAGGTCCAAGGCAGGGTGTCTACAGAGGGTCGGTTTAGAGAGGACAAATTGAAAAGAGAAAACTGTTCGATTGATCAAAGCATTTGTTATTTTGAGATTATTGGTTTGTTTAGTTATGTATAATGGTTTGTGGGTCCATTTACCTTTTAATGAGTCTTCATTAGCGAGTAGATTTGCGATTAATTCGTCATATAAAGATATAGCAATCAATTGATAATTGAGATTAATACAATTTTCAGGGAGTTGATGTATATACAAGATTATGTCTCAAGTCTAGAGAGAAAAGAAATAAAGACACTTTATTAAAGACTCGAAATGACTAGTCCGAGGTGGACTTTAACAATCTAACTAATGTCCAAAGCGGACTTTTGCTAGTAAAAATAAAAGATTAATTTCCGAGGTGGACTTTGACTAAAAGACTCCCTAGAACCTACGAAGACTGAAAGACTTTTTTTTTAGAAGGAGGTAGCCCCGGTGTAACTTCTTGCTTCCTTGGACTTTTCTTATACCCATTTGTTCCCTTGGCGGATGATGGCTCCACTATCAATGAGGCTTTGGATCGTCCTTTTCAGTTGGAAGCACTTTTCGGTGTCATGTCCAATATATTGGTGATACTTGCAGTATTCGGAGGGATCCAAGTCTTGTCTTGCAAAGTTTGGTTTAAAGTTGAGAAGATGAGCTAACTTGCCGGCTTGAACTAGATTTTCAATGCATTCATCTAATGGCATACCCAAATCATCGAACTTGTGCTTGTCACGGACCATCTTGGAGGGCGGTTTATGCATTGGTATTCCTTGCTGATGAGTAATCACAGGAGGCATCCCAGTGGGGGAAGTCCGTGGTGGTCCATACCTTTGAGGAGCGTACGGGTGTTGAAACTGAGCATGAGGAAGAGTGCGGTTGAGATACTCGTAGATGCCATAGATTCAGACCAGAGATGTTCCTCGGTGTCCTTTAGAGCTTTGTACACCACCTTCTGGAAGCGGTCTGTCCATTTGAGGAGAACAGTCTCAAAGAAGGCTTCTTGCTCATCGAGAAGAGTTCGGGAGAGGGTTGATTGCTCTATGAGGATAGTCTCATAGTGGGCCGCTTACTTGTCGAGGAGAGTCTCATAGAAGGCTTCTTGCTTGTTGAGAGCGGTGTCAAGATAGACCGCTTGCTTGTTGAGGATGGCGTTGAAGTGGGCCATTTGCTCATTGAGAGTGGTGCTCGGGTGGAGAGTTGTCTCGAGACCTTGGGTGGTAGCTTCGGTTGTGACTGTGATGATCCCTTCGGCAGACATGATGCAGGATTCTGTAGTGGTTGGTGGAGAAGTTAAGTCTTTGAATTAAATTAGACTCATAATTAATGACAAGGCATCGTTATAAAATCATTTTTTTTATAAAAAGACTCGATCTCCGTATTTTTTGAAATGTTCTTTGAATGAAAAGACCAAAAGTTTGACAGGGCCGGAGCTGCCTACGCTCCCCTTACTAGGCAGGAGAGGTCCCACAAAATGAGAGACTCAGGTCACCGTAGTTCGGGTTAAGTAAAACAAGTGAGAGATAGACCGCAAGAGGTCAGTGATTTTGAAAACCATAAGTATTAGAAGATGACCGTAGAGGTCTAAAAGAGAGATGACTCGGTCCTTGGTCAAGGTGACGGGTTTGACCTAGACGGGTCAGGTTGACGGGTTGACCCAGAATGGTCGAGGTAGAGGTTTGACCTAGACGGGTCGAAGACAGGTTTGACCTAGATGGGTCAAGGAAGTATTGACCTAGACGGTCGAGGATAACGGTTTGACCTAGATGGGTCTAGATGACGGGCAATCTTAGATGGCTTAGAAGTAGGTCGGTTGACCAAAGTTGGCCAAAGTTTGACCTAGACGGGATGGCATTGAGTAAGTTGACCTAAGAAGGTCAGAGGTTAACTAGGGTTGACCTAGACGGGTCTAAGGTTGACTAGAGTTGATATAGGGTAGACTAGGTTGACCTAGACGGGTTGACCTAGACGGGTCTAAGGTTTGACTAGAGTTGATTTAGGGTAGACTAGGTTGACCTAGACGGGTCTAAGGTTTGACTAGATTTGATCTAGGATAGACTAGGTTGACCTAGACGGGTTGACCTAGACATGTCTAAGGTTGACTAGAGTTGATCTAGGGTTGACTAGGTTGACCTAGACGGTTTGACTTAGACGGGTCTAAGGTTTGACTAGAGTTGATCTAGGGGGGACACATGCAACATGATGAATGATTTTAGTTAAGATTAGGATTACTTGTTTTGATAAGTGTTCTTAACTCGATCAAAGTGCATGGTTTAGAAATGAACAAGGATTAACCTCAACGGCTCGGGAGCGAACACGATGAGTTAGATAGCCTAGGTGCCACGAAGATAGAGGCGACAGGATCACCAAAATCTGTGCACTCAGCGGAGTATCCAGTAGGGTGTGCAGTGTGACACGGACTAGTGGTAGTGTGCTATTTGATTACGTATTTTTAGGAATGATATGCGATGCACGAGAGAAGTCTACTAGCATAACAATTCATAGTAATAGCATTTAAGCATAAAATGAACATAATAGAGTAGATCTAGAACATTTAAACATGCTATAAACACATAAACCTACAGGAAATCGTTAGAAACAGATTTGCAGAAAAGGGGTGCGCGGGGCAGTTACAACACACACAAAATCACGAAGTAAATGAAAGTTAGACCCTCTTAAGTTTTGAAAAAGGTTTTCAAAAACAGGTCCGCAGCAGAGTCGCCACTGTGAATACGCGAGGTTGAAATCGAGAGTCGCCACGTTGTTTTATTTGTTGTTAAAACATTGAGAAAACCATTTATGAGAATAATGGGGTTCGGGGGTCAAATCACAATAGAAGAAGAATATTCATGTTATCACTCCTATTGCCCGACGAATCGGTCTTTCTATCATGATCAATGTGTGTGTGTGTGTTAGTGTTTGAGATCGGATCAGAAGATTGCCTACATTCTCTCATCATGAGAAGCTCAGGTCGGTGTAGTTCATTGATGAATTAGAATGGGAAGAGGTAAAACGGGATCATGCATATAGAGGGGGAAGATTAGGGTTAGAAATAGTTCCTAGATTGTATTAGGGTTTGATGAAACCCTAAGATCATCATTGGCTATGGCATGTGCACATAAATAGGGATTAAAACATTAGATCTAATATGTTACACATGGATAAGTCTTAGATCTATCATAATAACAAGAACATCATGAATACATATGAATGAACACATAAACATGAAGATCGCTACCCTAAATATAGCATATATTATGAGTTTAGACTAAGAACATGAAGAACGCATGAAGAACATATGAATATGGATGCATAAACATAATGAAAACATGCATAATATAGATCTAGCCTAAGAACATAACAAGAACATAATAAGAAAAGGAAGAGGACTTACCTTGATCGGCAAGAACTATGATTGAAGCTTCTTGAAGATTCGAAGACGCTTCGAGGGTGCTGAAAAGGCTTAAACTAAGCGTTTTCCCGTAAGTTTTGACTATAAAACTCATAGAATGAATTCGTTATCCATCTCTGGAGCTGGAGGCACCTATTTATAGGGAATAGGAGTCGGAAGGAGTGGCCGCCTGGCCTAGGGAAGAAGTTGCCGCGTGGCCATATAAGTGGCCGTGTGGCTAGTCTTGCCGGATCACGTCGTTATCTAGATCTCAGTGAAATCTTATCACTTTGTTCTCAGGTTTTGTCTATTATCCTGATGGATTTTGACTTAGAAGCGATTTCGTCCAACTAGAACTCTGGAAAGCTGTTTGATAAGTCCCTGTCAGGTTATAATTTCCTAAAAGGTCCTTAGAGGCTCCTAAATGTCTAAGAAGTCCTCTAACTTCAGATCGGGTACTAACAAACACGGACCGAGATATCTGGATTCGGGGGTTAAGTTATGAATTTGGAAGGTCAAGGAGCACCCAATTCACCCAATCTAGGATTGGTCTTGCTAAGAAATCATCATCATTGTTTCAAAATTATGCAAAGTGTACGCAAAAGGAAAATGAACAAATAAATAATTTCTTATTTATTTGGGATGTTGGATCATGTGCTTCGAGACTATCTCCATGGATTGGAGAGGCTCTAGGCTGATCCTTTAATGGAATCACACTACTTCAAAGACAAAGAAGGAAATAAGAAGGTAGAAAACAAAGAGTTTTACCTAAGCGTTCTTCAAGAATCCTATGGATGGCCTTGAGTAAAGGCCTTGAATCTCAAATAAACTTGGCTAGAATGGTGTTGTGGAGGCTTGAATTTCGTGGGTAAGGAAGAGGGACTGATTATGGGGACCTCTTTGTGTTGGGTTTCCAAGTAACATGCGCAACGGAATTTAGCATTTAAAATTTTAAGAAACCCAAAGCCATGGATCCGTTCATATGATTAAATCAAATACAACATAAGAATAAAGGAATAAACTAACCCTTGATGGCTATCAAATTCTCTTGGTCTTTGGTGGAGGTTTGAAGACTTGATCATGATCACAAAGCTTGAACACGAACTTTGAAGATGATGATTTTCACCCTCTAGCGGTATCCACACTTCGAACGAATATCAAAGGAGCTTCTTTGATCTTGGTTGCTAGACCAAATTGTGAAACACTTTTTCACAATCAAAAGAACTATATGGAATTTATTTTGTGTATTATTTTGTTCCTCAACCAAGAATGTCTTGGAACAAAATAAACCCTCTCTCAAACTCTTTGAGACTCACAAAATCATTAGCCTTGAGTGCTGGCCGAATTTGGTCTTTTATACACAAGTATGACCTATTCCAAATAGGAAACTTGTGTCAAAATCCTTTCAAAATTCGTTTCCAAATCAAATTAGGAATCTGCCACCCGACAGCACTGTGCGGCCGCCCAAAATCATCTGTGCGGTCGCACAACTATCTGAAGCAAAACTTGGTACAAAACTGTCCTAAGTGTGCGGCCGCCCAGTCAATACTGTGCGGTCGCCCACTCTTCAGAATGTCCAGAATTTCCAAAATTCCAATATAGTCCCTTTTAAAGATTCGTTCTGTTGTGTGTGACCCTCTAGGATTATAATAAGTTGGCAATGAGCTCAAACATGATCCCATAAGATATGATTAGGTTCTAGCAAACCGTCATACCTACCCAAATAGTATAACTAGACACAAGTTCGCATTCCTTTAGAATATGTCACAATCCCTTTGTCCACGATGTCATTGAACACAAGTCATGGTCAAACAGTCAACTTGTTTTGTTCAATACTTTCTCGATTCCGAATATGTTGATAATCCAAATGACATTGATCCAATCAATTCATCTGAGTCCGGCCGAACATTTCATCAACATCATTCCTACGAGTGGCCCAAGCTTGACATCTCTCCGAGGAGGGACAAATCCATTTAGCTTATTATTCTTCCTTACGTGAATCCGATTATGCCAATCATACCCTTTATAACTACTCTGTTAAAAGTAGCGTTTGAATATGTCAAACATAATGTTCATCAAGTGGAAGACTATAATAACTTCATGTCTAAGGATTCAAATGACATAACTAATATGAGATATATGTATGACATAGACCATGACATAAATCTCATAAAGCGGGTCATGTCCAGTACCTTGTTCCAAACAAGTACCCATAAATCTAACATGATCATCCCATGATCATTTAGCCTTTATACTAGTGCTTAACAAGTACTAGGGACGGAGATTATTATAAGTAAACATGAACAACAATAATAATCAAAACATCTCTTTATTGATATGAAATAAATGATAACAATTACAACGTTTATTAAACGTGCCTAGGGCACCACTACCAACAATCTCCCACTTGCCCTAGGTCCAATCTCCCATGTATCTAATACCCATGGACCTAACATGACCATCATGTTTAGCTTGTGGAAGTCCCTTTGTTAGTGGGTCCGCAACATTGTCATCAGTAGGTACTCTGCATATATTTACGTCTCCCCTATCAACGATCTCTCGAATGATATGAAAACGCCTAAGTATGTGTTTTGATTTCTGATGTGCTCTTGGTTCCTTTGCTTGAGCAATAGCACCATTATTATCACAATAAAGGTCTATTGGATTAGCAATACTAGGAACCACTTCAAGTTCAGTTATGAACTTCTTAATCCAAACAGCTTCCTTTGCAACATCCGATGCAGCAATATACTCAGCTTCTGTTGTAGAATCAGCGGTTGTACTTTGCTTGAAACTCTTCCAGCTTACAGCTCCACCATTTAACATAAACACAAAACCCGATTGCGATCGGCTATCATCTTTGTCAGTTTGGAAGCTTGCATCCGTGTAAGCATTTACAACGAGATCATCTTCCATTCCTCCATAGACCAAAAACGAGTCTTTAGTCCTTCTCAAGTACTTAAGAATCGCTTTTACAGCTATCCAGTGATTTTCGCCAGGGTCGGATTGGTATCTACTTGTCATGCTCAAAGCATAAGATACATCCGGCCTAGTACAAATCATGGCATACATGATGGACCCAATTGCCGAAGCATATGGAACATCATTCATTTTCTCACGCTCATCTTTTGTCTTAGGACATTGAGTCTTGCTTAGAGAAACTCCATGTAACATGGGCAAGGTCCCTCTTTTAGAATTTTCCATATGGAATCTTCTAATGACCTTGTCAATGTATGTACTTTGGCTTAAACCAAGTAGCCTCCTTGATCTATCTCTATAGATCTTAATGCCAAGAATATATGCGGCTTCACCCATATCTTTCATTGCGAAGCACTTTCCTAACCAAGTCTTCACAGACTGAAGTGTAGGAATGTCGTTTCCAATGAGCAATATGTCATCCACGTATAAAACAAGGAAAAGCACTATGCTCCCACTAATCTTCTTGTATACACAAGGCTCATCTTCGTTCTTGATGAAACCAAACTCTTTGACCGGTTCATTAAAACGGAGATTCCAACTCCTAGAAGCTTGCTTCAATCCATAGATGGATCTCTGCAATTTGCATACCTTAGAATTTTGTTCAAAACCTTCTGGTTGTATCATATACACATCCTCTTGTAGTTTTCCATTCAGGAAAGCGGTTTTGACGTCCATCTGCCATATTTCATAGTCATGATATGCGGCAATGGCAAGCAAAATTCTTATAGACTTGATCATTGCTACGGGTGAAAAGGTCTCATCATAGTCAATACCATGAACTTTCCTATAACCCTTCGCTACAAGCCTAGCTTTGTAAGTATGCACCTTCCCATCCATGTCAGTCTTCTTCTTGAAGACCCATTTGCATCCTATGGTTTTTACACCTTCGGGCGCATCAATCAAATTCCAAACTTGATTGTCTTGCATGGATTGCAACTCGGATTCCATGGCTCCAAGCCACTTGTCCGAATCAGGAGAAAACATCGCCTCTTGGTAGGTTGACGGTTCATCATTCTCAATGATTTCTACCTCATTACTATCCGTTACGAGAAATCCATATCTCTCGGGCTCGGATCGTAACCTACTAGATCTGCGAGATGCTTGTGTATTTTGAACAGGTTCCACAACTCCTTGTGGTTCTTGTTCTTGTTCCACTATTGGTTCAATGTTATTTTCTGGGTCTCGAATTTCTTCAAGATTTATTTTACTCCCACTGATTTCTTTGGAGAGAAACTCTTTCTCTAGAAAGACACCAGTTCGGGCAACAAACACTTTGTTGTCCTCTTGGTTGTAAAAGTAATATCCTTTAGTTTCCTTAGGATATCCCACGAAAATACATTTATCAGATTTGTGTGCAATTTTGTCTGAGATAAGTCTTTTGACAAAAACTTCACAACCCCAAATCTTCATGAAAGATAGACAAGGCTTCTTTCCGCTCCACATCTCATATGGAGTCTTTTGAACCGATTTAGTTGGAACACGATTTAGTGTGAAAGCAGCGGTTTCTAGGGCGTAACCCCAAAAGGATATTGGAAGATCAACTTGACTCATCATTGATCGAACCATGTCTAACAAAGTCGATTCCTCCTCTCGGACACACCATTCCATTGTGGTGTTCCGGGTGGAGTCAATTGTGAAACTATTCCACAATTCTTTAGATGATCATCAAATTCTTGACTTAAGTATTCACCACCTCGATCTGATCGAAGTGCCTTTATACTTTTGCCAAGTTGTTTTTCTACTTCATTTTGAAATATTCTAAATATCTCAAATGCTTCACTTTTATGTTTCATTAGGTAAACATACCCAAATCTACTATAATCATCAGTGAAGGTTATGAAGTATTGAAATCCTCCCCTAGCATTGCTACTTAATGGTCCGCATACATCGGAATGTATCAACCCCAATAAGTCGCTTGCCCTTTCACCCAACTTGGTAAAAGGTGTCTTAGTCATTTTTCCAAGAAGACACGACTCACAAGTATCATATGACTCTAAGTCACATGAACCCAAAAGTCCGTCCCCATGGAGTTTTGAGATACGCTTCTCATTGATATGACCAAGACGGCAATGCCACAAATAAGTATGATTTACATCATTAGGTTTAGATTTCTTATTTACATGATAGACATTATTTTCATTCTTGACATCCAAGATATAAAGGCCATTAAATGAATTAGCAATACCATAAAGCACATCATTTAAATAAATAGAAAATTTCTTATTCTCAATAAGAAACTTAAAACCTTCATTATCCAAACAAGAAATTGAAATAATATTTCTGCTTAAATCCGGAACATAATAACAATTGTTCAAAACAAGAATTAATCCGGAAGGTAAAGTGACTTCATAAGTCCCTACGGCTAATGCAGCAACTCTTGCTCCATTCCCCACGCGTAGATCTACTTCACCTTCTTTAAGCAGTCTCCTATTCTTTAGTCCCTGCACATTTAGACAAATGTGAGAACCACATCCGGTATCCAATACCCAAGAATCAGTGGTAGAAAGGAGAATATCTATCATATAGATACCTGAAGTCGACGCATCCTTGCTGCTCTTCTTCTTCTTTTGCTCTTCCAAGAAAGCCTTGCAATTACGTTTCCAATGACCAATTTCTTGACAATGGAAACAGATTGCATCCTTTTGTGAATCGGGTTTTGCCTCAGAAGCCTTGGCAACCTTTGCCTTGCTTATCTTGGGTTTGACAACTTTTGCCTTACCCTTGCCTTTGGCACCAGGCTTCTTCCCATCATGAACCAGGAGCACGGGAGAACCTTTCTCCACAATTTTCATCTCTGCAGTTTTGAGCATCCCATGCAACTCAGAGAGGTTCTTATCCATTCCATGCATGTTATAATTCATTACGAACTGATTATAACTTTTAGGCAATGAATTAAGAATGAGATCCGTGGCTAGCACCAATGGGATTGGATAGCCAAGTTTCTCAAGGTGCTCTACATAACCTTTCATTTTAAGAAAGTGAGGACTCACTTGTTGCCCTTCATTCATTTTACTAGTAGTGAATGCAACAATGGTCTTGTACCTCTCTTGCCTAGCTTGCTCTTGAAACATGGTTCTCAACTCCACGCCTATCTCATAGGCTTCCAAATGTTCCAAACTTTGTTGGAGTTTTGAACACATAGCAGCAAGCATGAGACAACTTACATCTCTAGAATCATTACGATGTTTCTTGTAATTGTCTCTTTCTACCCTAGGGGCAGTAGGCGGTGGTTCAGCAGGGAGAGGCCCATCGAGAATGTACAACTTATCTTCTTGCCTAAGAACGATTCTTATGCTACGGATCCAATCCATAAAGTTGGTACCATTCTCTTCGAGCTTATCCTTCTCAAGGATCGATCGCAACGACATTGATTGAGTGTTATTAGTCATTATCTACAAATATGCAAAATTTCCAAAATTTAATAAGTACCGATTTTTCATTAAAGAAATAAAAAAAATGTATTTTAAAAAAAAATACTCCCACTAAATTATATAACCTTCATATACATCCAATGTATAATATAATTTAAATGGGTTGAGATCCCGCTTTAATCTAATTTTGAGTACGCTTTGGCGCACCGCTCAAAATTAAATCAATTAGGTAGACAACTCTTGTCAATCATATCTCATATGACTCTCAGTTCTTTTCATGAGATTCTTTAAGAAATCCAATTTCAAAAAGCATGTTAAGTCTCATCTTTGCCTTAAGCCCAAAACTGTTTTGACGCTTAATTAAGTCCAACCATTTTAAACGCATAGGAAACTCTTATTCACTCATCTTGCTCAAACATGAATAAAATCAATGCACCTCGCTTTGGCGAGCCCACATAAAATTACTCATGTATAAACAAGTGTTTTAATCATGGCTTGGCAAAAAGACTTAAAACTTTCTTTGAAGGTTCATCACATATAGCATATAACACATTTATGAGCACATAATATAAACATGTTACACATCAAGTTTAGACACTAAATTAATCTCCATTAATTTAAGCATGATATTTATGTGTCATTGGTTTCTCTATAATTATGAGGATGAGACTATTTCAACTTCGGTTATTATTTCCAAATCAAGACAACAAGAAGTGCGGTCGAACTAAGCCATTAGGCAAACACAATCCCGCACTAATTCAAGAAACCAAGAAAGTAGTCCATGTGGCCGAAACTAAGCAATGGATGGTCTCGATGAACGTAGGCCAATTGCATTCACAATTCCACATGGATCTCCAAACTTTGAATCAAGAACTTTGTTTCTCAATTTTAGCAATTATGAACTCTTCATAATTCTAACTTCGTTTTATCTTTGAAACTTTGATTGCGATCAATTTTGGGAAACACAATCTCGATGAACGCAGATTAGCCATCCAAAACTTGAACCAATCTAGGAATCACAAGACTAAAACAAATAGGAAAATCAAACCCCAAAATCCACACACAAACCAACTACCCAAAACCCATTCCAGATCAGTAAGTCTGGACTGGTTCTGTTACTGGTTTTGTTGAATCTTTCGAAAAATTCCAGATTCTGGTTTTTCAACCAAAATCAGACCTTCTGATCAAATTGTGCGGCCGCCCAGAAAAACCTTGTGCGGTCGCCCAAAACTGTGCGGCCGCCCAAGGTGTTTTGTGCGGTCGCCCAGTACCATCAGAATGTGCAGAATTTTCAAAGTTCGAAAATTTTGTCTCAAAATCGTTTTTCCCTGATTATTAAAACTTTGATCCAATAAAAATTAATAATCAACAATTCTGAATCCACCATAATTTATTTATTGCGATTGAATCGTGCGATTAAAGTTGCAAAACAATAAACCACATAAAATCACAAAACACATAAACAACATATATTCCAATATTCAAATCATGCAAGGCACATAAACAATTTATATACACATAACATGATCTAGGTATTGAAATAATCAACATGAATGGGGCTCTGATACCACTGTTGGGTTTCCAAGTAACATGCGCAGCGGAATTTAGCATTTAAAATTTTAAGAAACCCAAAGCCATGGATCCGTTCATATGATTAAATCAAATACAACATAAGAATAAAGGAATAAACTAACCCTTGATGGCTATCAAATTCTCTTGGTCTTTGGTGGAGGTTTGAAGACTTGATCATGATCACAAAGCTTGAACACGAACTTTGAAGATGATGATTTTCACCCTCTAGCGGTATCCACACTTCGAACAAATATCAAAGGAGCTTCTTTGAAATTGGTTGCTAGACCAAATTGTGAAACACTTTTTCACAATCAAAAGAACAATATGGAATTTATTTTGTGTATTATTTTGTTCCTCAACCAAGAATGTCTTGGAACAAAATAAACCCTCTCTCAAACTCTTTGAGACTCACAAAATCATTAGCCTTGAGTGCTGGCCGAATTTGGTCTTTTATACACAAGTATGACCTATTCCAAATAGGAAACTTGTGTCAAAATCCTTTCAAAATTCGTTTCCAAATCAAATTAGGAATCTGCCACCCGACAGCACTGTGCGGCCGCCCAAAATCATCTGTACGGTCACACAACTATCTGAAGCAAAACTTGGTACAAAACTGTCCTAAGTGTGCGGCCGCCCAGTCAATACTGTGCGGTCGCCCACTCTTCAGAATGTCCAGAATTTCCAAAATTCCAATATAGTCCCTTTTAAAGATTCGTTCTGTTGTGTGTGACCCTCTAGGATTATACTAAGTTGGCAATGAGCTCAAACATGATCCCATAAGATATGATTAGGTTCTAGCAAACCGTCATACCTACCCAAATAGTATAACTAGACACAAGTTCGCATTCCTTTAGAATATGTCACAATCCCTTTGTCCACGATGTCATTGAACACAAGTCATGGTCAAACAGTCAACTTGTTTTGTTCAATACTTTCTCGATTCCGAATATGTTGATAATCCAAATGACATTGATCCAATCAATTCATCTGAGTCCGGCCGAAAATTTCATCAACATCATTCCTACGAGTGGCCCAAGCTTGACATCTCTCCGAGGAGGGACAAATCCATTTAGCTTATTATTCTTCCCTACGTGAATCTGATTATGCCAATCATACGCTTTATAACTACTCTGTTAAAAGTAGCGTTTGAATATGTCAAACATAATGTTCATCAAGTGGAAGACTATAATAACTTCATGTCTAAGGATTCAAATGACATAACTAATATGAGATATATGTATGACATAGACCATGACATAAATCTCATAAAGCGGGTCATGTCCAGTACCTTGTTCCAAACAAGTACCCATAAATCTAACATGATCATCCCATGATCATTTAGCCTTTATACTAGTGCTTAACAAGTACTAGGGACGGAGATTATTATAAGTAAACATGAACAACAATAATAATCAAAACATCTCTTTATTGATATGAAATAAATGATAACAATTACAACGTTTATTAAACGTGCCTAGGGCACCACTACCAACAATTTGATCAGATTTGGAGTGGTTTTTGGGTGAATAAGGATTCTACCCTTTTTTTTCGGTTCAAGAACCTCTATATTTATAGGAGTTCTAGACCTAGGGTTTTGGCCAAGAAGGTAAGTTGTGATGGGAATCCAAGACTTGATTCCCACAGAGGTATTTTTGGACTCTAAGATCGTCCATTAGGTTTTCCTCGGATTGCTTACGTGTTTGCCAAGAAAAGGGGTTAAGATCAATAAGGAAACATGTCCAACTTAACGAGTTTCGACCCAAATCAAAGGCGAGACATAGAAGTAGTGTGACTATGAATGAATGTCCAAAATGGGGTGTCTATAGAACCCCTCGGTGACGATACATATGGATGAAGTACCGTTATCGATAGAAAAGATGCCATTTTCAACTAGGGTTATGGTCGTGCTAAAAAGCTGCCTACGTATTCCTCAGAAGGAAATCAGACCAAACGTAGTTCGACTCTGAAAACACGCAAAAACTGAGGTTTAAGGTATTTTGAAAATCATTTTTGAAAACAATACTTGCGGTAAGTAAAGTTTAGAGTTTAGAGAGTAACCCATACTGAGGAATCAATGGCCTTGACCCAATTCTGAATATACTCCTTTTTGTTGATGACGAACCGTCTCCAGTTGCAATCCATACTGAGGAATCAATCTCTTTGACTCCTATTCTGAACATGCCCTGTTGTTGATGACGAACCGTCTTTGATTTTGGAGACACCGGTCACCCGGACCTTGCTTCTCCTTCCAATGAGGTTGCCTTATTCATCGGAAAATGTGAATCCTATGTTATTAACATACGTCTTGATAACAATTATCGGACTCTGGGTTTGGAGACGCCAATTACTTGGATCCTTGCTTCTCCTTCCAACGAGGTTGCCTTATTCGCCGTAAAAGTGAATCCTATGCTATTAACATACGTCTCGATGGCAATTCTGGGATTATAAATGGTTGTATCCTATGTTATTAACTTACGTCTTGATAACAGTTGTGGGATACCCGGATTTGGAGACGCCAATTACTTGGACCTTGCTTCCTCTTTCAACGAGACTGCTTTTCCGTTGAAAAATGTGAATCCTATGCCATTAGCTTACACCTTGATGACAATTATGGGACTCTGAATGGTGGGATCCTGTGTTATTAACTTACGTCTTGATAACAGTCGTGGGATACCCGGTTGTAAATCCTGTACCATTAACATACGTCTTGATGACAGTCATGGGATTTAAAGTTTGCTGATACGGATTTCGTTGCTCACCCATGATCTTGGTTGTGCGGTGAGAATAAATTCGTATTGAGAAACAAATTTGATTGTTCCAATTTTGAAAATATCCATTTGTTGACGACTCAATATTCCATCTTGAACCGGGTTCAGATTCGACCTTTCAGTCAAAAGCAGGGCTTTTTCTGACCTTTATGTTAAAAGCAGGGCTTTCCTGGAATTTCTCAAGAAAACATGGTTTTATGAGATTTTTCTAGAGATATCTCGTACGAGATAGCGATGTCTCGTACGAGGCTTCTCAGTTTTTACTCATATCAGAGACGATATCAGGCACTGAAAGTGATTTTCAAATCACTTTTCTTATTTTATTTCGGGAATTCTCAACCCTAGGTGATTTTTTCATCCAAAAATCTTTATTTTCACCAAGTTCTAGTGATTCTTAACCCTTTCAAATGGCCGGTGCAAATCGTTCTCATAGGGAACACCTCTTTGGTAGGCACATGAGAGGCAAAGTGTGGGCGACGGATGAGTTGTGCCCGTTTCCCGATGATCATATTTCTCACGCCGTTCGAACGAGGCGGGTAAGGATCTCTTCCTTTGACTGAGTTTCCATGTCAATTTCATCGTTGCATGTCTCAATTTGGTGCCTTCGCAGTTCGACTTTCATCGACTTTTGCCTAGAATTATTGTTGCTAGGGTTTATCATGCATGGCTGATTTTTCGATGGAATTTCACCCTTATTGATGTTCAAAATCATTGTAGTATAGTAGTACATGATTTTGACTGTCATTCTAGGCTATTCTGCGATTTTTTGGGTAAAATGCTTAAATGAGGATTTTACCGGTTTTCTGACATTCGTCTCCTTTGCCTTTGTTGTTTGCAGTCATTCAGGGTGATTGATAACTGTAGAGGCAGTGTGCGATCGGTTTCCGAGAGGTGGGCAACTCTCAATGGCGAGATGAAGGAAGAGATCGAGAATCTCGGGCTGAAACCCTTCTTTGACGGCTTAGTCGGTGATAGGAGGAACATTCACTTACTCCAGGCTATTCGAGAGCGTTGGTGGGATAGCACTCATACTATGCATATGCGGTGGGGGGATGTTACCATGACCCCTACTGACTTTCATGCCATTACTGGGCTTGCCCTCGTCGGTGGGCCACTTGAGGTTGATACTGATTTCTCTCCCAGCGGGGATGATATGAGGCATTTTCTCGGCTTCTCTGTGCGTACCCTAGACAAGGGTGTCCCTCTGAAGTTTTTGAGGGACAAGGTTGATGCCTATGTTACTGTTAATGCCGGTCAGATGCACCTTACTGACACCCGTATCGCAGCTGTCCGCGGCTTTCTGTGGTGGGCCTTTTGTGTGACGCTATTTGCCAATCATGCATCGACAGCCTTGTTCACTCTCCTGAGTGTGTTAAGGGACATGCAACATGTCACTGATGCTAGCTGGGGTTCAGCTAGCTTGGTCCACTGCTATGTGGCCATGGATAAGAGTTCGCGGGATCATGCGAACACTAGCTTAGGCGGCTACAGTCATGCCTGAGAGGTATAATACTCATCTTCTTCTGTATTCCTCCTTAATTTCAGCCCCAGTTTACTTTCGAGGCTTTGACCAATAAGTCACTGGGCCAAATAAAAACTACCAATAAGGACAGATATTTTGAAAACCTACCAAAAAGTCCTTGGCCCTTTTTTTGGACCAAAATGCCCTTCACCCACCCAGCCCTAACGTCTTTTTCTCCCACTCTTTCTCTCTTCCTTTTACCATACTTTAAAAAGGAAAAATGACAAAAGCCCCACGGCAAGTACAAGGCAAACAATGGCTATTCGCGTTCCAGTGCTGCTCCCAGAATGAGCTTGAGCATCACTCTTTTTCTTTTTTTTTTCTTTTTTTTCCACCTAAAATTTTAAAATGACATATCTCAAAATCTATAAACTGAAAAAATGATCCGAAACAATTGTTTTAATCGTGTCGACAATACGAATCAAACAAGTACACTCAACACATAATTCAAATTTTATAAATAAAAAAAATCATTTTTCACTTGTAAAAATTTGAAAAAAATCATTTTTAGTTTCACAATTTTAAAAAATAAAATTTTCACTTTTCACTTGTAAAATCATTTTTCATCTGATTTCTCAGTTGTGTGATTTCATAGTTGTGTCATTTTTTCATTTTTCATTTTTAAAAACTGATAACTTCGTCTCCCAATTTTTTCACAAATATTATAATAACTGAGACATGCATTTGACAGTTGTTAACACATGATTTTGAATATAATAACTGAGACATTCATTTAACAGTTATTCATAATTGAATAAAAACTTATAAAATGATCTCTCATTTTCCCCAATTGATGACTCAATTTATCGGTTTAATTATGAATAACTGTTAAATGGATTTGAATATAATAAATGAGACATTCATTTCTCAGTTATTCACATATGAATTTGAGTACAAGAACTGGTATTTTCATTTCTCAGTTATCAATTTTTCTCTGTTGTTAATATAATAATAAATGAGATATTCATTTCTCAGTTATTCACACACGAGTTTAATATAAGAACTGGTAAATTTATTTCTCAATTGTTAACACCTGAGTTGAGTGTAACAACTAAGAAATTCATCGCACATTTTTTACAAAGGATACTCATTTTCAGAACTATGTGTTGTCAAATGCTCTTTAAACAATTGTGAAATAAATTTATCTCATTTTTTTTTATTAAAAATGAGTAATTGTTCAATTGTGAAGAATTAATACATCTAACCCGAAGAAAAAAAAAACAAACAAACAAATGTGAGGTGTAGTGTTAAATATAAAATAGTCTACTAATGGAACAAGTGAGAAGCTTGGCCTAGTGGTTAGGTGTCTTAGCCAAGATTTAGAGGTCTTGGGTTCAAACCCTCTCAAGAACAAATAATTTTATTTATAATACTTGGGGTTGCAGATGGTTGTGGCAGCAGTGGGTGGGTCCGGCGGTTGGCCGGTGGCGGCGGTCGGCGGTGGATGGTGGTGGTGGCCGGCGGCGGCAGTGGGTGGGTCCGGCGGTTGGCCGGAGGCCCGGTGATGTCCGGCGGCGGTGGTGGACGGCGGTCGGTGGCGGATGGTGGTGGCGGCGGCAGCGGCGGTGGTCGGCGGCGGATGGTGGTGGTGGCCGGCGGCGTCAGTGGCGGCTGGCCAGTGGTGGCGGCGGGCGGTGGTGGTCAAATGTAAAGGTGGCAGTAAAAGGTTAGAGGTGTAGGAGGAATTTATTTGGGCTGGGGGTATTTTTGCCATTTAAAATGTACAAGGGACTTATTGGTAAAATTGATTTGAACCTAATGACCCTAAGGTAGAATTTGAAATGTTGTGTTTGTATTGGTAAATACCACATTCTCCCAGGGACTTATTGGTAAAAATCCCTTTACTTTCTGTCTCGGTAACTCATTTAGTTTTGACATTTTTCTATGTTTCTCCCATTTGCAGGCTTGGGGATACACCATGTTTGGTCTCTTCTCTTTTAGCCTTCGAGACAAAACTGTTATGTTCCCAGATACTTTGAGATGGCTCCGGGGTAACAGGGATACCCGTGATGAGCATGCAGAGGGGGCTGACATGACGGTGGAGCGTATTCGGCTGTATTTTGACAGATGGGAGGCCGTCCCTGAGTCCGCTGTCGCCTTCTTTCCTTGGCGGAGTTTGGGCATTGACCATGTTTACGGGTTCGATGGTATGAGATTACTGATGATTGTCCTCGGTGGGGGATGCTTCTATTTAGGAGAGAGAGAGAGTCTCTCGCCAGCAGGGTGGTGGCAGACTCGATGTCATCGTCCCTTTGGACACGCCGGCCCATATGCTTAACTCTTATGCCATCGCGGAGGAGGAGAGAAGGGACCCCATTATTGGTCAGGATGATTTTCACCATATGTCCTTAGAGGCTGATTATCAGGACTTCCTCGCTCGCCTCATGCCCCAGTTGATTCTAGAGGGTGATCAGGCTCAGGCCCAGGGAGTTGTCCCACGTCCCTTTCCGTCCATAGCTCGGACCAGATTCATTCACCTACAGCATGGCTGAGGGGATAGAGAGCGTCGAGGACCTTCCCGCCCAGTACGATATGCCTGAGGGACTCGTACCTCCTACCGACGCGACCATGGTATGATTTATGACCCTTCTTCTGTCATTTCTGTCATTCTACCATTTCATCTCTCTGTTTATCATTTATCTGAAGATTCTGACATCTCTATTTGTTTCTTCTCAATAGTTTCCCATTGCTGAGTACAGAGAGGTCGCGGGAAGGCTTGCCCAATTCATGGCCTATGCCAAGAGGGTGAAGAGAGAGATTGCAGATCTTTTAGGTCGATTGGCTCGCCAGACAGCAGATGTTGGGTTTCATAGCAACATGCGCAGCGGAATTAAGCATTTAAAATTTAATGAAACCCAAAGCCCATAGAACCATTCATATGATTAAGTCAAATACAACAATATGAATACTAGAATACTAACCCTTGATGCCTTTGATTTTGCAACCTTAAATTCGATAGAGACTTGAAAACTTGATCACGATCATAGTAATAATCACGAACTTTGAAGATGATAAGTTTCACCCTCTAGCGGTATCCACACCACGAACGAATATCAAGAACACTTGATCTTGGTTGCTAGACCAAATTATGAAACACGTTTTCACAATTAATATGAACTATATGGAATTTTCTTTGTGTATAATTTTGTTCTTCAATCTGGGATTTCTTAGAACAAAATAAAATCCTCTCAAACTCTTTTGAGGCTTGCAAAAACATTAGGTCTGAGTTATGGCCGAATTCTGATTTTTATACACAAGTAAGACCTATTCCACACCACGAACGAATATCAAGAACACTTGATCTTGGTTGCTAGACCAAATTATGAAACACGTTTTCACAATTAATATGAACTATATGGAATTTTCTTTGTGTATAATTTTGTTCTTCAATCTGGGATTTCTTAGAACAAAATAAAACCATCTCAAACTCTTTGGAGGCTTGAAAAAACATTAGGTCTAAGTTATGGCCGAATTCTGATGTTTATACACAAGTAAGACCTATTCCAAATAGGAAACTTGTGTTAAAACCCGTCCAAAATTCGATTCCGAGTCAAATTAGGAATCTGCCCCCGACAGCACTGTGCGGCCGCCCAAACTGAGGTGTGCGGCCGTCCAAGTTCTTGTGCGGTCACCCAGCCCATTTGGGCGGTCGCCCAAAGGCCCAGAAAAATCCAATTTTTCCAAATTTCCAATATAGTCCTTATTTAGGATTCGTTCTATTGTGTGTGACCCTCTAGGATTATACTAAGTTGGCAATGGGTTCAAACATGAAACCATAAGATATGATTAGGTTCTAGCAAACCGTCATACCTACCCAAATAGTATAACTAGATACAAGTTCGCATTCCTTTTAGAACATGTCATAATCCCTTTGTCCACGATGTCATTGAACACAAGTCATGGTCAACAAGTCAACTTGTATTGTTCAATACTTTCTCGATTCCGAATATGTTGATAATCCAAATGACATTGATCCAATCAATCTATTTGAGTTTGGCCAAACATTTCATCAACATCATTCCTTTGAGGGGCCCAAGCTTGACATCTCTCCGAAGAGGGACAAATCCATTTAGCTTATTATTCTTCCCTACGTGAATCCGATTACGCCAATCATACCCTTTATAACTACCGTGTTAAGGTAGCGTTTGAATATGTCAAACATAATGTTCATCAAGTGGAAGACTATAATAACTTCATGTCTAAGGATTCAAATGACATAACTAATATGAGATTTATATATGACATCGACCATGACATAAATCTCATGCCGCGGGTCATGTCCAGTACCTTGTTCCAAACAAGTACCTATAAATCTAACACGATCATCCCATGATCATTTAGCCTTTATACTAGTGCTTAACAAGCTCTAGGGACGGAGATTATTATAAGCAAACACGAGCCATAATAATAATCTTATTATCTCTTTATTATTATGAATAAAATGATAACTTATACAACGTTTAACAAACGTGCCTAGGGCACCAACACGAACAATCTCCCACTTGCCCTAGGCCCAATTTCCTAGGTATCCAATACCCATGGACCTAACATGACCATCATGTTTAGCTTTATGGAAGTTCCATTGTTTAGCGTGTTCGTAACGTTATCATAAGTAAGGTACTTTGCATATATATATGTCTTTCTTATCAACGATTTCTCGAACGATAAGAAAACGCCTAAGTATGTGTTTGGATTTAGGATGTGCCCTTGGTTCCTTTGCTTGATCAATAGCACAACTATTATCACTAATAAAGTCTATTGAATTAGCAATACTAGGAACCATCTTAAGTTCACCAATGAACTTCTTAATCCAAACAACTTCCTTTGGAGCATCTAATGCAACAATATACTTAGATTTTAGTCGCAGAATTAGTGACTGTACTCTTCTTGGAACCATTCCAACTTACAGCTTCACTATTATTTATAAAACTCGATTGCGATTTCTACCATTTTTGTCGGTTTGGAAGCATGCATCTGTGTATCCATATACATCGAGATCATCTTCCATCCCTCCATAGATCATAACAATTCTTTAGTCCTTCTTAAGTACTTTAAGAATTGTTTCACAGCCATCCAGTGATTCTCACCGGTTGTCGGATTAATATCTACTCGTCATGCTCCAAGCATTTAGATATATCCGGCTTAGTACTTATCATGGTATGATGGATCCAATTGCCGAAGCAAATGGCATCCCATTCATTCTTCTCATGCTCATCATTTGTCTCAGGACATTTGAGTCTTTGCATAGAAAACTCCATGTAACATTAACAACCGTCCTCTCTTAGAATTTTCCTTGCGGAATCTTCTAATGACTTTGTCAATGTATGTACTTTGGCTTAATCAATTAGCTTCTTCGATCTATCTCTATAGATCTTAATGCCAAGGACATATGCAGTTTCATCCATATTCTTTATTGCGAAACACTTTCTTAACAAAGTCTTTGCAGACTAACGTATAGGAATTTCGTTTCCAATGAGCAATATGTCATCCACATATTTAATTTAAGGAATATCACTATGCTCCCACTAATCTTCTTGTATATACAAGGTTCATCTTCGTTATTGATCAAGTCAAACTCTTTTGATTTATCAAAACAGAGATTCCAACTCCCACAAGTGTGCTTTATCCAATGGATTTCTGCAACTTTCATAATTTATCAGAATTTTCTTTGACTGTCAAAACCTTTAGGTTGTCTCCAATACATCTTTAAGTGAGTTCCCGTTGAGGAACACTTGTTTTGACATCATTTTGTCAATTTTCATATTCCAAATATGAACATGTGACTACGAGAATTCTAGTAAATTTCTATGCTATCCATGTAAAATTTTCTCCAAGAAAACTCATTCCTCTCCTTTGGTTTTACACCTTAGGTTAGAATGATCAAGTTCTAAACTTGATTATTACACATGGGTTGCCTTTTAGATTTCGTGACTCCAAGTCATTAATCTAAATATGTGGAGTTGACATTGCATCTTTGATAGATGGTAAATACTTCATTCCAAATTAACTTTACCTCAACACTTTCTATTTCGAAATATCCAATATTTCTTGCAATAGATTGTGTCCTATCACATACGCAAGTTCTTGTATATCTTTTGAACGGACTTTTCACGACTCCTTGTGAGAACTTGTTCAACTTCCTCTTAGGTTAAAATATATATTTTCTAGGTCTCGAACCATTCGAGATACATTTTACTCCCACTGATTCTTTTAGAGATAAACCATTTATCTAGAAAAGTATCATCATAATCAACAAACCATTTGTTTCTTATGAGTAAAATTATATCCTCAAGTTTCCTTAGGATATCCTATGAAAGTATATTTATTAGATTTAAATGTGAGTGTGTCCCAGACAGCTCCTTTTCAAAAGGTCTCACCGTCTTAAATCTTTATGAAAGACAAACCGAGTTTTTTTTCATTATTTAACCTCTCTTGATGGAATTCAGATTAGTATAATCATAGCGGTTTCAAATACATAACCCCAAAACAAATAACGGAAGATCTATTTGACTTAGTCATCCAATTAACCATATCCAATAAGGTTCTTATACTTCCATGCAGACACATCATTTAAAATGATGTTCTTAGTGAAGTTAATTTGTGAAACCATTTCACAACTTTAATGATGACTGTCAAATTCTTGGTTCAATAATTCGTCATCATGATCTAATCAGAATCTTTGAATAGTTTTACCAAGTATAATAAAAATTTCTTTTAGCATTGCTTCTTAATGCACCATACACATCAAAATGTATTAGGTCAATTAAGATATTAGCCTTTTACCAATCATAGTAAAAGATGTCTTGGTCCAAGTAAATAAGATTTGCATAAATCATGTGATTCCAAATCATATGACTTAAAACTCCGTCCCATGGAATTCTAGATATGCATCTTTTATTTATTTGATCAAAACAATAATGCATAAAGAATTTTTAATTATTTATGTTATAGCCTTTATTACATTGTTCTTCAAGATTTAGGATATAAGATTTATTTATATGATAACACAATGAAGTAAATCATAATAAATAAAGCACTTTTCTTATTCCAAACAAGAAATTAATATCCTTCATTATCTTTTAACAAAATAATGTTTTTCTACTTCATCAGTAAAGTCACTTTACAAGTGTTCTACGAACAATGTTGCAACCATTACATCATTACCGTTTGTAGATAAAACTTTACTATAAGTAGTCTTTCATTTTACTAATTATTCTGGTATCCAATACCCAATAATTAAATTTAGAAAGAATAATTTATAACATAAAATTCCCAAGTGGTAGTCTCACTACCATTCCTTTTATTGATCATCCAGAATTTTGACTACAATTCTAAATG
The DNA here is from genome assembly GCA_026119855.1 of Campanula takesimana. Classification (NCBI taxonomy): domain Eukaryota; kingdom Viridiplantae; phylum Streptophyta; class Magnoliopsida; order Asterales; family Campanulaceae; genus Campanula; species Campanula takesimana. Next base: position 89,228 of record JAOWBW010002037.1, on the reverse strand, counting down.
GTCAATCCAATTGCCATTTTACCAAATTGCATCAATTAGAGTTATTATTTTAACCATAATTATTTCTTTTAGGTTTGACAACTACTGTCTTACCTTTCTTTTGGCACTTGGCCCTTTTCCTTATGAACCATGAGCTCTGGAGAACCATTCTCCAATATCTTCATCTTCGCAGTTTTTAGCATGTTAATGCAATTCGAAGAAATTCTTATTCATTCTAAACATGTTATAGTCCATCACAAAGTGATTATAACCCTTAGTCAATGAATTAAGAATAATATCCATGGCTAGCTCCAATCCAATTGGACTCCCAAGTTTCTCAAGATGCTCTTTGTAGCCATTATCTTAAGCATGTGAGGTTCCACTTATTACCCTTTACTCCTTTTGCAAGAAGTGAATGCAATAATGGTTTTATACCTCTCTTGCTTAGATTGCTCTTTGAAACATGTAACTCAACTCCACGCCTATTTAATAGGCTTCCACAAGTTCCAAACTTTGTTGGAGTTTAAGAGCACATAATCGTGAGCATAAGACAACTCACATTCCTAGAATCATAATCATGATTCTTGTGATTGTCTACTCCGGCATTATGTTCTTTAGGAATAGGCCCATCAAGAATGTACAACCCATCTTCTTGCCTTAGAACGATTCTTAGGCTCAGGATCCAATCCATGAAGTTTGTACCATTCTCTTGAAGCATTATCCTTATCAAGGATTAATCGCAACGATTTTAGTTGTCATCTACAACCAATGCAAAATTTCCAAAATTTTACAAGTACCAATCTCATTAAAGAGATAAATAATGTATTTTCCAAAAATACTCCCACTAAATTATATAACCTTCTTATACATCCAATGTATAATATAATTTAAATGGGCTAAGATCCAACTTTAATTTAATTTTAAGTACGCTTTGGCGCACCGCTCAAAATTAAATTAATTAGGTAGACAACCCTGTCAATCATATCCCATATGACTCTTAGATTCCTTTTTGAGATTCTCTTAAATTGGGCTAAGATCCAACTTTAATTTAATCTTGAGTCCGCTTTGGCGGACCGCTCAAATCAAATTAATTAGGTAGACAATTTCTTGTCAATCATATCCAATATAATTCTTAGTGATCCAATTTCAAAAGCATGTTTAATCTCATCTTTGCCTAGGCCCAAAACTGTTTTGACGCCTAATTAAGTCCAACCATTTTAAACGCATAGGAAACTCTTATTCACTCATCTTGCTCATACAAAGATAAAATCAATGCACCTCGCTTTGGCGAGCCCACATGAAAGTACCCGTGTACTTACAAGTGTTTTAATCATGGCGTGGCAAAAATGACTTAAAACTTTCTTGAAGGTTCATCACCATATAGCATACAACATATTTATGAGCACACAAGATAAACATGTTACGCATCAAGTTTAGCCACTAAATTAATCATCATTAATTTAAGCATAACATTTATGTGTCATTAGTTTCTCCATGATTATGAGGATGAGACTATTTCAACTTTGGTTATTATCTCCAAATCAAGACAACAAGAAGTGCGGTCGAACTAAGCCATTAGGCAACCACAATCCCGCACTAATTCAAGAAACCAAGAAAGTAGTCCATGTGGCCGAAACTAAGCAATAGATGGTCTCGATGAACGTAGGCCAATTGCATTCACAATTCCACATGGATCTCCAATCATTGAATCAAGAACTTTGTTTCTCAATTTTAGCAATTATGAACTCTTCATAATTCTAACTTTGTTTTATCTTTGAAACTTTGATTGCGATCAAGTTTGGGAAACACAATCTCGATGAACGTAGATTAGCCATCCAAACCTTGAACCAATCTTAGAATCACAAGACTAAAACAAATAGGAAAATCAAACCCCAAGATCCACACTCAAACCAACTACCCAAAGCCCATTCCAGATTAGCAAGTCTGGTCTGGTTTTGTTACTGGTTCGGTTGGACCTCTCGAAAATTCCAAATTCCAATTTTAACCAAAATCAGAACAGAATCAGTGAACTGTGCGGCCGCCCAAACTCTCCTGTGCGGTCGCCCAAACATGTGCGGCCGCCCAGGGAGATTTGTGCGGTCGCCCAAACGCATCAGAAAGAATTTTGAAGTTCGAAAATTTGTCTCAAAATTGTCTTTCCCCGATTATTAAAACCATGATCCTATCAGAATTAATAATCAAACAATTCAGAATCCATCATAATATTTATTGCGATTGAATCGTGCAATTAAAGTTGTAAAACAATAAACCACATAAAATCACATAACACATAAACATCATATAATCCAATATTCATATCATGCTTGGCACATAAACAATTTGTATACACACAACATGATCTAGTATTGAAATAATCAACATGAACTGGGATCTGATACCACTGTTGGGTTTCATAGCAACATGCGCAGCGGAATTAAGCATTTAAAATTTAATGAAACCCAAAGCCCATAGATCCATTCATATGATTAAGTCAAATACAACAATATGAATACTAGAATACTAACCCTTGATGCCTTTGATTTTGCAACCTTAAATTCGATAGAGACTTGAAAACTTGATCACGATCATAGTAATAATCACGAACTTTGAAGATAAGTTTTACCCTCTAGCGGTATCTACACCACGAACGAATATCAAGAACACTTTATCTTGGTTGCTAGACCAAATTATGAAACACGTTTTCACAATTAATATGAACTATATGGAATTTTCTTTGTGTATAATTTTGGTCTTCAATCTGGGATTTCTTAGAACAAAATAAAACCCTCTCAAACTCTTTGGAGGCTTGCAAAAACATTAGGTCTGAGTTATGGCCGAATTCTGATGTTTATACACAAGTAAAACCTATTCCAAATAGGAAACTTGTGTTAAAACCCGTCCAAAATTCGATTCCGAGTCAAATTAGGAATCTGCCCCCGAAAGCACTGTGCGGCCGCCCAAACTGAGGTGTGCGGCCGCCCAAGTTCTTGTGCAGTCGCCCAGCCCATTTGGGCGGTCGCCCAAAGGCCCAGAAAAATCCAATTTTTCCAAATTTCCAATATAGTCCTTATTTAGGATTCGTTCTATTGTGTGTGACCCTCTAGGAGTATACTAAGTTGGCAATGGGTTCAAACATGAAACCATAAGATATGATTAGGTTCTAGCAAACCGTCATACCTACCCAAATAGTATAACTAGATACAAGTTCGCATTCCTTTTAGAACATGTCATAATCCCTTTGTCCACGATGTCATTGAACACAAGTCATGGTCAACAAGTCAACTTGTATTGTTCAATACTTTCTCGATTCCGAATATGTTGATAATCCAAATGACATTGATCCAATCAATCTATTTGAGTTTGGCCAAACATTTCATCAACATCATTCCTTCGAGGGGCCCAAGCTTGACATCTCTCCGAAGAGGGACAAATCCATTTAGCTTATTATTCTTCCCTACGTGATTCCGATTACGCCAATCATACCCTTTATAACTACCGTGTTAAGGTAGCGTTTGAATATGTCAAACATAATGTTCATCAAGTGGAAGACTATAATAACTTCATGTCTAAGGATTCAAATGACATAACTAATATGAGATTTATATATGACATCGACCATGACATAAATCTCATGCCGCGGGTCATGTCCAGTACCTTGTTCAAACAAGTACCTATAAATCTAACATGATCATCCCATGATCATTTAGCCTTTATACTAGTGCTTAACAAGCTCTAGGGACAGAGATTATTATAAGCAAACACGAGCCATAATAATAATCTTATTATCTCTTTATTATTATGAATAAAATGATAACTTATACAACGTTTAACAAACGTGCCTAGGGCACCAACACCAACAGCAGAGTCGGCTTCTTGCGGGAAGAGATCTTGGACTGATGAATGATCACGTGGCGTGGGCGACGTCTTCTTTCTTTTGATGCCGAGTAGATAGGATCCCCCATTCCCTCTTTTTGTTGATGGTGTATTTGTTGCCTCGGCGTAGGCGAAGAAAATTTTTCTTTCTTTGGTTTGTACCTATGCAATAGTTATTTCCTAACTCTAACACACGACAAATTAGTTGATTTTAGTTTTTATTGCTGACTGTGTAAATTAATTGATTCACATCCGGTTGGTCAACCGAGAGGTAATTTTATGAGATGGATTTGCGTTGGGTTATTTGTATGTGGTGCATGAACTGTTTCAGGTGAGTTTCTGAGGTGATTAAGACATGTTTTGACTTGCTGGGTAACCTGAATCTGAGCAGAGTTTCTGTGATCTGAAATAGGTGATGCCTCGTACGAGACATCAGAGAGGACTTCACCTCTTTGATTCTTCCACGATGTCTCGTACGAGCCATCTTCTGAATCTGTGCCTGTTTCTCCTTTTTCCTCGAGGATTTGGTGTCCAAACTTGTATATAAACACCTCTAGTCCATCCTAGAATACCATGCAGCCTTAAATCAGTTTTGGGAACTTTTCTTTTGGAGTAAAATTCTCAACCTTTTGCTCCCAATGGCCCCATGTAAATCCATCCCTTCATCAATAATTATTGATGAGTTCTCCTTGGATTTAGAATTAGTGGAACGCTACAAGAATGACTTAGCAACGTTTTTTCGCTCGTTTGACAAAGCTCGTCAAGAAAGATTTGCGGAGATGTTCGGTTTCAAGATTATTTTCACCTTGAAGAATCTAAACCGGAGTGGGACCTTCTAAAGGGAGTTGCACGCTTTTGGGATCCATCGACTCATCTTTTCAACTTTTCACTTAATGAGATGGTCCCCACTGTAGAGGAGATGGCGGCTATCTTGTATATGCCATTGACAGGGGTGATCGCAGTGCCTAAGTATGATAAGGTACTGGTGGAGTCTCTCAGGGATCTATTGAGTATAGGCCTTCCCGAGGCACAGAGTTATATTCACAATCGCTATGTTGATCTCCACGCTTTGCCTAGGAGATTTAAAGGTAGGGCGACTCGTGGTCACGGCGTGGATTCTCAATGTTGCCTCTTGGCATTGTGCTTGTTTCGAAGCTTGTTTTTTCATGAGCAAGTGTGGCATAGCAAACACGGAGCTCGTAGACATTGTTATGCAAGCTAGGGGATGGGCCTTTAACATAGTCCCTCTTATCTTGGGGGAGACCCTTCATGGTCTTGATGAGCTACACGGAACCAGCTCTATGACTCGGGGAACTCCCTTATTGTTGACTATTTGGCTCAAAGAACATTTTAAACTGTTGGATTCTCCGATCGAGTATTCTCCTTATACTTTCCATAGACGGAGACTGTTGGTGAAGGGTATCAGTATTGAGGAGTGGACCCATCATTTTGCTAAAGTGGAGATTGATGATATTGCTTGGTGCCCATCCTTTTGGAAGGTGAGGAGGTTCGTATCTAATACCCTTGGGTACGACAGGGTCGTCCTTCCGGGTTTGAAGGACTCCTCTTTCTATTTTTCTCGGAGGGTGATGCGACAATTCGGTCAACAGCAGGACACTTTCGTGTTAGGGGGACGCTCTCGAGATATCTCTTTCATGGACTCAGAGTTCTCTATGAGCTTGGCTCGCGCTTGCGGGAAAGGCACCACTATAGATTGTTGGACCAATCTTCGTCATGATGGAGGGAGCATCTATTTGTCCGACAAATATTTGGATTGGTTTCTGAAAGAACTCCGTCCCAGTGTCGAGGGTATTAATGTGATCCGCCGCTCTCTGTTGGGCAACCAATTTAAGCCTAGCTTGAATTTGAGGAAGAAGGAAGCTAAGGAGGATCCTTCTAACGTCAGAGTAGATGCCACTCAAGATTTTCTAGATAGTGACTTTTACGAGAAGAGAGTGAACGGACTTCCCAGAATTTCAACCTCTAGATAGGCCTCATGTGTTTGCGAGACTGACTCCGTCGGTGTTCAGTAGACTTGATGTTCCTCCCGGTTTCGAGATACCTTTGCACAAGAGGAATAGGAATGACAAGGCGGATCGTGGTCAAGCCCCTACTAAGTCAAGGAAGAAATAGATCCTTAGGAGTATTGAGAGATTGCCACAGATAGATCAAATGTTTAATGTACTGAAGGCCACCCATAAATCCCTTGACTTGTTTTTGCGTCTTAGGTGGAGGTATGTCAATGATGGCTCCGATCTTAGCGGGATCCGCTTCTATGCCATGCTCGGTGACTATGTACCCAAGGACCTTTCCTTTCACTACCCCAAATGTGCACTTGGCCGGATTAAGTCTCATCTTGTAGTGTCTCAACCTTTCAAAGAACTTTCTAAGGTCGACAAAGTGCGTCCATCAGAGCCTTTGGAGTGTATGATCATGTCATCAATGTAAACCTCCATTTCTTTATGTATCATGTCGTGGAACAAAGCAGTTACAGCTCTCTGATAAGTGGCTCCGGCATTTTTGAGTCCGAATGGCATGAATGTATAACAGAACGTCCCCTAAGGTGTGGTGAATGCTGTTTTGTGTTGGTCCTCCTCGTCCATGAATATCTGGTTGTAACCTGCGAATCCATCTACGAATGAACGGATTCGTATTTCACGGTATTGTCAATGAGCATGTCTATGTTGGGGAGAGGAAAGTCATCTTTTGGAGATGCTCTGTTGAAATCACGAAAATCAACGCAGGCGCGGACTTTTCCATTTGCCTTGGAAACCTGCACAGTATTAGCCAACCAGGTTGGATACTCTATCACTTTGATGAACCTAACACTCAGGAGTTTCTTTATTTATTGTTTGACTTGTACTGACCATTCTGGCTTGATTCTTAGGAGTTTCTTCTTGACTGGCTTTGAATCGGGAAGCAGCGGTATCTTGTGCTCAACAATCGAATTGGCTAGCCCCGGCATATCTTTGTAGGACCAAGCGAACATATCCACGGATTCTCGGAGAAGCGCTATGAGGGCTTGTTGGTGTTCCCCCTTGAAGAAACTGCCAATCTTGGTCTCTTTCGGATCATCGTTCTTCCCCAGATTAACTGTTTGCATTTCTTCGGCATCAATAGGATCATTTCCGCCACAAAGACCTACTTGCTTATTTATTTCTTTTAATATTTGTTCATTTTTTGACCTATCTCGTCATATGACTCATTATTATGTAATTCGTTAGAGTTATTAGTTAATTCATCATTTAGGACGCTGGCAATCTCAGGATACTCAGAAAGATCTATTTTTTCATTAAGAAAGTAGGGGAATACATGTTCCACGATGGCATCCAAGTCCTCTTGGGTGAGCTCATCGGTAGCGGTGTCTAACTCTAAGGTAAGAGTTACAAACTTTCTTTCTCTATGGGGATGGGGAGTCCATCCTAATTCTTTGATCAGGAAGTCTTCACTTGCTATGGGTCCCCCAGTCGTGTACCAGTACTAGATGGGCTCATTACTCTTATCGATGAGCTTGGTCTAGTCATGGTTCGGAGCATCCCCCTTGTCTATGGCATTGATCTGAGTGTCCTCTAGCTTGCAAAAGTTGAGAAATTGGTTCAGTAGGTCTTCTCCCAACACAAAGTCCCACTCACTGAATACTTCGGCCTTGGTACCCCATAATTCTCGAGGTAGCCACGAGAATTTCATTGGTTCTGTTTCAAGTGAGTATGGATCACAGTCACTGAATATTTCAAAGCCCGGCTGGCGCTTCCCCCTATGGTCGATCCATGGTTCAGGGAACATGAAGTATGGAAAATTCCCCCCCTCGCGTACAAAGTACCCTTTTAGAGTCTTTCAATAGGGTGGTTCTAGTGGTACAATGTATGAGGTCCAATCCCTTTCATCTTTAGGGATGCCCTTGAGTGGTGACACATACCCTAGACCATATTCTGGGGGGTATAGAACGACAGGTGGTGGTTCTTTTATCCCTTCTAAATGCTTTCCAAGTCCAAGACCGGGGAAGTACCCTTATTTTAGCATCATGTTAAGTACTGGGCGTGTTCCGGAGAATGGAATCGTCTTAGAATAGTCATTTTCATTGTGCACTTCTACCATCTCTACACTACTTTGCTTTTGGTTTTCGAATCCATTGAAAAGGTGGTCGGCTGCCTCATGCTGAATTTCTAAGATTGGGCTAGCAGTGGCTAGTTCCCCAAGTACGGTGACTATCGTGTCGTTGTTTTTAAACTTGACACATTGATGGAGAGTCGATGGTACTCCTCCCGTTTGATGTAGCCACGGGCATCCCAGAAGAAGGTTGAACAAAGAGGGGATGTCAATAACTTGGAATTATGCCTTCGTAGTTATCTCTCCCACTATAACTGTTAGAGTGATCACCCCTATAGGTGAGCGTGCAGTGCATTCAAACCCTCGTACAGTGAGATTTTACGGTTTTAGCTCTCTTGAGGTAAGGCCAAGCATTACCATGACTTTCTTTGGTAAGACATTTATGGCGGACCCATTGTCTACTAGGATTCTGGGGATTCGATGCCCATTGACCTTTGCGGTTATGTAGAGAGCTTCGGTGTGCCCTCCACCATACTGTTGTAGATCTAGGTCGGTAAATGTGATCACATTGCCAAATTGGATTTGGCCTACCATTTGCGTTAACTTCTCGGGAGTTATTTCTTTGGGCACTTCGACTTGGGCTAATGCTTTCGAGATCATCATTCGATGCTTATGAGATAAGCCTAAGAGATCCCATATGGAAATGTTGGCTTGCGTTTTATTTAATTGCTTAAGAAGTGGATCATCAAGCGCAACGGGTTCGGGCTCTTTCGAAGATGATGGATCTTCTATTCTTGGATCTTTGTTGATTACAACTCGGCCGGAGCGGGTGAGTAAGTTAATATCTTCCTTTTCTTTATTATTCTTTCTATCTAGTACTTGATCCCAAGACAACATGTAACAGAAAGAAACTTCTTTATTAAAATTTGGAGTACTCTCGCCCACATTCGGAACTAGGCGAGTAGTCTCCTCTTCTTCACTAGCCATCTCTATTACATTGATCCCTCCTCCCGCAGTTGGGAAAGGGTTTGTCACTACATTGGGAACTCTTAGCTGCTTAGAGTCTATGAGATCTTGGATCACATCTTTAAGGTGGTGACACGAGTTGGTGTCGTGGCTGGTGGCTTTGTGAAATTTGCAGAAGAGATGATGAGCATGATTGAGAGCGAATTCTTTTGGAATAGTAGGCTTCCTTGGTGTGATCTTGCCGACTTCTACAAGGGTGTCGAACATTTGACTTTGGGTGACACCTTCTAGCTTGCTATAGTTCCTCTGCCTTGCTTTAGCTTTGGATTCAACTTCTATCTTGTAACATTCTATTTGAGCTTGTAGACATTCTTGGAGCGTGTCGACCTTCTTTTCGTAGTATTCCTCTTGCATGAGTAAGCCCTTTCGAAGTGCATTGACCTCCTCTTCTCGGGCTAGCAACTGATTTTGGAGAAATTTGATTTCTCTGTCGAAGAATTCCTTTTGTGTTAGCAGTCAGGTCATGAATTATTCTTCTATCTCTCTCTTGAAGTGGGCGTACAGGACCGTGGCGTATACTTCAGAGAGTTGACCCACTTCCCCCTCTAGTCGAGATTTGAGGTCGTTGAGATCTTGAGTAAACTTGGCGCTTGACATTGTGTTGGGAGTGTGGAGCTAATTTGATGATCGGATGGACCTAAGCGTGCAGAAACTGTGTCAAATCCAGGTTGGGGTCCCAACAAGTCGGCTTTTGCGAAATAGGGGTTGACCAACACGGCCGATTCACAGAAAAGGAGAGATATCTCGTACGAGACAATGGATGTCTCGTACGAGACATCTAACCTGACAGTCAGATTTGCAGATTTTAATCCTATTGGTCGGATGGAATTTAATCCATTTTAAAGAGGTTACTAGTTCATCCTGGAACGGTGGATTCTGTCACCCTAGAATATGAGCCCCTTGTTTTTCACCTGTATTGCACTCTCCCAAACAGACAATTCGGGTAAGGGTCCCATATTCTCATCGGAATCCACCATTCAATTAACCAAACCTAAGTGATTACGTAGTTGTTTTGCAATTTGTTAAACAACGCATTAATGCAATCAAACCTTATGAATTTTAAGGGACAACTGAAAGGGACATGTTGAACGGTGCGGTCGAAACTAAGCCAAAATGGCATCCACAATCCCGCACAGAATAGTAAAAGTAGGAAAACACAAGCTCGGATTTCCGTAGAGAGGTTCTCCATTCTTTCAAAATCCTTTGTCCAACATTTTACCGAAGGGACATTCATCATATTCACAAGGGAGGATTATAGATTGTAAAGACGAGTTATCTTGGGCAAAGGTTAAAACAACCCTAAGAATCGAACCGACCGGTCTCGAGGAGTGTCTTATTAACTAGTATGTATGCATGAGGTTGATGCAAGGCTTACGGCTAAGGTTCCCCATGAACACAGTCTAGGAGCGTGTCACGGAGTGGGTACACCATCTTTGGAGAGACCGGCGAGGGCCATTCGTTAGAATGGGGGTGCTGACCGACATCCGTCCTCCAATTAGGACCCAGGTTTATAGGGTATGTAGTGAAATTATTCTACATGTGTGCACGTGTGTGAGAGTTAAGATCTAGGTGACAAAGAGAAAATAGAGAGTTTTTTTTTAAAGTAAAAATAAAAACATGCAATGGCCGGGCCAAGTGGCTGCCTACGTTTCCCTCTTATGGAGGAACTCAGGCCGTCGTAGTTCACACATAAAGCAAACTCATGTAAAGCAAGGAATGAAACAATTAGCAAGTACTCCTGCAAAACAAAGGTTAACCTTATGATATATGGGGAGTTTCTTCGTCGTTAGGGAGGTCCTAAGACTCAGAAACAGAGGGGAGAGCGGATCTGAAACTCTGTGCACGCGTTTGAACTGAACGGAAATCCTTTTTCAAACCAGAGAATCAGACCAGCCAGACAGAGCTGAGATGTCTCGTATGAGACAAGTGATCCCTCGTACGAGACTTCTCAGTCAGGGAACAGATCACAGTACAGAATGCATAATTTCAAAACAACGATGATTTCTTTCGACGCAAGTCTAACCCACTTACTATGATCCTCTCCCCAGCAGAGTCGCCACTGTTCGTGCATGGGTTTTTGTGTCAATCTTCGAGGTGGCTTTTCGTCCTTCGATTTACCCTTTTTTTATTGTTTGAGAGTCGCCACCATGTTATTGTCGGAACACGGACCGAGATATCTGGATTCGGGGGTTAAGTTATGAATTAGGAGGTCAAGGAGAACCCAATTCACCCAATCTAGGACTGGTCTTGCTAAGAGATCATCATCATTGTTTCAAAATCAAGCAAAACGTATGTAAAAAGAAGACAAACAAATAAATAATTGCTTATTTATTTGGGATGTTGGATCATGTGCTTCAAGACCATGTCCATGGATTAGAGAGGCTCTAGGTTGATCCTTTAATGGAATCACACTACTTCAAAGAAAAAGAAGGAGATGAGAAGATAGGGAACAAAGAGTTTTACCTAAGCGTTCTTCAAGAATCCTATGGATGGCCTTGACTAAAGGCCTTGAATCTCCAATCAACTTGGCTTGAATGGTATTGTAGAGGCTTGAATTTCGTGGGTGAGGAAGAGGGACTGACTATGGGGACCTCTTTGATCAGATTTAGAGTGATTTTTGGGTGAATGAGGATTCTACCTTTTTTTCGGTTCAAGAACCTCTATATTTATAGGAGTTCTAGACCTAGGGTTTTGGCCAAGAAGGTATGTTGTGATGGGAATCCAAGACTTGATTCGCACATAGGTATTTTTGGACTCTAAGATCGTCCATTAGGTTTTCCTCGGATTGCTTAAGTGTTTGCCAAGAAAAGGGGTTAAGATCAACAAGGAAACTGACTAAAACCCGACTGTCAAGGGGGATGTCTCGTACTTGACATCAATGTCTCGTACGAGGCATCTCAGTGCGGGAATTCACTTTTTGCCCTCTGCAGTAGTTTTAATGTTCATTTTGGCCCCTGACTAACGGAGTCATTCAGAAACTTAATGAAACATGTCCAACTTAACGAGTTTTGACCCAAATCAAAGGCGAGACACAGAATTAGTGTGATTATGAATGAATGTCCAAAATGGGGTGCGTTGGGTTTCGGAGTAACATGCGCAGCGGAATTAAGCATTTAAAATTTAATGAAACCCAAATCCAATAGATCCATTCATATGATTAAGTCAAATACAACATAATGAATACTAGAATACTAACCCTTGATGCCTTTGATTTTGCAACCTTGAATTCGATGGAGGCTTGAAATCTTGATCACGAACAAAGCAAGAATCACGAACTATGAAGATGATAAGTTTCACCCTCTAGCGGTATCCACACCACGAACGAATATCAAGAACACTTGATCTTTGTTGCTAGACCAAAATTATGAAACATGTTTTCACAATTAAACATGAACTATGTGGAATTTTGTTTGTGTATTATTTTTTCCCTCAATCTAGGATGTCTTAGAACAAAATAAAACTCTCTCAAACTCTTTAGAGACTTGCACAAAAGCTATGATGTGATTCTGGCCGAATTTGGCTGTTTATATACAAGTTAGACCTATTCCAAATAGGAAACTTGTGTCTAAACCCGTCCAAAATTCTTTTCCAAATCAAATAAGGAAACAAGTCCCGACATGGTGTGCGGCCGCCCAAAAACCTTGTGCGGTCGCACATATATCTGAAAGGTTCTGGTACTATTTGACCCAAACTGTGCGGCTGCCCAATCCATCCTGTGCGGTCACCCACTTGTCCAGATTCCCAAAGTTTCCAAAATTCCAATATAGTCCTTATTTAAGATTCGTTCTATTGTGTGTGACCCTCTAGGATTATACTAAGTTGGCAATGGGTTCAAACATGAAACCATAAGATATGATTAGGTTCTAGCAAACCGTCATACCTACCCAAATAGTATAACTAGATACAAGTTCACATTCCTTTAGAACATGTCATAATCCCTTTGTCCACGATGTCATTGAACACAAGTCATGGTCAATAAGTCAACTTGTATTGTTCAATACTTTCTCGATTCCGAATATGTTGATAATCCAAATGACATTGATCCAATCAATCCATTTGAGTTTGACCAAATATTTCACCAACATCATTCCTTCGAGGGGCCCAGGCTTGACATCTCTCCGAAGAGGGACAAATCCATTTGGCTTATTATTCTTCCCTACGTGAATCCAATCATGCCAATCATACCCTTTATAACTACCGTGTTAAGGCAGCGTTTGAATATGTCAAACATAATGTTCATCAAGTGGAAGACTATAATAACTTCATGTCTAAGGATTCAAATGACATAACTAATATGAGATTTATATATGACATCGACCATGACATAAATCTCATACCGCGAGTCATGTCCAGTACCTTGTTCCAAACAAGTACCCATAAATCTAACATGATCATCCCATGATCATTTAGCCTTTATACTAGTGCTTAAGAAGCTCTAGGGACGGAGATTATTATAAGCAAACACGAGCCATAATAATAATCCTATTATCTCTTTATTATCATGATAACTTACAACGTTCAACAAACGTGCCTAGGGCACCAACACCAACAATCTCCCACTTTCCCTAGGCCCAATTCCCTAGGTATCCAATACCCATGGACCTAACATGACCATCATGTTTAGCTTTATGGAAGTGTGAACACGTGTGTTTGGATTTGGGATATTCATAGCAACATTAAAATATGAGAGTCGCCATGCCGTTTTAATTATAGCCAAAACATTGAAAAAAGCATGTTAATGGGTTCGGGGGTCAAATTATAACAAGAGAAGAATATTCACGTTATCACTCCTATTGCCCGAATTGATCGGTCTTTCTATCATGATGCGGTGTATGTAGTGTGTTAGTGATTGAGACCGTATCCGAAGATTTCCTACGTTCCTCTCAATGTGAGAAGCTCAGGTCAGCGTAGTTCGAGAAGAATTTAGAATAGGAAGAAGAATCGGGATCATGCATAATGATGGGGGAAATTACCTAAAGATTAGGGTTTAGAAGTAGTTCCTAGATCATGTTCGGGTTGATGAACCCTAGATCATCATCGGCTATGAAATAACATGTAAACATGAAGATCGCAACCCTAAATATAGCATAAATAAGGTTTTAATCTATGAACATGAAGAACATGCGAAGAACATCTTATGAACATATGAATGTCATGAAGAAATTATGAATAAAGATGTTAGGAACATGAATATTATGAAGAACACATTAATAAACATATTAAGAATATGAATATTATGGATCTAAACTAATAATATGACAAGAACATGAAGAAAAAGTTAGAAAACTTACCTTTGTTGGCAAGAAATAACCTTGGATCTTCTTGGGATTCTTGAGAGTGTTTTTGGAGGCTTGAATGACTTGATTTGGGAGCAAAATCGTCACTTGTGAGCTCTAAAATTCGGATCCCCCAAACCAATGGAATGATTGAGTTTATATAGTAACCTGATGGGAAGATCTGACGGCTGAGATCATCTGGGACAAGGTTGGCCGCCTGGCCATGATTGAAGACGGCGACAAGAGTGGCCACGTGGCCAAGGTCGGAGGCGCAGTAAGGTTGTCCGCGTGGCCAAGGTTGCGGGCTGACGTGATTCTTAAGCTAGGGTTTCTACATGGTTTAAGGAAACCATATTTTGACCATATTTAGGGTGTTATAGAATAATGAGACAGATTTTGGGAATCCAGGACAAGTCTTTGCAAGGTTTCTAATTCCTATAAAGTCCTTGTATATTTGGGAAAGCCCTAATAAACTCATTTTCAGAATGGGTACTAACAGTAGCCCCTCGGCGACGCTTCTTGCAAGGCAATGGAGGGTCGAAGATAAAAGAAGGATCTGTTCTGGAACATGAGTTTCAAAACAGATGAAAGGATCAATGGAACGGCTGAACCTTGGAGGCGACCTACGTATCCACAGGGGAATCAACCCAAACGCAGTTCAGATGTACTAGGGAAAGAAGGAAGAAAGAAACGAGACATCAGACTCCTACTGGGGATAACAATCCTACGGACACTATCCTGTATAAAGACTGAACATTCGTAAGGGAAATGAGACATCAGGCTTCTGCTGGGGATAACAATCCTACGGATACTATCCTGTATGTGGACTGAACATTCGTAAGGGAAACGGGGTGAGACATAAAGACTACGGCGTCTAAATGGCCTCAAGGTGGAAATGGTAACTGCCGGGGTAAACGCAATCAGAAACGGACGGGTTCCTGCCGATCGCGCTAAAATAATAGATGCTGGATCTCTCACAATTAGAGACGAACGGGCCTCTGCCAATTACGATCGATCTAGGATGCGCATGACATAGAGGCGGACGGGTCTCTGAAATCATACGAATCCTAAGCAAATATTGGGGAAAGAAGGTAGGGGTGATAATGGTGCAAGACATAAAGACTACGGCGTCTAAATAATCTCAAGATGGGCTAAAATAATAAATGCTGGAACTCTCGCAATTAGAGACGGACGGGTCTCTGCCAATCACGATCGAACTAACAAATATTGGGGAAAGAAGGTAAGGGTGACAATGGTGCGAGACATATAGACGGCGGGGTCTAAATAATCCCAAGATGGTAAAATGGTAATAGCCGGAGCTTATGCGATATAAAGATAGACGGGCCTCTGTCAATCGCAATTCATAAAATAACAAGTTCTGGATATTACGTAATATAGAGGTAGACTGGCCTCTGCAAATTGAAACAGAACGTACGCGAAGTAGAGACAACTCTTGGTCATCGCGATAATATAACAAAGCAAAAACAAACGTACGTGCAGTAGGGATAACTCCTAGTCACCACGATAGTTTTCATAGAGATGAAACATTCGTGCAGTAGGGATAATTCCCGATCACCATGATAGTTTTTAAAGAGATGAAACAGTCGTGCAGTAGGGATAACTCCCGGTCACCACGATAGTTTTTAAAGAGATGAAACATTCGTGCAGTAGGGATAACTCCCGGTCACCACGATAGTTTTTAAAGAGATGAAACATTCGTGCAGTAGGGATAACTCCCTTTTTAAAGAGATGAAACATTCGTGCAGTAGGGATAACTCCCGGTCACCACGATAGTTTTTAAAGAGATGAAACATTCGTGCAGTAGGGATAACTCCCGGTCACCACGATAGTTTTTAAAGGGGCGAAACATTCGTGCAGTAGGGATAACTCCCGGTCACCACGATAGTTTTTAAAGGGATGAAACATTCGTGCAGTAGGGATAACTCCCGGTCACCACGATAGTTTTTAAAGAGATGAAACATTCGTGCAGTAGGGATAACTCCCAGTCACCACGATAGTTTCTAAAGAGATGAAACATTCGTGTAGTAGGGAGAACTCCCGGTCACCACAATAGTTTTTAAATAGATGAAACATTCGTGTAGTAGGGAGAACTCCCGGTCACCACGATAGTTTTTAAAGAGATGAAACATTCGTGCAGTAGGGATAACTCCCGGTCACCACAATAGTTTTTAAAGAGATGAAACATTCGTGCAGTAGGGATAACTCCCGGTCACCACGATAGTTTTTAAAGAGATGAAACAATCGTGCAGTAGGGATAACTCCCGGTCACCACGATATTTTTTAAAGAGATGAAACATTCGTGTAGTAGGGATAACTCCCGGTCACCACGATAGTTTTTAAACAAAGGATAATTTAGAGATTTTTTTAGGCTTTTTAAAACCAAATGATGTTCTAAAGGACAATAGACCCTTCCAGAGTCATAAAGCTGGCGAACTTATCATGAGTCGCGAAGATGATGGATTGTTATGAAGTTGCAAAAGGGATGAACTCTCATGGAGTCACAAAGGTGATAGACTCTTGGGGAGTCACAAAGGTGAGGGACTCTCGGGGAGTCTCTAATATCTTGTGAGCAAGGATAATCATGGAGAGCATAGTGTTTGGGCTCCACTTGTCTTAAATTAGGAGGGAATGCATAAGACGAGGCTACAAGCCAAGGAATTAGGTAAGGAACCTTTTGGTTGGTTGCTTAGGGTAGGACCTAAGGATTTTGAGGAATGAGGACCTAAAGATTAGGGTTTAGAAGTGTTCTAGAAAACTGGCGTTAAGGACCGCAAATTTGGGACTAGGGTTTTAGAAATATCCTAGACTTCGAGGATAGGGATTAGAGTTGTGGTAGGCTCAGAGGTTGCAAAGGCGTTGGATTTTAGACATAAGTCTGGGAGTTAGAAAGGTTGTGACTTCCTAGGCTTGAGACTAGGGACCACTGGAAAGAGGGATTGATTTTGTGGAGGGTTTACTAAGCTTGATGTTAGGGTTCACCATTTTCTGGGATTGGTGACTATGGCTTGGAAATGTTCGTGGTAACCTAGGCTTTAGGCTAGGTTTTAAGGTTAAGGATTGTAAGCTCCCTATACTTTGAGACTATGGTGAAGGAATTTCCTAGGTCTAGGACTAGGGTTTGAAGGGAATGCTGGATCCTAAGCTCGTCGCTAGGGTTGAGTGAGGATATGGTCTCCTAGGCCCGTGGCTAGGGTTTAAAAAAGAGTGAGACTACCTAGGCTCGAGGCTAGGGTTTAGAGCGAATGTGACTACCTAGGCTTGAGGCTAGGGTTTAGAGCGAATGCGACTACCTAGGCTCGAGGCTAGGGTTTAGAGCGAATGCGGCTTCCTAGGCTTGAGGCTAGGGTTGATTAAGTTTTGGACAGGGCATTGTATCCTAGGTTTTGGGTTAGGGTTCAATAAGACAGGGGATTGAGATTGTAAATTTCCTAGGTTTTGAGACTAGGGTTTCGGGAATTTGGAAATGATGTTGCATGCGGGGCTTTGGAAATTCCCTACAACTTGGGCTAGGGTTAAAGAGGATGTTGCGGTTTCCTAGGCTTAAGGCTAGGGTTTAGAGAGGATATGTGACTACCTAGGCTTGAGGCTAGGGTTTGGGGAGGACGCGACTTCCTAGGTTTGAGGCTAGGGTTTGGAAAGAAGGTCGACTACCTAGGCTTGAGGCTAGGGTTTGGAGGGAATGTGACTACCTAGGCTCGAGGGTAGGGTTTAGGAAGGATGTAGCTACCTAGGATCAAGGCTAGGGTTTAAGAAGGATGTAACTTCCTAGGCTTTAGGATAGGGTTTGGAAGGATGTAATTACCTAGGCTTGGGGCTAGGGTTTGGAGACCGGAAGTATTTGAAGGAAAGATTGAGGTCTAGGAGTGTTATGGCTTGGGGAAAGTGAGCTTAATACCTCAAGGATGGGTAGGCTTGATGGGTTAGACCTAGGCTTAAGTGCTAGGGTTTAGCTAGAGTAAGACACAGATGGGTGCTAAGGAGATCGGGACCTAATGGAACGGTAGGTGTGAGATCTAGGAGATCGAAGGCTAGATAGGGTAGCTTTGGGACATAAAGTCTCGAAGCGGGTAAGTCTTTTGTCCTAAAGGGTCGCGCTATGGATCAAGACCAGGCAGGCTTGAGGTCGGGCCAAAGAGCGATGGATTGGGATTGGATGATCCTAGTACCTAATGGGTTAAGGGTTTAAAGCGGACATGTCGGGTTTAGGACCTAAGGTGTGCTAGGTGTGAGCCATGTGTGAGAAATGGGTCTGGATATGTGACCATGTTGGCGCTTTAGGTAAAGGGATTGAGTGTCCAAGACTTTTCTCGAGTACAATAGGTACCTAAGTTGGATTGGGTATGCTTAGGTCCTAAGTTTGTCTCAGAGGTCATTGCGCATGACCAAGCTCGTTCGGCGATTGCGAAGGTGGGTTTGGTATGGGACCAAAGGCGTTAAGTGCACGAGTCTTGACTGGACGGGTTTTCATATCTTTATGGCATATCACGGTACGCGGGAGGTCCTATGCGTTCGAGCACGTTTGAGGTTTGGACTCGTGGGGGAGAAAGGTTTGAGATCCAAAGAGTTTAAGGAGAGGATCGCGCAGGTGGTGAGGTTTGGTCTCGGCTTGGATTAAGTAGGTTAGAGTCCTTAAGGGGTTGAAGGTCAGACTAGGAAGTTTTTTGAGGCTAATGGGTGACACTAGGTTGGTACTTGGTAGGTTTAAGAGTGGTAGGGTCATGACTTGGACATGACGGGAGTCGGGAGATGTAGATGTGTCGCTTTTAGTCGGACCAAGTAGGCTTGGGAATTAAAGAGTCCAAAGGGTGGAGATGTAAGGTGAGAGACCTAAAGGGTAGAAAGTCTTGTGACCTAAAGGTTTAGGGGTTGAGGCCGAAGGTATGGATCAGACATATTATGGACTTCAAGGATAAGTTTGGTAGACTCGAATGGTCTTGGGATCCAAGGGATCGCTCAACAGGTTAGACTGGGTAGACCTAAGAGGTTGGACCTAAGAGGATAAGGGAGACATAGTCTGGACAAGGTAAGGATGAATATATATTGGTAGGTTTGGGATCCAAGAGATCGGGTAGACTTGAGACCGGTAGGTTCAGGACCTAATGGGTCATTCTAAGAATTTGGATTCGGTAGACTGGTTTAAGGCTTGAGGCTTTGGATAAGACTGGTTTGAAGCTTTAGGAGTCCCGCTACTAACTTGTGGAGGGTCGAGCTAAGGGGTTATGGTGTAACCTATGTAAGACTGACCGGGTAGGTGCGGGACCTAAAGTTTTGAATCAGGTAAGATTGGTACGTAGAGAGTTGAGGGTTTAGGCCTAGGGGTTCTCTAAAGTGTAGGAGATAGGGTAAAGAACTAAGTCAAATCAAGAATCACGGAGATGGGTCTCAGATGGATCGAGGATGTTTTTACAATTTTGTGGAGACCGAGAGTGCGGGTTTATAAACAAAGTGTCAGGGAAGAGAATACTTTTGAAAGTGTTATGATTTTATAAAAATGCCTTATAATTAGTTATGATTCTAACAAATTCAAAGTGTTCGTCATGTTCCGAGCTCGGCGATGAGGGATGTCCTTCCTTGTTGAAGCTCCGGTGTTCTCCGAGAAAGCGCATAGTCGACCCATTCTGTTGGGGAAGCTCTAGTTCGATAAGGGTGTAGAGCGGGGTATCCTACCTCCTTTAAGACGCACCCTTTTTCCTTCCTAGACCGCCCTTGCGGGTTTTCAATCTAGCGGGCATCTCTTTTGCGTCATCATTTTTTTTTTTTTTTTTTTGAAATCATTCAGTCGACTCAAAAAAGGAAAAAAAGAATTGTTTGAAAACATGCGGGGGCATTTTGGGGAGAGTAAGAGAGAGAGAGATAGTACTCACATTTTGACTATTTGGGCAACTAAGTGTATATATGTACAAAAGGGAGGAAGCCCCTGCTTGACAGAATGTAAGTGTTTAGCTCTTTCCTAGATTGTAGAACGGAAGACTTATCGAGACATTTGAAAATTATTTTATTCAAGATTCTCATTTGATTGCTCGAGAATGGACCTCGTTGATTAGTTATGCATCTTATGATTATGTTTTAGACAAGTAGTCTCGAAATAATAAATGTTTTGATCAATTTTGAGTGAAGAAGTTAGGAGTAGAAATATGGGGCAAGAGAGAAGAGAAGGAAAATCGGCTACGAGGTGGGTTGTGTATATTTTGGACCGGACCCTAAGGTTGTCTACATTCTCCTCAAGGTGAGAAGGTCAGGTCCGCGTACTTCAGGGATATCCTGGCTGATGATGGAGTTGGGTTTGAGTATGAGGTTCATTTGTCGCGATAGGTTACTCCGTTGTAGCTTGTTGCTTTGGATTGCTTCATTGCAGCTCATTGCGGTGGATTGCTCCATTGTAGTTTTCATGGCTGCTGCTACCGCGTTAATCTTCTTTGTAGGGAAAGAAAGAAAAATAGAACATTTGAAGTGAAAATAAAATGGGACTTTTACTTTTCTATGGTGATAGCCCCTATTTTTCTTTATTTTTTTTATTTTATCTCTTTGTGCACACCCTTTTTTTTGCCTAGGCCGCCCTTTCGGGTTTTCAACCTAGTGGGCTTCTTTTTGGTGCAATGCTCTAACTTTTGCCTAGGTTGCCTTTTTGGGTTTCAACCTAGCGAGACTTTTTTATATGTTTGTACATGAAACATTGGGCAAGACGAGCCCCTAGTTTGCTTTCGCCTCTCTCAATTGCGAGGTAGCCTCTTTATAGTTCAAGCGGCCTTTTGCTGGCGGCGGGCATCCTAGCCCCTTGATTTATACTGGTAGAGCTCCATCGGATTATCACGTGGCACCTATTAATGGCATGAACAACTTCGTGCATTTCTTTTATATTTGCGATGGAATACGGACAGCCCCGGTGTATCGGCATGTAGTACTTATGAAGGGAACAAACAACCCCTTAAACTGTGGCAGCATGGATGTCTATTTGATGATGAGCAACCGCAATCCATTTATTTGTCATGACCGTATGGAAAAGGGGTCTAATGGTGGGATGAGAGGCGTATGAGGATAGTGTATGGGAGAAGGTGTATAGGGGTAGAATGTAGAGAGAAGAGAAAGTGATTCGTTCATCCCAATTGGTCAAAGCATTTGTTATCTTGAGACTAATTGTGTATTTAATTATGTGAATGGTTTATGGGTCCATTTACCTTTTAATGAGTCGTCATTAATGAGTAAGATTAAGATTAATTCATCATATAAAGATATAGCAATCAAGTGAAGATGGTGAATAAGACAATTTTCATGGAATTGATTTATGCAAAATTATGTCTCAAGTCTAGAGAGAAAAGAAATAAAGACTCTTTTATTATTTGAAAGAAAAACGACTAATCCGGGGTGGACTTTTACTAAAGAAACAAAAATAGTCCAAGGTGGACTTTTGACTAAAGACACTCTAGAACCTACGAAGACTGAATGACCCTTTTTATTTATTATTTAAAAGAGGTAGCCCCAGTTTGCTCTTTCTTGTTTGGACTTTGCTCACGCCCATGCATTCCTATCGCGGGTGATGGCTCCGCTATCAATGAGGCTTTGGATCTTCCTTTTCAATTGGAGGCAACCTTCAGTGTCATGCCCAATGTACTGGTGGTATTTTCAGTATTTGGAGGGATCCAAGTCTGGTCTTACCCTTTTTGGTTCATAGTTTAGTAGAGGAGCCAACTTGCCGGCTCGAACCAAACCTTTGAAGAATTTGGCTAACGGCATACCTAAGTCGTCGAATTCACGCTCGTCCTTCCTTTCACGAACTGTATTTGAGGGTGATTTAAGTACCGGTACCCCTTGTTGATGAGTAGTCATAGGAGGCATCCCGATGGGGAAAGTCTGTGGCGGCCCGTACATTTGAGGAGCGTACGGGTGTTGAAATTGAGCAAGAGGGAGAACTCGGCTGAGGTAATCATAAACGCCACGAATGTCAGACAAATGGTGCCTCTCGATATTTCTTAGGGTCTTATGCATCTCCTTCTGAAAGTGTGTTGCTTGCTCGTTGAGAATGGCCTTAAAGTGGATTGCCTGTTCATCGAGAATGGCTTCGAAGTGGGATGCTTGCTTACTGAGAGCAGTACCGGTGTAGAGGATTGTCTCGGGATCTTGGGTAGCAGCTTCAGTTGCAACTTCGATGTTCCTTGCAGCCGACATGATGCAGGATTCTTTAATGATTGTAGATGAATTAGGTCGTTGAATTTAAATTAGATTCATATTTAATGATAAGGCATCGTTATACAATCTCTTTTGGAAAAGAGTCGGTCTCCACGTTTTGAAATGCCTTTTGACAAAAATTTGATAGTTTGACCGGGCCGAAGTTGCCTACGTTCCCCTTACCATGAGGGAGAGGTGCCACACAATAGGAGGCTCAGGTCGCCGTAGTTCGAGTCAAGTTAGACTTTTAAAAAGAGGTGAGAGATGACCATAGGGGTCAAAAAGAGGGAGATGACTCGGTCCTTGGTCAAGCATGGGTGAGGAAGACCTATAGGAGTTGGTTTTGATTGAGTCGGGTATGGTTTGACCTAAGGTTTGACCTAAGGTTTGAGGCTAGAATGCGACAATAATGGTGGGTTGACCTAGATGGGTGTAGGATAGGTCGACCTAATTGAGAAAAGGTTGGATTGACCTATATGGTGAATGGATCAAGATAGCGGGTTGTAACGGGTTGCCTATGGGATGATCTAAACGGGATAGGCATGGTTTGACCTAAGCGGGTCAAAGGTTGACCTATTCAGGTTGGTGGACTAAGGAAGGTTGGAGATTGACCCAGATGGATCCAAGATAGGTAAGTCGACCTAAGCGGGTCACGAGTTGACCTTGACGGGTCAAAGGTGAAGGGGTAGTTTTACCTAAGACGGACAAGTTGGACCTAAACGGGTTGACCTAGGTTGGTCTGGACGACGGTGGGTCAAATAATGACCTAGGTGGGTCAATATGACGGTTCGACCTAAGCGGGTTAAGACCGAAGGTAATTGGGTTCACCTATGGAATCAAAGATTGACCTAAGAGATCGAAAACGGATAAGGTTGACCTAGGAGTCCAAGTTTGACCTAAGAGGTCAAAGGTGATTGGGTTGACCTAGGAGGTCAAGGTTGACCTAAGAGGTCAACGGGTGATAATGTTGACCGAGGGGGTCAAAGGTTGACCTAAGAGGTCAAGGGTTGACCTAAGAGATCGGAGGTGATAAGGTTGACCTAGGAGGTCAAGGGTTGACCTAAGGGGTCGGAGGTGATAAGGTTGACCTAGGAGGTCAAGCGTTGACCTAAGGGGTCTGAGGTGATAAGGTTGACCTAGGTGGTCAAGGGTTGACCTAAGAGGTCAGAGGTTGATAAAGTTGACCTAGGGGGTCAAAGGTGATAAGGTTGACCTAGGAGGTCAAGGGTTGACCTAAGAGGTCGGAGGCGGATAAAGTTGACCTAGGCGGTCAAGGGTTGACCTAAGGGGTCGGAGGTGATAAGGTTGACCTAGGAGGTCAAAGGTTGACCTAGGAGGTCAAAGGTAGATAAGGTTGACCTAGGAGGTCAAAGGTTGGGAAGGTTGACCTAGGCGGTCAAAGGTTGACCTAGGAGGTCAAAGGTAGATAAAGTTGTCCTAAGAGGCCAAAGGATGGTGGGATTTTGACCAAAGCGGGTCGAGATGAAGGGTAGACCCAAATGGATCGCAATGATGGGTAGGTAACCTAGATAGGCCAAGATGAGGAATTTTGATAGATGGCCCAAGGGGTGAGCGAGCCTTAGAGGTCGCCTAGATGCAATGCACATTTTATTTAACGAAAAGTTTTGCATTTATTTACATCCTAAATGGTTGGTCCAAGGAGTGTCCTAATCTCTATGTGTGGGTTGACACGGGTAGGATAAAGGTTCCCACCGCTCGTGGAACGTACACGGTGAGTGGAGTAGACGAGTGACTCGAAAAGAGTACGACAGTAGCGCACAAATTCCTGTACATCGAATACTCCAGGTAATGGGGACCTGTGCAGTGCTGACACGGACTAGTGGTAGTGTGTGGCAAGAAACTAATTCTTTTTAGGGAGAAAAGAGAGAAGTTTTTGAATGCTTGAATGATGCAATGCAATGCAAGAGAGAGAGAAGAGGAAGAGGATAAGAATGTACAAGGGAGCATAGCAAAGTCTCGTTTGACCTTAGTACTATAGCGAAGTACAAAAAATACATGTATTGAAAAAATACAAGGTCCACATATTAACATGGAAAAAATACAAGGTGCATGTGTAAACATAGCAAAGTGTGAGGTGCATATGTAAACATGGCAAAGTGTGAGGTGTATGTGCAAACATGGCAAAGTGTGAGGTGCATGTGTAAACATAGCAAAGTGTGAGGTGCATGTGCAAACATGGCAAAGTGTGAGGTGCATGTGTAAACATGGCAAAGTGTAAGGTGCATGTGTGAACATGGGAAACATCATGATGTAAATGAAAGTTAGACCCACTAAGTTTGAAAAAGTTTCAAAGCAGTCCCCAGCAGAGTCGCCACTGTGAATACGTGTGTTTGGATTTGGGATATTCATAGCAACATTAAAATATGAGAGTCGCCACGCCGTTTTAATTATAGCCAAAACATTGAAAAAAGCATGTTAATGGGATCGGGGGTCAAATTACAACAAGAGAAGAATATTCACGTTATCACTCCTATTCCCCGAATTGATCGGTCTTTCTATCATGATGCGGTGTATGTAGTGTTAGTGATTGAGACTGGATCCGAAGATTGCCTACGTTCCTCTCAATGTGAGAAGCTCAGGTCAGCGTAGTTCAAGAAGAATTTATAATAGGTAGAAGAATCGGGATCATGCATAATGATGGGGGAAATTACCTAAAGATTAGGGTTTAGAAGTAGTTCCTAGATCATGTTCGGGTTGATGAACCCTAGATCATCATCGGCTATGAAATAACATGTAAACATGAAGATCGCAACCCTAAATATAGCATAAATAAGGTTTTAATCTATGAAGAAGAAGAACATGCGAAGAACATCTTATGAACATAGGAATGTCATGAAGAAAATATGAATAAAGATGTTAGGAACATGAATATTATGAAGAACACAAGAATAAACATATTAATAATATGAATATTATGGATCTAAACTAATAATATGACAAGAACATGAAGAAAAAGTTAGAAAACTTGCCTTTGTTAGCAAGAAATAACCTTGGATCTTCTTGGGATTCTTGAGAGTGTTTTTGGAGGCTTGAATGACTTGATTTGGGAGCAAAATCGTCACTTGTGAGCTCTAAATTCGGATCCCCCAAACCAATGGAATGGAATGAGTTTATATATTAAACTGATGGGAAGATCTGACGGCTGAGATCATCCGGGACAAGGTTGGCCGCCTGGCCATGATTGAAGACGGTGAGAAGAGTGGCCGCGTGGCCAAGGTCGGAGGCGCAGCAAGGTTGTCCGCGTGGCCAAGGTTGCGGGATGACGTGATTCTTAAGCTAGGGTTTCTGCATGGTTTAAGGAAACCATATTTTGACCATATTTAGGGTGTTCTAGAATAATGAGACATATTTTGGGAATCCGGGACAAGTCTTTGCAAGGTTTCTAATTCCTATAAAGTCCTTGTATATTTGGGAAAGCCCTAATAAACTCATTTTCAGATCGGGTACTAACAGGAAGTCCCATTGTTTAGCGTGTCTGTAACGTTATCATTAGTAGGTACTTTTAATATATGTACGTCTCTCTTATCAACGATTTCTCGAACGATAAAAAAAATGCCTAAGTATGTGTTTGGATTTAGGATGTGCCCTTGGTTCCTTTTGCTTGATCAATAGCACGACTATTATTGCTAATAAAGTCTATTTGATTAGCAATGGTAGGAACCATCTTAAGTTCACCCATGAACTTCTTAATCCAAACAACTTCCTTTGCGGCATCCAATGCAGCATATACTTAGATTTTAGTATGTAGAATTAGTGACTGTACTCTGCTTGGAACCATTCCAACTTACAGCTTCACTATTGTTAATAAAACTCAATTGCGATTTTTATCATCTTTGTCAGTTTGAAAGTATGCATCTGTGTACCCATATACACCGAGATCATCTTCCATCCCTCCATAGATCATAAACGAATCTTTAGTTCTTCTAAAGTACTTTAAGAATCGCTCTCATAGCCATCCAGTGAATCTCACCGGTGTCGGATTGATATCTACTCGTCATGCTCCAAGCATTAGATATATCCGACTTAGTACTTATCATGGCATCATGGATCCAATTGCCGAAGCAAATGACATCTCATTCATTTTCTCATGCTCATCTTTTGTCTTTAGGACATTGAGTCTTGCTTAGAGAAAATCCATGTAACACTGACAAATGTCCTCTCTTAAAATTTTCCTTGCGGAATCTTCTTATGACTTTGTCAATGTATGTACATTGGCTTTAAACCATTTAGCTTCCTTGATCTATCTCTATAGATCTTGATGCCAATGACTTATACGGCTTCATCCATATTCTTCATTGCGAAACACTTTCTTAACCAAATCTTTACAGATTAAAGTATAGGAATGTCGTTTCCAATGAGCAATATGTCATCCACATATTAGATAAGGAATAGCACCATGCTCTGTCGCGACCCCGGACCCGGCGGGCCCGGGACCGCGATCTGGACGTTGACTTAAAACCAAAACTATGAAATACCGAAGTTAAAAATTTCATTTGATACCAAAAGGTGATAACACAAAGTTTTGTAAATCAACTAGAACAACAAAGTAAAACTAGTATAAACTCCATAAGCTTATACACCAAAGTTACAAAATACACAAATCCTAGTGACGTCAATGTTTGGTACAAATATCCCAAAAAGGTTACACATTTGTATAATGTAAACCAACCTATAACAACCTTCCCCAAAAGAATATATCCACACTCGACGTCCTCTTTCTCGTGATCAGCGAGACTAATCCTTAGCACCTGGGGGGGGGGTTAAGGAAAAACAAAGATAAAAGAAAAGGGGGTGAGATAAATCTCAATAAGTTACTAATGCAACTACATGACATGCTATGATGCAATATACAATAAGCAATAATAAATATCACATAGCACATAACAGATAGCAGCGAAATAAACACATAACAAAGGATATAGCCAAGGTTTTCCAAACCGGAACATCCAAATAAAGGATCGCTGCGCAGCTTCAATAATCAACAATCACCATCTTCATAATGGCATGAAAGCCGAAGAGAAAACCCCGGTACCGGAACCAATAACAAAGTAATGTGCCACAAGGGGCGGGAGCCATGCCACAAAGTCATGCTCCAAACGTCTCAACCAAGGCCGATCTGGAAGAGGAAAATAAGGGCAAAACAATGGTCGACACCATAATGGACTTGGCCGGTGCCATCACAATATCTCACATCGCCCGACACAACCACAAATACCAGCTGGACTTTTAAATAAATGCTAAGTAATAAATACTAGCTTAATTAAACAACTTAGGTTTCCAAAGTAGGGAACCATACCAAGAAGTCACCAACAAAGTGAAATGAACCAACAACACACAATTAAAGTGTTCCAACAATCTTAACAATGATAACACAATTCTCATATCACATTTGACCACAAAGGATCCAATTAATTCGAGCACTCTATCAAATTTACTTACTCATATCGAAGAGCTTAAGGAGAGCTTTAAAACGGTAATTTATACGCCTAAAACGGAGTTCGGACGAACACGATATGGCCCTCGAAAGATTAGACAAAAAGAGAATAAATTTCACAACAGGGGAGAGGGTGCGCGCGCCTCCTATGGGAGGATGCGCGCGCCTCCTGGTATCAGAAGGAAAATTGCGCCAAGGTAGAAGAGGGTGCGCGCGCTTCATAATAAGGGGTGCGTGCGCCTCTTAAGGACAGAAGATCTTGATTCAAGGATGGCCTAAGGGTGCGCGCGCCTCCTAAGGAGGGTGCGCGCGCCTCCTGGCCCGGAAAGGCAAATTCCGGCCAAATTTCTGGGTATCCTCCATTAACAACCCAAATCCAATACAAACTAAATCTTTACCATTTCTAACACTACCAAGATGGGAACTAAGGTACCTACACCATTTGAGCCAAAGAACTCCAACAACATCACACTCAAGGGTGATTCAAATACCAAAATTTCACAAAAATGAACAAAATGCAAACCACCACTCCAAATCAACCCAAGATGCAATAAATCATTCATAACATCAAATAACATGGTAGCATTTCTAGCATAAAATAGGGGGAAAAGCAACTTACCCGATTTCTCAAAGTTGATGGATTTCAATTCTTTTCGACTCTACGCGATCCTAGCGACGATCTAAACACGTTTCATGTTTTAAGAAATGAGAGAAGATGAGAGGAAGAGGAAGGAAATTAAGAGAGAAGAACAAGAAATGTTTACCTTTCAAATGGAGAGAGAGAGAGAGAGAGAGGAGAGAGAGAGAGAGAGTTTCCTGGGAGGATGATGGGGATGGAGTGTAAGAGGGAGAAGGAGGTGAGGGAAGGAGTAGGGGTAATTTAAACTTACACAAGACCCCCCTCCTCTAATACTAGCCACTCAAAACTCCCCACTAACAACTAAGACCCAACACTTCCACACTAGCCCAAATAACTCTAATACAATGCTAGCATAAATTTATACACATAAATTGCCCACATAATTATTTAATAATAATAACTTAAATAAATAAACAAGCAAATAAATAAATAATAATCACTTATTACTAATAAAATAGAGCCTATATTTCGGGTCGTGACATTCACTCCCCCTTAAAGAAAATTTGACCCGAATTTTAAACGAGACTCACCTTAAACAAAAAGCCACGGAAATTCCTCTCGATGTCAACTCGGAGCTCCCCGTCGACTCCTCGACATTATGATTCCTCCAAAGAACTCGGACCACGCGATGCTCTTGTTTCTCAACTCTTGGACTTTGGAATCTAAGATCCGAACCGGTCGTTCCTCATAGTTCATATCGGGCTCAATATCCTCCGGTACACTTGGTAACACGTGAGATGGATCATGAACATACTTCCGAAGCATAGAAACGTGAAAAGACATTGTGCAAACCGGTCTAAGGATGACGGTAACGCGAGTCGATACGCAAGAAGTCCAACCTTTTCCAAACCTCAACGGGCCAATAAACCTCGGAGCCAATTTGCCCTTCTTCCCAAACTACGAATACCCCATCAGAGATACTTTCAAGAATACCAAATCACCGGTCTGAAAGCTAAGATCTCGCCTTCGGTTATCTGCGTAGCTCTTATGTCGACTCTGGGCTGTCTTCAATCTATCCCTGATAACTTGATTTCTTTCTCAACCGAATCCCGAAGCAAATCAATACCCAAAACTTTCACTTCACCAACCTCATCCCAACAAATAGGCGATCTACACTTTCTTCCATACAAGGCCTCAAACGGCGCCATCTCGATACTAGCCTGATAACTGTTTGTAAAGAACTCCACTAACGGTAGGTGCGAATCCCAAGAATCAGACAAGTCTATCGAACACGCTCGCAACATATCCTCCAAAATCTGAATAGTCCTCTCGGATGATTGACCATCGGTCTGCGGATGAAAAGCTGTACTGAATCGCAAATCTGTACCCAAAGCTTCCTGAAACGCCTTCCAAAACCTAGAAGTAAACCTTGGTCTCGATCTGACACGATGCTAACCGAACCCCATGCAATCTAACAATCTCATCGATATAAAGGGTCGCAAGCTTCTCCATCGAATATCTGATGTCAACAGGCAAGAAATGGGCACTCTTGTCATCTATCCACTATTACCCAAACACTGTCATACTTCCTACGGGTACGAGGTATCCCGTAACGAAATCCATAGTCACATGCTCCCATTTCCACTCGGGATCTCTAACGGCTATAGCAATCCCGCGGGTCTCTGATGCTCGGTCTTTGACTGCTGACACTTAAACACTTCGAAACATACTCGGCTATTTCCCTTTTCATATTAATCCCCAAAATTGTTGCTTCAAACCCTGTTACATCTTCGTACTACCCAGATGAATAGTATATCTCGATTTGTGGCCTTTCTTCTAAAACTCTCTGTTTAATTCCATCAACATCCGGAACACACAAACGACCACGGAAAGTCAACACTCCCACCGGGCTAATAGAAAATCCTCGAAGTTCTTTTCCTTCAATTACCCATATCTTCACCAACTCGGGATCTTGTTTCTGAGCTTCCGTTATCCTCTGAATTAGGGTCGGAGACACCCTAATATTCGCAAAAATAGCCCCATGTGTCGCGACCCCGGACCCCGCGGGCCGAGACCGCGATCTGGACGTCGACTCTAAAACAAAACTATGAAATACTGAGGTTAAAATTTTCATTTAATACCAAAGGTGATAATCCAGAGTTTTACAAAACCAGATTGACAAAAACCAATTACAACTATCATAAACTTCCACAAGTTTATTCTCAATAAAATAACATATAAATTCTTAACGACGTCATTGTTTGGTACAAATACCCAAAATGGTCACATTTATATAATGTAAACAACCTATACACTTTCCCCAAAAGAATGTTTCCACACTCGACGTCCTCTTTCTCGTGATCAGCGAGACTATTCCTTAGCACCTGGGGGGGGGGTTAAGGAAAACAAAGATAAAGAAAAGGGGGTGAGATAAATCTCAATAAGTTACTAATGCAACTACATGACATGCTATGATGCAATAAGCAATAAACAATAATATCATCACATATCACATAGCATTTATCACATAACAGATAGCAGCGGAAATAAACACGTAAGGTTTTCCAAACCGGAACATCCAAATAAAGGATCGCTGCGCAGCTTCAATAATCAACAAATCATCATCTTCATAATAGCATGAAAGCCGAAGAGAAAACCCCGGTACCGGAACCAATAACCAATGAAGTGTCACAAAGGACGGGAGACATGCCACAAAGTCATGCTCCAAGTAAAGCTAAAATGCACACAAAGGAGCTAGCTCTTCTCACATCCAAGGCCAATCAGGAGGAGGGTAATAATGGGGCAAAACAATGGTCAACATCACAATGGACTTGGCCGTGCCATCATAATGTTTCTCGCATCGCCCAAACACACACAAAATACCAGCTGGACTTTCAAATAACTGCTAAGTAATAAAATACAGCACGATAACAACAAAGGATTCCAAAGTAAGGAATCATGCCAATTAATCACCAAGAAGATGAAATGAACAAACAATGCACAATAAAGGTGCTTCAAAATCCCAATTCACCATTAATGAATTTCAACACAAACTTGATCACAAAGACCCAATTTATCACAAAGTGTACAACAATGTTCACTAAGGTCAACTAGAAGGACACCCAAGACTTAGACCAAAAGCATCCTTCATTCACACAATTTTAACAAATGTAAATTTTCAGGGTTCTGTGCGGCCGCCCCAAAGTGGGATGTGCGGTCGCCCAAAAAGCCTCAAAACAAGAACAAAGCTTTCAGAAAGATGCGTGGTCGCCCAGCAGGACATTTTGTGCGGCCGCCCCAAGCTTCTGAATTTCCAGAAATCGGGAAGAACAACATGGATTCTTCCATTTTCAAACCCAAAACATATCAACCCAAAATCCAACCTTCCAACTCACATACTAATGTACCAAAACAACCAATAAGTCTAAAAAGACTCAAACAACAACATTTAACAATCAAAATCAGAATCAAACCCAACATTCAAGATTTCACCATTTTTGATTAAAACCAAATAAATTCTCAATAATTCAAACCCAACCAAACATCAAATATAACACATCAAACATCATATACTTGATGAATGAAAATTTTAGCATTAAAATGGGGGAAAAGTAACTTACTTGCAAATTCTCAAGTTGATGGATTTCAAATCTTTTTGATTCTACGCGATCCTATCGACGATCTAAACAATGTTCACGTTTTAAGAAATGAATAATAATGAGAGGAAGAAGGAGTAAATGAAGAGAGAAGTAAAGAGAAGAAAAACTTACCCAGGAGGAGAGAGAGAGAGAAGTTGCTGGGAGAAGAATGGAGGTGGAGTGTGAGAATGGTGAGGAGGTGAGGGGTAGGGAGGAGTATGAAAATGTTTAAAAGATTTACACTTAGCCCCCCCCCCCCACTACACTACACACCAACACTACACTCCCTACTAACAATTAAGACTCAACATTTCTATACTAACACAAATGACCCAAATAAAATGCTAGGCATAATTATTATAACACATAAAATGCCACATAATTATTTAAATAAATAATAATTTAAATATAAATAGCAATAATTAAATAAAAATCATTTAATAACTAATAAAATAGAGCCTATATTTCGGGTCGTGACATTCACTCCCCCTTAAAGAAAATTCGACCCCGAATTTTAACGAGACTCACCTTAAACAAACAGCCACGGAAATTTCCTCTCGATCTCATCTCGAGTTCCCACGTCGATTCCTCGATGTTAAGATTTCTCCAAAGGACTCGAACCAATGAAATACTTTAACTCCTCAACTCTTGGACTTTGTATCTAAGATCCGACCCGGTCGTTCCTCATAAGTCATATCGGTTCAATATCCTCCGTATCCTCGGTAACACGTGAGACGGATCATGTACATACTTCCGAAGCATAGAAACGTGGAAAACATTATGCAACCGTCCAAAGATGGCGGTAAACGCAAGACGATACCGCTAGAAGTCCAACCTTTCCCAAAATCTCAAACGGGCCAATGAACCTCGGAGCCAATTTTCCTTTCTTCCCAAATCTACGAATACCCACCTTCGGAGACACTTTCAGGAATACCAAATCACCAGTCCTGAAACTAAGATCTCGCCTTCGGTTATCTGCATAGCTCTTATGTCGAACTCTGGGCTGTCTTCAATCTATCCCGGATAACTTTGACTTTCTCACCGAATCCCGAAGCAAATCAATACCCAAAACTTTCGCTTCACCGACCTCATCCCAACAAATAGGCGATCTACATTTTCTTCCATACAAGCCTCAAACGGCGCCATCTCGATACTAGCCTGATAACTGTTGCTGTAAGAGAATTCCACTAACGGTAGGTGCGAATCCCAAGATCGGAAAAGTCTATCGAACAAGCTCGCAACATATCCTCCAAAATCTGAATAGTCCCTCTCGGATTGACCGTCGGTCTGGGATGAAAAGCTGTACTGAATCGCAATTCTGTACCCAAAGCTTCCTGAAACGCCTTCCAAAATCTAGAAGTTAAACCTCGGGTCTCGATCTGATACAATACTAACCGGAACCCCATGCAATCTCACGATCTTATCGATATAAAGGGTCGCAAGCTTCTCCATCGAATACCTGATGTCAATAGGCGGCACTCTTGGTCAATCTATCCACTATTACCCAAACACTGTCATACTTCCTACGGGTACGAGGTAGTCCCGTAACGAAATCCATAGTCACATGCTCCCATTTCCACTCGGGAATCTCTAACAGCTAAAGTAATCCCGCGGGTCTCTGATGCTCGGCTTTGACCTGCTGACAAGTTAAACACTTCGAAACGTACTCGGCTATTTCCCTCTTCATATTATCCACCAAAATTGTTGCTTCAAATCCTGATACATCTTCGTACTACTGCCCGGAAATAGTATACCTCGATTTGTGACCCTCTCAAGAACTCTCTGTTAATTCCATCAACATCCGGAACAACACAAACGACCACGGAAAGTCAACACTCCACTCGAACTCAAGGAAAAATCCTCGAAGTTCTTTTCTTTCAGTTTACCCATTATCTTCACCAACTCGGAATCTCTTTCTGAGCTTCCTTTATTCTTTGAATTAGGGTCGGAGATACCCTATATTCGCAAAAATAGCCCCATGTCTCGATTCACGAGGAGACCAATCTCGAACATCCTCAAGCATTTTCATTCACGAACCATCATCGAAGCCACATAGACTTTCTACTAATCGCATCGGCACCACATTCGCCTTCCCCGGATGATAAGAAATCGTACAATCATAATCTTCAACAATTCCATCCATCGGCGCTGTCGGTTGTTCAATTCCTTCTGAGAGAATAGGTACTTCAAACTCTTGTGATCCGTAAAAATCTCAAACTTTGCTCCATAAAGATAGTGCTTCACTTGTGCAACGCAAAGACTATCGCCGCCCACTCCATATCATGAGTCGGGTAATTCTGCTCACTAGGGGTCAACTTCCTCGAAGCATACGTGATTACTTTCCCATCTGCATCAAACCACACCCAAACCCTCTTTCGAAGCATCACTGTAAATCACTAGACCATCGCTCCCATTAGGCAAACTCAAGATCGGTGCGGTAGTCAACCTCTTCTTCAATTCCTCGAAACACTTGTCACATTTCTCGGTCCACACAAACGAACATTCTTCCGGGTCAACTGAGTCATCGGAGTAACAATCCTCGAAAACCCTTCAATAAATCTTCTGTAATACCCGGCTAAACCAAGAAAGCTTCTAATCTCTGTCACTGATTCGGGTCTCTTCCAATCCACTATTGCCTCTATCTTAGACGGATCCACAGAAATCCCATCTTTCGAAATAACATGACCCAGAAATGACACCTTCTCAAGCCAAAATTCGCATTTGCTAAACTTCGTCGCAAATAATTTCTCCCTCGCAAGAACGGATAAAACGGTCCTCAAGTGCTACTCCTGTTCCTCTCGGGATTTTGAATAAACAGAATGTCGTCAATGAAGACTACCACGAACGAATCAGAGATAGGGTGGAAAATCCGGTTCATCAAATCCATAAATACGGCCGGCGCGTTAGTCAACCCAAACGGCATAAACCAAGAACTCGTAATGACCGTACGAGTGCGAAAAGCAGTCTTCGGAATATCCTCCGATCGAACTTCAACTGATGTACCCACTCCTCAAATCAAGTTTCGAGAAAACACGGACCCTTGAAGCTGATCAAACAAATCATCGATGTGCGGTAGAGGATACTTATTCTTCACCGTAACCTGATCAACTTCGGTAATCTATACACAATCTCAAGAACCGTCTTTCTTCCGCACAAACAAAACCGGTGCTCCCCACGGGGAAACACTAGGGCGGATAAACCCTCGATCAAGCAACTCTTGCAACTAAACCTTTAATCCTTCAACTCAGCAGGAGCTAACCTATAAGGTGCTTTCGAAATCG